>OU015470.1:6857799-7442799 GCA_907164805.1 Brachyptera putata
TACACAGAAGAATAGAATTGAATACAGTAAACAAATTAAATGAATTTGTAAATAGCTGAACAGTTATTTTGATTTCCTTGGAAACCAGACATTGACTGCAGATGGATTAATATGAAAGAGTGGGCCTATTTGTGGCTCGGAACACCCGGATGTAGTGTTAGTGGAATGAGGAGACGACACTCGTAACCGTCTACATTTATGAATTAATTTTTCAGTTGTATTTGTGTAGACTTTGGTGCATGACGGATGACGACTGAAGGTAAAATTTGGCATTATGTTTGAGGTTATTAAATCGGTTCCATTGTTTCGTATTTTTCAGATTGGATGCGCATGGAAAGTCGATTCAACGAAATATCAGCATTTTGGTGATAACGTTTAAATACCATTATGTATATAAAAATATATATATTTAATAATATATTTCTTCCTCAGAAATATATCTTTCTGATAAAGGTACCTTGAAGTAATAATTAAAAGCATCAAACTTGATTCCTATAATATTTACAGACTTATAGTGATGGATTACATATTCTAGCTAATATAATATTAGATGATAGTAATGATAATAATATTAATGATGATATTTTTTTTTATTTTTTATAAACACATTAAAATATCAATTCATATATTTTACATCTTCAATTCCCACAAAGCCATTGAGGCTTGACTGTGGGATTAATCAATATATTATGTAATATATTGCAAATTGTACATCATACAGTGTAGAACAATGTTAGTGTGGAAAATAGTGAACAATATTAGTAAGATTCTGCAGATTATCTATTTACAGATATTTCCAAATTATCCTAGAAACAACATGAGTGTGATACTGAGAACCATAAACTATAAATACATCATTAGGAAGCATCAAAACAAAATCACTAGAATATTAATGATAATGAAAAAAGAAATTCAATACTATAACAGAATTTGATACAGAAACATCACCAACTAAAGTTTTCAATTGTTTGAACTTACGTCTCCAGTTTTAGATTTTACATGGACATTCATGAACAGAGTCGCTAAGGGTTCAACATCCAGTTTTTCAATGCATGTTTGATAATAGAATATTTATTAAGATTCCTTATAAGAATAGGAATTGATAAATGAATTAAACAAATTATTTTTAGGATTTATCTGTTTATTTCTCACCTGTATAAAACACCAGAAGACGCAAAACCGATAAAACCAGCTGATTCTGAAATAACAAAACAAACAAGATATATTATAACAAATTATCATACAATTCACATGTATTTTATTGTTCGTTTGAACTAATATGTTGTGTTAGTATGTTTCACCGGAAAAAATATTTCATCGCCTAATGTAATAAGTATGGAAGCATTACAAATAGTTACAGACAGATCGATTTGAAAGAGTATTCAATATGAAACATTTTCAGAATATTTTTTTCTTAGATAATTTGAACCTCATTTACAGTAATTCTAAATTTGAAATTTCAATTTGTCCATTTTCCACGAAAAACGAGAAGAATTACAGGTTGAAGATGAGACGTATAATTGGTAATTTTTCAATCGGATGTTACTATCTTGTTTAAATAAAAATAACTAAAATAGCGTTACACCAAAACGAAATAACTGTGTAAATACATTCAATCAGAATAAATTATTTCATGTCTGGACCTTTCACACTCTAATGCCTGTGTTAATGTGTAGATTCAGATTTCATACTACTGACCACAACGGCACAAGGTTTATAGGCATATTTGCGTCACAGTCAGTGATCAACAGGAGGTGCAGGAGGTGGAGGAGGTGGAGGAGGTGGAGGAGGTGGAGGAGGTGCAGATTCCGTCATGGTAAGCTGGCGGTCAGCAGTCAGACAATTGGCTGACTGGACAGACACTGGGTCACTTAATGGGATGTTGAACATTTTCGATTCAAATTGAAAATTTTCGATGGAAGTTTATTGAAATTTTTGATGAAAATTTTCAGGTAATGCCTATTTCATTGAACATTTTCTGTGAATCCAATGAATTCATCGCATTGATTCCAATGATTTTTGAGAATGATTTTCACAAAAAAAGATTTTTGAGAAATAATTTTCATAAAAATTTCTTTGAGTTTCATTTAATGATGGTTTCGATGGGAGGTCATGTTGACCTCGCTACCCTTTTAATGATGGTAATATAATCAAATCTGTGAGCCCCCCTCCTTAACCTAACAATCAAAAAAGGATTCCGGGATTATTAATATTTTTAAATGAGCTCATATTCATCGCTATAAATACCTGGAAAATTGAACAAAACCGATGAAAAATATATTCAAAATGGGAACGGGTAATATAAATATCACAAATATAACTTATTTTTCGGAATGGATTATTTTGAGTTGACCTACCCATTTTGAATTATGTATATTGAATATGTGACATTCTTCGATTCTTCCCCTTTTCACATGTGCATGATCTACCTCTCCCACCCCCCCCCCCCCCTAATCCTGGACATTACTTGTGGGCAACCCCAAATATAATATACCTATCATCTTGAAGAAATATGAATTTTGTTGCTGAATTATATTTTTGAAGAAGAATCTACTGAGGAAGTATACTTGTGATTATGTAAGTGAAAGTTGGTATCGTCTTGAAGAAAATAATTTCACATTGAAAATAGTAGATTCTAACTCCGTCATTAGTTAATATGAAAATAGGAATAGTTAAAAGGCCTTCAACAAACTCTTTACTTTCATCCAGATTCACTAACCTTGTTACAGTTGATGTATGAAATATATATATATATATATGATAAAAATGAATATTTATGGATAATTCAAGTCGTTTTTTAATATGAAACACCCAATAGAATATATATACTATGTATATTCTATTGGGTGTTTCATATTAAAAAACGACTTGAATTATCCATAAATATTCATTTTTATCACATTATGAGTCGTTTAAGCCTACGAGATAACACATATATATATATATATATATATATATATATATATATATATATATATATATATATTGGATTATTCTGTAGAGGTATGTATCAAAAAGGATAAGGAAGGGTTTTCTTTATACGTGGCTATATATTGTTCAAATTGTAAATTTGGTGTAGCCATCAATAGGTATATATACTTGAATCCACGAGATGAGAACTCCGTCTACCAACTACATATAATCATAGATAATTATAAAATTATGTAATATCATATATTGATTATATAATTGTGAAAATCTCGCTGCAACTTTGAGGATTTCTAACGCTTTTGAAGGATGCAGTTTCGATTCTAATATCATAAACCTCGAAGGCTTACTTAAAAGTACCCTAAACATACCAAAGATGTACAAATATTATGGCAATATGTTTGTGTTTGTTATATTGGTACAGACGACTTTCTTCTTTCGTGGATACAAGTATATAATCAAATGGAATAGATGCGAACACGATTGACAACAATGTAAAACTATAAAGAAAGATGAATCAATATTCTAAAGCTAAGATACAACAATGTCCTCAACTGATATTAACCAATCACAAACATTGACAGTTCTCTGGTTTTCTCTAATTTTTGCTATGATTACGATTTTGTATTGTATTGTATATTGTTACGATGTTGAATTTTGGTTGCGTTTTTGTATCATCATTACCTAAAAACTAGAATAATCATAGAGTAAAAGAAGAAATTGTTCGCCTTAAAAAAACGAGATTGATAGAATAACAGAGATGAACCAGAAAAAACAATGCTTATGACACAAATGTTTCTAAAGCATTATGTAGTCAACGCACTATTTGTTGACTTAAGTTGACTTTTAAGTATTGAAACGATAGCTCTCTTTTATGATATTATATAAATTTAGATATTAGATGACATAGTTCTAGAAATGTACGTTGATTTAGTTGTTATTAATTTTGTTTAGTTTTCAAGTAGGTGAATTAGGTTTCTTTGATGTACGATCAACGATACAGTCGCTCGGTTTGTCTTGTCAAATCTTCTTTTAGATGGAATGAATTTTATGTAATTGTTGGAACCAAAATTGTTACTGACGAGTAAAAAAGTAAAGAGACAAATACAAGAGCAACAGCAATATTTTATTTTATTAATATTTTGTATTTTATATTTTATTTTTATATTTGTATTGACCTTTCTTATATCATGTATATGATCAATGAAGAATAAAAAACATTTATTATTATTATTATTATTATTATTATTATTATTATTATTATTATTATTATTATTACTAAAAATTTCCGTATTCTTAAACTTCTCTTTCTAATCCATACTGACCAAACTCATTCATCTTTATCTATCTTATCCATTTCTCTAATTAATCCCCGACCTTCCACACAAGAAAAGAACTACTTCTAATTATCATAAAAATGCCAATGAATGGATTTGTTCTGTCACCGCCTTCTTTACTTCCTTCCTCCTAAAGGTTCCTCAACCTCTTTGCACTCTAGTAACGGTAAGAGGTTCCATCTCTTCGCCTTCTAACGTACCTCAAGTGTGACGGAAACTGTTGTGCTGTGTATGTACGTATCTCATGTATACGTATATGTAGGTTTGAAGAAATGTTCATGTGTACTTTAGTAGAGAAAATATAATGTTTTTTCAATCAATTTCATTCAAGTACAACATTCAAATGCGAAAGAAAACAAAATGCGATAGATTATATCTATCGATGAAGCATTGAAATCGAACTCGACGCATCAAAATTGACCATCAAATCGGATTTTTTTTTTGTTTATTACTTTTATTTAACGGTGAATGACATTTTTTTGTTATTATTCAATGGATGTACTGTATGTCTTGAATAGCGGGGTTCCGTTCCGGGTCCACTCGGATTGATTGGAGATTGTGACAAAATACGCAGTGACCTTTAGTTCTTTTTATTTTTGATGAGTTTTCAGCAACAATTTAATGAGTGGTTACGAGATTTAATGATCTAGTTCAGGAAACTGCTATGGAAATTACTACTAACAAATCTTTCAAAAATACAACTTTTGGGTGGATCTATAACGGAACATGGTACCATTATTTTTGTCGTTTGAATGACAATCTCAAATTTCCTAAATTTCTTATTGATTTTTTCGTCTTTTGAGATGTTGATGTATGTACGAGATATCTACCTAATTCTATCATTTGAATCGTTTCAGCTAAGATTGTTTTCAGCGCATGCGCATGGTATAGTAAGCATTAAATGATATGTTTTTATCGAGGGGTTTACAACTCGCAAATTTGGTGTACACCTGATTTCAGGTGATTTCAGAGATTTCAGGGGATTTCAAGAGATTTCATACGACTTTCAAGAGGATTTCAAGTGATTTCAAGGGGATTTCAAGTGATTTCAAGTGATTTCAAGGGGATTTCAAGTGATTTCAAGGGGATTTCATGGCAAGTGTACACCAGATTTCAGGAGTTGTTAACCCCTCGGTTTTTATTTACATCGAACACTTTATTTGAAGTTATTCTTCCCTATTAAGGCTTAGGTTGCACAACCAATGCGCGCTCAGACCAACGCTTTCACGCGCATGTGCAGCAAAAAGTACGAGCTCGAGAATAGGGCCCCAGGTATGACCGCTCGGTTGGGGTGCCACAAGGGCAATCTCACCACCCTAATTCAATCACGTTATACATTTCATTTAATTTGGTATCATTCATCCTAAATTAAATATTGGAAGCAAACTTTGAATGGTTGAATACGAGACTCAAAAAAGCAATTCAAAGTTTTGATCAAACAAATGTTATAATAAAAGTAACGAGTCACAGAAACAATTTTTATTTTTGTTATATCCCAAATGTAATTGAAAGTATTGGTATTTAAAGACATTGCTTTTGTAAGCCAAAAAACTCTATTCATCATCTAATAAATCAATCTCTTCAAGCTATTTAGTGGATCACGTGTCAACGTACACCATTAGATCATTAAGAAATCACTTCCAAGAATAGATCAGCACACTTAACATTCAAATTTAAAAATAGAATTCTTTTCACTTTTTTTTAGAATATGTGTACCTAAATTGACTTGTAATATGTATATTTTTTATATAAAGTCTCTTGTATTCACTAGGTATATGACATGTTATTACCAGCAAGCAATGAACTATTTCAAAGCTCTTTGAATGATCTATAGGAGTAGGAAATTCATTAGCGAGATCTTTTATCTAGTTTTTTACCACTCAAATCTCAAGTATCCCTACTAAATTAGTTTTTTAATTATCTCCGATATATTCGCCCAAAATTCGATTGAATCTTCTTTCTTACGAACGTGTTTTATCGATGTGTCATTCTAGTGTATTGTTGGTTAGAAAAAAAAAAAAAAAAATCAGTCTTTGACATTATTTTATTTTAAACTTTTCTCACCAAACAAATAGAGCTCTAAAAACCGTGCGATTTAAAAAGATATTGTTCGTTACTAAGAGTTGGTGTCTCGAAGCTGCCGACCGTTAGTGATAATTGATAGGGGAGACGGTAGATTGTGACCGTCAATGTTCTCGGGGCATGCTGTATACCGTCAGTACCGTCACAAATTGACATCCGCACGTATTTCAACTTATAGATGAGTTCGTCTTTAGAGATCAATTCAAGAAGTCGATAATAGATGAAAAGAAGTATGCTGTTGTACCGATAGGAGGATTTTATCGTCACCGAACTTCTTAATTTAAACTAAATTACATTCCATTAAGTTGAATAATGAAATAGATTTAGATTTTACGTTTAGTATCATGTATATTTTATTTTTAAGAAAGTATTACAACTTGGTTGAAATAGTTGAAACCACATTTAAACTATATTTTGATTTATCAAGTTGTAGGTAAAGGCAGACTGTATGTCCCGAAAAGCTATTGACTCAAAATATAAGTGAAAGCAAGTTCATATTTTCTGAAAATACCGATATAATATTTGCTACAGTCTCTGTAAAATCATGACCTCGTCAAATTTTTCGTCACTGAATATGAACCAATTTTCGAATAAAATGAAGTAAGACAGTTTGTATTTTGTATTTTTCATATACACCTAGTAACTTTACAATTTCGAAACAATTGAAATGTGTATAAATTGACAGAATACATTACATTAATAGATAGTCTAGAAGTATTTTAATTTATTTAATATATTGTTATCATTAAAACAGAAATGTTGAATGCGTAAGGTTTGAAGGGCTATACCATGAGGGTGCAGTCCTATCCATCCTCAATTCAAACACTTTGAAATATACACAATTTCGTTTAATTTTGAAACAGTAGACTACTACATCTTGATTGGTCGATATTACGCGGTATTGCTTAACCAGAATGCTTAATCGTTGGTTTAATTGGAGTAAAGCCTCAAGGGAAAGTTGAGTACACGCGTGAATCAAGTGGTGTGGTATATGATGGTATCGACCAGAGGGGTAACTCTTTACAATTGGGCATTATGAAAGTAAAAGTAAAAGTATGATGCAATTATTTCTTTTTTCTTATTTCTTATATCTAATATTGATAAATTAAGAACTAATCACTAGTTTTAATTATTTATCTTATTCTGTACCCTAAATCCGTATCCTGCATAATATGAAAAGATAATTGTTGTGCTGTGTTGTTTATAAGAGCGAAATATAAACTGTGTCTATTTATATACATTATGATATCTGCTTTGAAAGCTTGAATCCAACATTGAATATGTTTTATATGAAGTTAAACGTAACTATTAATATATATGTATATAATTTTTTAAATATTTGTTCCAAATTGAAAGTAAGTTTGATCATCTAAATTAACAGAAGATTACTTATTTATAATATACTTCTTTCACATGAGATATGATTAAATTCGTTCATCAATTTAGATTTAGGTTTAAAATAATAACAGCTGTGAATTAAATATATTTGAATGTGCATGCTGGAAAAAATTATTACATTTTGTAGATTTATTTACCTTAATGAATACATGATGTTCTTTTATCCTTTTCCAAAAAACAATGTTCTTAACGTTTTGATAACTGCCAGCACCGACAAACAATCAATCGATTTCTATCAATAATCACTTTTAATGATCACTAATTTTCTTCACCGTCGATTGTACATTTTAATTAAATCACTAGACATTTTCACACAGCACTTTGAACGTAATAAATGTTAATGTAACTTGGTATAATAATGTTGATATTAAAATAATATATCAAGTAATTGAAGACGAACTTTTAGCACACCATTCCTGTTCGGAGCACACTACACAACTGACAGTATTTCTTGTAAACAACGAAAATTATTCAAATCAAATGATTCAGTCTTGACTTGAAGAATGTATGAAATTCTTAGCCAATGAAATTGAGTAAAAGATGCAACGTTTTAGCCAATAAAAGCGTGTACGGAATTCAAGTGTTCCGGTTCCGATCGACCGTCTCTCGTATCCGTTAGTATTAACGGACGGCTGTTGCGAAAAGGTTTTAATCACACTTTGATGTGGAGATCTTCTTCGTAAGTCCCCCCCCCCCCTTCCTCAACACTCATCAGGGGGTTCTGGTCCGACGAACCAAAACCGACCACAAAGAAACCACGTGGTAAAACACTTTTCATTCTTCAATTAACAATTTTTTTTTAAATTAACATTTTTGTGACGTGTTTAGACATTGAAACTAAATATCTAATTAAAATAGTGTCTTTATCATTGATGTTAATTGTTCGTCAGAAATTATTAATTATATATACTTGTAAATTTAAAAAAAGTGTAATTGTAATAAATATACGATGTCCTTTGATTGTGTCATTACGTACTTTTAATAGAAAATTGTCAATTAATATATAGAAGATTGTTTTATATACACAGTTATCACAATTATTTATACAGTTTCAGGTATAGTTATGTAATTATGTAGTTTTATGTATAGTTAGATCATCAAATTATTTTTTGAAAATAATAAGTTATTCATTAGATCTTTTTTTGATTCACAGGACCATGGAAGTTCATTAACTAAATCATCATCTTATAAATGCATATTTTACAGTTTGTTGATACGCAAATGGTTCATTATAAGTTCATTAACTAAATCATCATCTTATAAATGCATATTTTACAGTTTGTTGATACGCAAATGGTTCATTATAACTTATCATTAAAATTGCCAAAAACAAATACAATTATGATAATATACTATTTTACTCAGCAATTCAGTCGATAAGATGATGAAATATAGGCATAAAGGAATGAATTGGGAAATATTAAAATTTTATATTAAGGTTAAAAATTATGAAAATAATTCACTGAATATATCTTAGTCTACATCATTGATTGTATCAGTAAATTGCTGGTATTTTTTAATTTCCATATATTTAAATTCTAACGTCACTTTCTTTGGTTATCGATGGTATATTTTCAAGTGTGAAGGTTGATAAAAAGATAATCCAATATGTTGAAATTATAATTGATACTTCAATGTTTTTGTGATATCTTGTGCTAATTCGAGACTTATAAAATCAGGTCATTCATCAGTCGCCAGCGAGTAAAATCAGTCATTCTAGAGACAGAATTGTGTCCATTTATTAAATTTTTATTAAATTTTATTAAATTTTGTCCGTTTAGCATGTTGATTATGAATGAGTGTAAAAATTAGAAAAAACAATTCCGAAAAACAACTTTATTTTGAATTTATACATTTATACATTTTATTTTGAATAAATTAATACAGATCAATATAAAATCCTATGAAATTTTGTATATATTTCTTGTCATTGGAACTATAATATTATCAAAACGGCAAGACTTATGGAAATTCTAACTGTCTGATGACATGGGAATCAGTTTGAACTTCAACTCTGACAAGTTTCACGTGCCTAAAATAATTTTCGCACGTAAAAATTCCCGTTTTGAATGATTTCGCCGGTACACCGAGAAAACGGGACAAAAAAAATTGAATTAATTCCTCATCAGTTTATTATCAATTCACCTCAATGGTTCTGCATTAGTAAATTCAAAATATAGTCATTTGTCAGAATTAGTTATTCTAGTTTTTACATGGGTAGAATAGCCTCAGAAAATCTGATCAATAATACATTGGAGACAGTTCAAAATAATAGATTATTAAGAAATATCAACAAAATTATTGTATTCTTAATTATTTCTCTTTTTGATAGTGCGTTGGTAAAAATAGTATGAAATGAATCTTTTAATTTTTTTTTAATATCATGGGAATCTTGATATACAATCATTATATCCCAACAATCGATGACAGTAGAGAAAAGCGGCACCTCTTAACTTGGAGGCTGGATGTCAAATCACCAATATAAATAATCTACAGACCATTATAAATTAACAACAATACTTTGATTTGACATCCGACTTGCATGCAGCGACAATTACTTCCTTGCCGCTGATATAAAAATAGTTCAGTTGCCAATGAGTCAGAAGACATCTATAGGTATTCTATAGTTATTAATGATTTATTGATTTTTTTATGTAATTTATGTACTATATAGAATTTTTGCAAAGTTTTGTGGAAATATTTTATAATCCCGGTGTTTATTTAAAGGACATCACAAAGCTGAAACTAGATTTTAAAGAAAAATGACGATTTTTATTTTCATAATTTTAGAGAAAACTAGAAATCATAATCTAAATTTCTGAAATTATAATTAATATATTTGTCCTCCAGGACCCGGCTTCTGTTGTGACGTAGACACTATTCGATTCTGTTCATGTTTCTGTACAGAATCGGTAATGCCCACATCATGACTAGGAATTATCATTTCTGAATTTGAGATTATCATTTTCAGTCTTCTGTGAAATTAGTGAAATAAATATCTTCATCATTCAATCTAGTTTCAGGGTTGTCACTTGTGAAGTTCTTTAAGAAATAATTCGAGCTGACACATTTGTCTCCAGAGATACCAACAAAGTCTCATAAAACGAACTGCTCTTCTTATTGTTAAACTTGCTCTTTTAAGGGGGTGCGTGCACGGTGCTCACACAAATCGAGAAATTTATCTCTACTACTTTTTCCATTTTCAAAAACTAGTGTAATTGAATAAAAAGTTCAAATCTCCAAGATAATTGTAATCTCTTCGTACTTCTCAAAGTGTCTTTTCGATTTTGTTACATTTTGTGACTGAAGAAAGATAATTGGTTCATACCAATAGGCAGATTTTGATCAAATGTGTGACACTTTAAATCACTTTGTGTGTCACTATGGTTGTGAGCTGAGATGAAAAAAATATTATTTTTTACAATAACGATTGAACAAATAGTTTGATTTTCGTAGACAATCAATTAAACCATATTCCCATTTATTATAAACTAATATTAATAAAATAATAATGAAATATTAACAGTGAATATTATTATAATAATATTTATCATTACAGCTAACAGCTAAAGGTGAAACGTTTAACTGCAATTCTGAATATTAAAATAGTTATGCATATCAGTTGTTATTTGTAGGAACTTATTTACAGCTTAATGATCTAAGAATTGAAAAAAAGGTAATACTAATTTTTTAAAAAGATCCAATCACGCAAGTTATAATTCCACTGAATTAGTCACCGAGAAGGCGAGAAGACAGAGCTCATCTCTCTACCCGGCCTCAAACCCGGCACCACCACTCTGCTTGATCGCCTACCGTGCGGTATTGGCGACTACTTGCTAATATTCCACAGGCCCGGTATTACATTGTCCAGTTAGCTCTATTCTGACAATCGAGGGCACTTATTGAGCACTAAATATTCTGAGCTACTCAGAATTAATTCTCATATGGGGGTACTAACATCACGGACCTCATTCAAAAATCAAAACCATATTGATCAAATTTAAACACCTGCTTTATTTTATTTTTTTAAATATTACAAGTACGGTTACATTCACTTTTGATTTCCACTAAGACCTATCAGGGCTTAACTGTGGGTTTTCAACGTACGTCATTTTATGAAAAACCAAGTAATGTCCAATTTTGACACTGGTTATATCTTTAAAGGACATCACAAATCTGAGAATAGATTTTAATGAATAATGACAATATTTATTTCGCTAATTTTGATAAAAACTAGAATCTCAATTTCAGAAATAACAATTTTTGGGGGTTCTCCAAAGACCACGAGTCATGGCATAGACATTACCGATGATTCTGTAACATAAACGGAATCGAGTGAGGTCTATACGTTATGACTCAGATAAAAGGCCGGGTCCTGTTGGAGGACATTTGAATTAATTACTAGGAAAACGCCATATATGCGTTGTTGGACGAGCAGATAGTAATAGTATGGGTAAAAATATGTAAAAACTGCTTCGAGTGGTACCAAATTAGAACATTTTATGTTTTTTCTTCAAAATGGCTGACCCGATCAGGTTGAAAGTTTCCAGAAATGTGTATCAAAATTGAATTCAACTTCACGCAAAATTTAATTTTTCTGGAAAATATATTTTTTGCTGCTGTGTTATTCTAAAGGGTATTTTTGAAATTTCTAAAATTCATAAAAAAATATGTTAAAACCCGATAATGCCACAAAACTACACAAATCCAAGTTAGTTGAGGAACCATATTGGAAAAAAGTTTGAAGTTGATAGCTGTAGCCATTTGACCTGTGGAGAACCGACAAAAAATACATGAAAAAACATGAAAAAAAAAAGAAAAAACATATAAACGAACAACAATTTTTTTCAGTATGTCAAATTGATTCCTCGCTAAAGCTCGTCTAATAACTTCTGGAATTGACAATTTCTAGTTTTCTCTTAAATAAGGGAATTAAATATCGTTGTTATTCGTTAAAATCTAGTTTGAGGAATTCCTTCAACAATTTTCATTGAAAATTAAGAGACAGAATTGAATCCACTGATTTTTAGTTGCTAGTCGTAATATAGAATCATAAAATATCTCATGCAAGCCACCTATTACAACTCTCCGAGGTGTTGAAATATTATTAACATATATTTATATACGTTACATTATATAGTATAACTAATTCAAAACAATGCACTCCATGGGAAAAATCATCGGACCTTGAATCTAATACAAAATGAGATCTATCTTCATTTCATTAATCATTTAATATACTACTTTTAGTTAAATTAAATTGAATTCACGGTTCTTTAACTATAATATGTTTCATTGAAAGTTCCTGTGGTATTCAAATTATTTTTATAAATCAAACGAATTCTTGATTGTATTCATCGTAACGGTACCTCATTGTAATATATCTAAAAATACACGGCAACAATATTAAAAAAAAGTTTTGTTAAAATATTATATTACAGTAACCATGGTGACCTAATAACCTAACTTATAACTAAATCTAACGTTTTTTTTGTTTTCTATAGCATAACAGCCGCCTATACATGTCATTATTTAATTATTTATTCGTATTTTTTAAAAGACTTTTTGGTCATGTTGCTGAAATTATTAAACATTCCGCATTTTTGGTATTATTGATTATCGTAATCACAATTGATTTTTATAAATTCATCTGGGCATCAAATAGGTGAGTTGATCATTTATTAAAATATTTTTCGTTGCGTAGGGCCGTAGGCCTACTCAATTTCAAATACAAAATATATTATTATAAATGAGACTCTCTGTGGAAATGTATAATATACACTTTAAATTTGATGTCAAAATTGGGACTAAAACTTGGGACAACTTGGGAAATTGGGACACTTGGGACTAAAATTAGTTCAAAAATCAAGTGTCCCGAAACTTGACTGTCCCAAGAACTAACCATCTTGAAAACGAACTGTTCTGAAAACCAACTGCTCTAAAAATCAACTCTTATCAACTTATTAACTTATCAACTCTCATCACCAAAAAATATCTTTCAACCCAACTTGACCTAATCTAACCCAACCCAACCAAATATAAGCATTATAAACTTGATGACCCCAACATATTTTTCAATGATGGGAGTAAGTAATGTGTGTGCATGATGAGCCAAACCCTTCACTTCTACTTCTGATTGTTTAGAAGTAGAAGCCACAGTAGGGCAGTTGGTTTTTAAGAGAGTCGAGTCTTGGGACAATTGATTCTTACGACAGTTGATCCATCCCTTAATGAACAACTTGAATAAGCCGATAAAGTCTGATAGTAAATTTGTTTTGTTACTGTTTGTGAATTTAGAGTGTGTTTATGGATATTTTTTTTCGTGGACAATTGCTCCATTTAGATTTCTTCAAGTTGTCGGTTGTCGTATTCACTTTTTGCTGGGGTGGGGGGGGGGGGGGTGCAGCTATCGACATGAATGTAATTTCATCACTAATCCACAACCAATATTACATTTCTTCAGGAGTCAGCTTTATGAATCTTAGTTAAGTTCTAATCCGCTAACTATTAGTTAAACGTACGAAAATAACATGTGTAACCAAGGGTGATAACAAGTTGATCCCCTAACTATTGCTTAATCCACTATCAATTCGTTAAACCGGACTAAAAGTTATAATATCGATTTTTTCAAATATTACCCTATAGATTCTTTGACCTGTAAATCCAAATGATCACATTTCGGTGTGCATCACCTATTGCCTATGTAACAATATGCATGAAAGGCATGCTTCATACAAGAATGCGTTGCCATGACTACAAGCGACATTAAAAATAAACGATTTGTAAATCAACAAATTTATAAAACTACATATACATTAATTTTTTCTCCCTAAATTAATGACCTCCAACTGTCAAGGTCGAATTATAATTAGTTCCAAATAGTTTATAAAAAAAGATGATAAAAGATAATAAAAGATAATAAAGAAAACTTTCATTGAATATTATTACCGTCTTAATAAACTGTCAGTGAATTCCTTATCTTGCCATGCTTCTTTATTAATAATTGAATATTCTTGACCTCGGCACAGAAAGATGGTTGCGTGGCCACAATTAGGTGCACCTTTATACGTGCAAACAATATCGTAACTCAGGGATGTATGCACCGTACCATGATACAAATGATATATTAAATTTTATTTCATTTCTCTTTATTCTTGCTTATTTAGCTTTGACAACAATATAAGATGTGATGTGTTATTCGTCATATCATGAGGATTACAAATGACAGTATGACATTTCCTGTTGTTTGGTCATAACGACAAAACCGTTGCTATGGTAACGAGATGAGCTGGAAGTGAGCAGCATCAATGCAGTGCTTGCATGATACGGTGGTTAGGATATCATATCGTCCGGAGCATTTTAAGGGAACTCACCAACGAAAATTTATAAAATATTTTGTTATTTATTGATGTAGCAAGTTTAAAATGGTACATTGAAAATTTGAAATGAAAAAAAAAGTTGAAAATTCTAAAAAAATTTGGTAAAACTAGTTGAAAAATACGTTAAACCGTTACATAAAGAAAACCAGTAGAAAGTTGGCATCAAGATGACAATTGATACATTGGTCGGGTAAATCCGAGGTGTTTACAACTCGCAAATTTGGTGTACACCTGATTTCAGGTGATTTCAGAGATTCCAAGAGATTTCAGGGTATTTCAAGAAATTTCATATGGATTTCAAGGGGATTTCAGGGATTTCAAGAGGATTTCAATGTGACTTCATGGCAAGTGTACACCGGATTTCAGGAGTTGTTAACCCCTCGGGTACACCTTCTTCAATCAGCTAAGCTAAATTTCATCAGCAAACCTATCACCGTTTTGATACAAATAAATATTTTCTGTTACCTCGATTCACGAAATAAATATTCCACCTATATAGAAAACCACCTATATACCCACGAATGTTTTCTCTTCTCCAGATGGACCAAAGGGAGTTTCATTGTCATCGTCCTCTTGACGTTTCTAGTCAGTCCCTTCCTCACCCCACCCCGGGATTCGTGCCAACCCCCAAGTATCGACTACGAAGGATTTGGGGACGAGACCTATTACGACAACAGTGGTTTGATAGAATCAGAACACTCTCACGGCCTCCATGATGTTCTCAAGTCACATTTCCATGACAACTATGATAACGAACCCGATTCGGTCATGTTCGTTGTTAGAATTGTCAATGATACGACACAAGAGGAAGAAAACTGGAGAAATCCGGGAGACTAAAGGAATAAAAGGGTAGAGAAATATTTGATGGGAATATCGATACATGAGGGAGATTATTAATGTCTTATTATTCGATATTGGTAATTAAGATTGATCAAATGACTGTCGATATTTCTCCCTTGAAATAGTAAAGCTAAGGTTATATTAAATTATGTACAAGTTTTAGTAATAAAGCTATAATAATTTATTAATGAACAAGTGAGATTATATTTTGTTCAGATATTTTGATATTTTATTATATTTTTGCTCTATTTAATTTTTATTTACACGATCTTAGTAAACGCGAAAACGTTACTAGAGGCATAGACATAAGAGATGCTTTACTTTAAGGTTTACTCTAGTACTGTCGTGGAGTGATAAAGACTCTGGATGGTAAAGTTAGAATGAAAATTCCCGATATTGGTCAGTTTTCTCGGATCAAAATGGTACATCCAATAAACAACTAAATGATATTAATGACATTCATAAATAACTACATGACATTATACAACCCTGAAACTAGATTTTAATTAATGATGAAGATAATCATTTCCCTAATTTTAGAAAAAAAAATAGAAATCATGAACTCGATTACAGAAATAATAATCATTTTTTTGTTCTCCAGAGACCATGAGTCATGACGTAGGCATTACCGATTCTGAATATAATCATAAACAGAATCGAGTATGTCTACGTCACGACTCAGAAAAAGAGTCGGGTCCTGGAGGACAAATAAATTAATTATAATTTCTGAAATTGAGATGATGATTTTTAGTTAATTCTAATTTCTAATATTGGGGAAATAATTATCGTCATTATTCGTTGTAATCCAGTTTCAGGGTTGTGATGTCCTTCAAATAAATTCGAGAGAAGGTAAAGTTTTGGAAATATGTTCAGAAAGTATCCTCTAACATTTCCTCTAGATCCTGAGAAATCAAGAGGTGCTTTATCCATTAGAATTTAGTTTAATCTACTACAATTACCTCCGTTATGCAGCCCTAGGACTAATTGATTTTACCTGTTGATTTTTTTATTTTATATTGGGTTTAACGACGCACTGTTACGATAGACCAGATCTCATGGCGTCGGATGGATGATTAGTGAGATGATGGGATGAAGAGATGAAGGTTCTTGGGTAGTGGGAAGGATAGTGGGAAGGAAGCGGTCGTGGCCGACTTATTATAGGAACCATCCCGGCATTAGCATAGGCTACAGAGGGAAACCATGAAAAACCTCTGTAAAGATGGTCGGCGGCGGGGATCGAACTGGGTTCGGAATTCCCCTCGCCTCCGGATCACATGAAGCGAGCGCGTTAACCACTGCGCTGCATGTGCCGGTTTTACCTGTTGATAATCTTAATCATTAATTTTAATCAAAATTTGCATCATTAATTTTGTTTCCAATATAGTACGATTATTTTCTTAGAAACTCTCTCTCTCTCTCTCTCTCTCTCTCTCTCTCTCTCTCTCTCTCTCCCCCTCTCCCTCCCTCCCTCTCTCTCTCTCTCTCTCTCTCCCTCTCTCTCTCTCTCTCTCTCTCTCTCTCTCTCTCTCTCTCTCTCTCTCTCTTACATAGATACACAAGTTGATTCCTCAATAAAAACTTTTCTCAACTGGAATCTGTGGCATCTCTACTGTACTTACATTGTTTGAATACAACAATGTCATCTCATAAGCTATATCAGCTCCTAAACGACAAGAAACACTTGCATCGTGTCTATTCTATTAAAGCGACTCGCCAAACTGTTTTTATATCACTACAAAGATTAGTTCTGGGAAACAAAAGCAGTTCAACATCCATCTTATACTTGTCTCTGTATCGTAGACTGTATTGATCGTATAACTGTTCTCAAAATGACCATTTGCATGTGAATTTTCGTCGCACACTATTACCATGAAACTAAAGGTAATAATTGAGCTTGACCCGGGTTCGAGTACCGAGCACGACTACTGGTTATTGTCTGTATATGTGCTATAATTTGACGTGTATATAATTCAAGGACTCGAAGGAAGAGAAAGTTGGTGTGAGTTTAATTATCAGTGATGTTTTATGAATTGTGCATGCGGTTATAATAATTAAAAGTGGTAATTGTCGGAAGCACAGAAAATAGCGCAATAGATATAAAAATGTATGTGTATAACTTATATAAAAATGTTTTTATTATTATTAAATTTGTCGGTCATTATAATATATTTGCATGTGACTTTCCTTTATTGCGTTTTTTTTTGTTTTTCAGCTTTTCTAGATTTCTTCTTCCGAAGTTTTTATAATTTAGTGGAAGTTATTGTTGTGTTTTATTTGAAGTAAGGGTATGTTTATATGTTATCTTGTTATAGGTTTCAGCCTATTCCAAATCCAATACATCTTCCCAATTTATATTTATGCGAATAATAGATATAATAAATATCAAAATAATCATATACCACATTTAATAAATATATATTTCCAGAAGGCCATTATTTGAGAGTTGGTGAAAACAATGGTGAAAACAACTTTAAACTGCCAGTTAGGCAGCTTAGGCAACTTCCATGTTGATAATTCCAGCAAGAAGACCCGGTGCCAACTGACAATTAAGTAATAATTAGTTAGTTAAGTTGAAGTACGAAAATAAGATAAGTAACCAAGGGTGACTGACAAGTTAATTAGCGAATTACTGCTCAAGTTAGCACTCATCACAGTTGGTATACAACCGGCTCTAACAAGTTTATTTTTGTCTTCTTCTTCACATTTTTATCTTCAATTCCTCTCGTTTTCCTTATATTTATTCATTACTGATCATTAGAATGATTGAAAAAGTTTGCTAGAGCCTTCATCACTCCAAAGTTCTATTAGCTCAACAGAATAACCCCCGTAGCTAATTCATTCAAAGCACCGCTTTGGGAACTGAAGTCAAGTCGGATGTGGGCATAGGAATTGGTTTATATGAATAACATTCGTACATCATCCTCTTAATCGTACCTCCAAATAACCATCTGTTGGTGGGGTCGATTGTTGGGCAAACAATCCTCCTAAACGAATAATGGCGAAATTATCTCCCTAATTTTAGAGAAAACTAGAAATCATCATCTCAATTTCAGAAATTATAAAATAAAAATATCCTCAAGAACCATGAGTCATGACTTGGGCATTACCTATATTCTGTACAGAATTATGTACAGAATCATGCACAGAATCGAGTATTGTCTACGTCATGACGAAGAAAAAGGGCTGCAGGGTCTGGAGGACAAATAAATACATTATAATTTCTGAAATTGAAATCAAGATTTCTAGTTTTCTCTAAAATTAAGGAAATAAATATCGTCAGTATTATTCAAATATATTTTCAGGGTTGTGATATCCTTTAATATAATTTAATACGTAATAATAGACCGAAAAAAGTGCTAGTAGTTCATATTTTTTTGCCTCTTTTTTCTTCGATTATAGGCCTACATCTATCATCACAATTCATGGGAGTCGATTTAGCGGAATATCAGTTTTTTGGTGATCACTTTTGAACGGTAGGCGTATATCAAAATTCTAAAAACAAGAAAACACGGGTATTTTCAATACCTTTAATACAGTGCAAGTAAGAACCATTTATCTCACATCGCATAATTGCCAGGCGTATAGGTTAAAACATGTGTATTTTTAAGCGTATACGCCTGGCAATCAGGCGATTTTAGATAAATAGTTTTTACTTCTATAATTTTGAACGCATTGAAAATATCTATGGTTCCTCGTTTTCAGAATTAAGGTATCTCAAACCATTCAGAAGTTATCACAAAAAAATGATATTCCGCTAAATCGACTCCCGTGAACTCGTAACGAGTAATTATGTACTCATTGTTATATAATAACAAAATTTGTCATTCATCATATTATATCACATGTCATTATATTATAATGACATGTGTGAAGTATAGTAACTGTAATGAGCCTAAACTCGACCCAGACCTGAACTAAAAGCTATTAGAAGAGAAAAAATGCATTATTTATTTGTGGTCTATATTTGCTGTGGACCTCAACTAATTTCCATGTTAAGATTATATCGTACAAAAACGTACAATGTCATTTACATGTTCTGCTTCTCACGCAGTCGTTTTTACATGCACTTGTCGACATGTAACGATTAGATGATGAAAAGACGCAGCCAGGAAGTCGAGGTGTGATTATATCGACTTTGTAAATTGTCGATACAATTGTATCGATTGTATTCGATTGTGTCGAGTTGGAAAAGACTGGTAAAATGCGGTACACGCGCAAATTAGGATCCATGAGTGGGAATTGGAATTTGTGAAGCATTAATTGAGAATGTTTTTAGGTCTAGTTTTTTAAAAAATGAAATGTTTTTTTTTGTAACATGTACACGCGTGGGAGTCAATTTAGTGAATTGTCATTTTTTTGTGATGAAATGTAAAATATAATTCAGTGGGAAAAGTGTATCGCAGATGATGTGAGGAAAAACTGAGTAATCGAAGTCCCATTGTTTTTTTTGGAAACAGCTTAAATCAATAAATTGATGTTTTTACTATTCCAATATTCATAATGCATCACCAAAAAATGTAGTGGACCTCTGAGTCTCAAAGTGGACATCTTTTTTAATAAATTCCAAACTGGATTTATCGGAATACAAGCCAATCAATTTTAAACATTATTGAAATAAAAAAAAACATATTGGAAAATGGTTTGTGGATGTTTCAATAATATTCTGTAAATATATATAATTAAATAATTCGACCTTGACTGGATTCGAATCCGGCATTCTGTTGTGGTAGAGTCCAATAAACTACACCATATAACTAAATAAATTCCAATAGTGCAAAAAAATAAATTAATAAAAAAACATTCTCTAAACAACACCAATAATGTATAAAACACTCCCAACAATGTTTTTAATAGAAACCATAGCAACCTTCATCAATGCCATTCAAGACCACACCGAAATACTATTAAATCCTCCAACACTTCCTACTTCAAATGCATTTCATCACAAATATCATTAAATATCGCACACCACAAAAACGTGCAAAAAAAACTTCTCTCATCTATCTATATTATATTCCATCCCACCAACACGTATAAACATAAACAGTACCGTTGTTGCTTTACCGTGACAATTCTATCGCCTTTTTCCCTCCTAAATATGATCCTCTTCTTTAGACTATGTACGTGACATCATTGACTAATGATATCCATAGCCACAATCCGTTAAATTAAGTTATCACTCATTATATACATCTGAAAGAAATGAATTGAGGTATCGAAACTCAACATCGATCATGTTAGGTGATATAAAAGACGTTCGTTCGGTTTCTTCAATGATAAGGTGTCGTTTAAAAGGTATAGCATCCCGTTGAATAAGTGTCGATTGGTGACTGCCCATCCATGGCTGCTATAAACGATATTATATTGTTGCAATAGTCTGCTGAGTCATCGATGGCTATTATAGGATATCTTGAAGACGGGTAATGGGTTCGAATCCCGTGGTGAGAAAACTATTCGAACTGTAATGGTAAGAAACGGGAAATGATGAAATGTATACGTTAGAGTAGAATCCCACAAATTACAATTCATTATTTATTGTTTTGTGTGGAAATGATTCGGTTCTCTAAAGGTAGTGATTTGAATTGAGTTAAGTGTATAATGGAAAAATTGTGTTTTTTTTTTTTTTGAGAAAAAATCTGAAAGGTTTTTAATTTATATTAGATATAAGAAGACTTGAGGGAGACCTTTTTTTTGATGATGAAAGAGAGAAGTGGAAGATAATCAGTTAATTACAAACATAAATATGAAATAATGAAATGAGAATATGATGAGTAGAGAAAACGTGAGAACTGATCGGTTTATTCTTTTCAATTTAATTTTCAGTACTTGAAACTTATAATTCAATAATTGTATTATGTATTCAGTAATTGATGAAACGTTGAATACATATAGGTAGTCCTACTAATAAAATACTATTTCTAATGTACCATAACTTATTACAATTGTAATAACACTATCTCATTAAAATGTGTTACTAAAATTATCGCAATTACTTTGACTTCCTTGTGACTCCTTTTACAAATTCGCTCATCAAAGAAAAAAATATTCAAATTACTCGTAAATTTCACGAACAATTTCTTTGTTTTGAGAATTCCTCTCATTTGTATGCATAAGTACTGCTATTGATAACGGCATATTATGTTATGGTTAAATTTAAATGCACTTGATATAAACTATGAAGCCGATTTGTTCCACATTTAAATTCCACGAAAGGTTCTGATTGTTTCTATTTTAGTTGAGTATGTAAAACCACATTAGAAGGAAACATCAAATAATGATTTATCTACAAATTAATGTTGAATAATTCTTGCGTATCTTTTCACTTTTGTTTTTGTTAAATTGATAAATGTAGATGGACATAAAACACTTGTATCATATTCTGGAATGTTTTATAATATAATATAACATATAATGTTTTTGTTCGCTATATTTATGTATTTTATTTTCCTCATCGGTTATCTTCTTAATATTTTCCAGTTTTTGTTGGGATCTTCATTTAACTGATCCTTCTCCATTATTTTCGATCTCCTCATGCAAAGATGTCGGGTTGGGGGGGGTGGAGGTGACTCCACCGTCGTTTCTAGGGCTGCCTGGGATGTCGAAGACGGTGAGCCATTCCGTCTTCCTGCCCGTAGTCTGATTCTCCAGCTTCTTCGCCCTCTTCTTCCTCCAGTTGCCGCTCCACCAATTCCTTCCACTTTTCTCTGTTTTCCCACCATTTCTCTCTTCCTACTCTCTCTCACCCTTCATTTCTCTCTTCAACATCTTTCTCAACGCTATCAATCCACCTAGCTCTTGGACGACCCACTTTTCTTTCCCCCATATCCCTACCCTTTTCAAATTCTCTTCTCGGGATTCTATTTTCTCACATTCTTTTCATATGTCCAAACCACCTTAATCTTTCTCGACCCAACTTCCAACTCAACTTCTCCACTCCCAGGTCCTCCCTAATCTTCTTACTCCTGATCTTGTCTAGCTTAGTCACTCCCACCTTATTAAGTTGACTGATCCTTATTGAGGAAAATTATTTATCCCTCTATGAAAAAAGTAAGAAAAAATGACTCTTTTAAGTGAAAAGATGTAAAAGTACTTTAGGGCAGGTATGATATAGTGTCTTGAGTGTTAATTTAAATCATAACTGGAGTCGATATAGACAGAACTACTCCATCGACCTTGTGTAACTTGGGGTTTTAAATAAATCAATTTTGAATGTTGAAAAAATATTATTTCTATGACTTTAACAATAAACCTACCTGAATACCTGTATTCAATATAATTGAGAGAAATCTACAATTATTTGAGAGAAATTTCATTAAATTTCAATTCATTAATTAAATTTCAAATAAAATTAACATTACAAATTAACTTTGAATAAGATGATGATAAATATTTATTTCAACTTGACCATAAGCAGACCCTCATTGATAAGATATACTTAATATTTACATTTTTTATATAATAATCCATTGATCTACATAAATAGATTCGACTCATTTCTCTACTATTGTAGGCCTACTATAATTTCTATGTAATAGGTAATGGGCTTATATTTCTAATATATTCATACTACATTACTAGTAATAGTGAATATTTAATAGATTTCAACTTAATCTTCTCGACTATTCTCACATATGGAGAGATATTTAATATGTTTTCCATATATAATATAATTGCCTGTCTTTAATTTCGAGAATACCTTGAAAATGTCCAGTTTCATGTTATTTCTCTTGCCCATCCGTCTATGCGCATCTTCATCAACATGTTGCAATCCGTACTAAAACATCTCTATTAAACAACAATGAGTTTAAATAATAGTCATATACTAAGTGGAATTGCAATTTAAATACACAGGAAGTGGTTTTAAGAACAATCATACAAACTATCATTTAGTTAACTTTTAGTTTACTTAAGATACATCTTGTTGTTTGTCTCATTGCCACACTGGTAATTGTATACGCAATCAGTGGCCTAATGGTAATCTTCAAACATCCTCCTCTAACCCCTCCCTCACCCCCCTTAGCACCACCTCCCTTAATCAGGGTCGAACTGTTTATTTGAATTGTTTTGAGTGGTGGTGGATCATAATGGCCTGGTTCGGGGGGGGGGGGGGGGAAAGGAGGGAAGGGAGGGGGGCACAAGATGTAATTATCTTAAACGGGTTACCATTTTTTTATTGTTGTTTTTTAAATAATTACTTTCGATTTAGGAGATTTTTATCTTCAACAAACTATGTGAAAAAGTCAATAAAAGTCAAGTTGACCTAAACACTTGTTTTTCTTTCTTCGAAAAGTCTGACCTATATTTCCTACACACTGAATAATATATCAATTGACGAGCTTAACCTCTAATTACAAAAATACAACCATATATTTTATACAATTAATAATTAATAAGATAGCAATTCGGAACTTGATCGAAACTTGGGAGTAACATCGAAACTTGATGCAGAATCATTGTTCCCCAATTAAGGCTATGTATGAAAGATGAGATCGTTTGAACGGGGCACCACAAGGGCGATCTACCACTTGTGCAATCGGTCAAACCACTTGAGAAATATAATTTCGGAATTTTTAAGAACTCGTAAGAGTAACCCAGGAGGAAAAAATATGAAAAAAAATCTCTGAATAAATTTAAATTGGTTTCTTCAAGTACGGTAGAACTAGGTTTACGCTTCACTTAACCAAAAATCCCTCTAATCCTGCAACACATGCTACGTTTTCCTAGATCAAAAATGTATCGTATTCTATTTTATATTCAATTTTATTATTAAAACAATGTGCATCCTCTTTTGTGTTCCTCGGACATCTTCAGGTTTTAAATCATTCTGTTAATCATCTAAGTGATCTCTTATTCGCTTCCTATATGGTCCACCCCCTCCACCCCCCTCCTCCCAAGGTCCTACAAGGTTCACGGTTTAACATATCGGTACATCTTCAATACGTGCAAGCGTAAGGTCAGCAGACGGAGAAAGAGAGAAAGAGAGATGACTGTAAGTATAACTGACCACAAGAATTGCTTCCGTCCTTCAAGAAAATGAGAGGGAGGAAGGAACTGTTAAAAAGATTGACCTCTTCGCTTTCCTGTCAGTGACCTTCTTGTTTGTCGCTTGACCACCGCGGATAATGACCAGCTTTACAATTCATTATACTAATGACTCAGTTATCGAGATGATTCTTCAGATGTATTAGCATAATAATAATTTACTAGGTTGGTAGAACTTTGAATGATGAACTTGGGGATATTGATGCAAATTTATCACTATAACGTTACATTGAAATTATCTAAAGCTGATAAGTAAATAAATAATAGCTGCAAACCTTTTGTGCATAATGGAAGATTTTTTTGATTTTTGGGAGTAATTTTCTAAAAATTACTACATTCCGTAATATTATGAAATCAATAAGTTTCATTCAAGTTATTGATTCGTTCTATATATATATATTTGAAGACTTGACACAAAGCCAATGTTTCCATATCAAGGCAAAGGATGAAAGTTTGGAATCGTTTGAACGGGGCACAACAAGGGCGATCTTACCACCCCAAATACATGACCATGACCAATGCATGATATCTACCGCCTTAAATATATACAATATTTCTTAAAAAAGGAACCTATGTTGTTGTTTGGGGCGATTTGACTTAACTTCAATCGACCCAACCTAACGTACCTAACCAACATAACCCAACCTAATTTAATTTAATGAAATCTTAGATTATTCAATTTGGTCTAAAACAAACAGGTATGGATGTGAATATCCACTTTGTTAGATCTACACGAATTAAACTGAGATTTAACTGAGATTTTTATTTCATCATGTAAAATTTGTTGAGTTTTACAAAATTATCCACTCTTCCGTTCAAAGTAAACCTCTTTTTGGAAGTGAGAGAAGCAATGATACCAATTATTCAGAAATTCTCCAGCTATACCACGAGATAAAAAGGTTGTCTATCAACACAATAAACACAAATATATCACCATTACATTTATAGAGACCTAGCTGTGACAATTTTAAGAGACTATGATTTTGTAAGACGAGATTCACTATGAGAAAAAAAGAACTGATACATCTTTCAACGGCATAAGGCCGTAAAATTGCAGTATACATATATAATTCCAGTAGATTTTAAACAACCATTTAGTTGGTAGACAATTTTTTTCTCGCGTGGATACAATCACATTAAACTGCGGTAATGCAATGTCATTGTTTTCTCTCCCATGATGTTGTTTAACCAATCAGAAAAAGGTGTGAAGCACACACAATTATCAAAGCAATCAATAGGGTTATAAACGCATCTATTTCTTGTTGAAGTATCGTGGGATAAAATACACCTGAAGTCGCCGACTCTGTGTCGTCCGATCCTACAGGTTCATTTCATTTTATTCTCATTTTATTCTCATTTTATTCCACATTACACATCCAGATATAAATAGTTTAGCATACAACATGATGAATAATAACAATGTAAAATAAATAAAGCTACATAAAGAAGAAAAACAAATTTGAAGGTTCTGTTTGAAAAAGAAGTTGGGATGTTCATTGAGAAATAAGAGAAATAATAATGTAATGTAGAAGCCCGCATAAGAAAGATTCTTGTGTGCGGGCTGACCAAAATAAGATATCATAGTTATGTTTAATTAACAGTTGAAACAGAAGATACTTATAGGCATGTGGTTTAGTGACAATTGAAATTGAACAGAGTGAACATATTACGATTGAATTATGATTCTGAAGTAAAATATATATATATATATATATATATATATATATATATTTATTTATATTTATAATTAAATAATTAAAAAATGATGGAAAGAATATGAGTGCCCGGTCATGATCCCGAACAGAGTGCATAGAAGAGGGAGCATCTCCACTTTATCGATCTTTCAATTGGAACTTCTAGACGATTATATTTAAATACCTGTGAACTCAAGTTTTTCGTACCTTTACAGATCATTAAAGCTGTAGATGTATAGCAAGAAGTTGCTTACTTATAGAATGGCAGAGTTTTTAATAGACTTCGAAGGCTAATTATTGTACTTGAAGCAAATCATTCTTTGTCAAGCTCTTTTATATTTTAGCCTCCACCCTTTTCCCACTTCACTCCTACAAATAATTTTACAGATTTTCCGGCAGATAATTAAAAATTGGGAAAAATTGATAGTGGCTCATTTAGTATTTACACGTAAGGATGCACAATTATTTCTGAATAGAACTCATCGTCAGGCCTAGGAAGGAGTCGGTCGTAGCCCGATATATCCCATTTTTCACTTGCAATGCTGAGGTGAACTACTAAAATCTCAGTCAGGACATAGTCGTTGATGGTGGGAATCGAACTATGGCAATCAATATATTTCAATCAATAACCGGCAAGGAGTCTACCAAATCAAGGTTTTATATAGGTATAGGTTTCGAGGTAATCAATTTCACTCTCATTCCTTTTTTTATATATATTGGGTTTAACGGCGCACTGTTATGATAACTGAGATCTAATGGCGTCGGATGGATGATTAATGAGATGATGGGATGAAGGTTCTTGGGTAATGAGAAGGATAGTGGGAAGGAAGCGGTCATGGCCAACTTATTGTAGGAACCGTCCCAGCATTAGCCTAGACTACAGAGGGAAACCATGTAAAACCTCTGTAAAGATGGTCGGCGGCGGGGATCGAACTGGGTTCGCAATTCCCCTCGTCTCCCAGATCACATGAAGCGAGCGCGTTAACCACTGCGCTGCATGTGCCGGTCACTCTCATATCGACTGAGGGAAACCACTATACAAGTCAGGATGAGTATATAGAAAATGACATGATCACGGTCATGATCGAAGTTAGAACTCTCATCTCACATGAGAGGGACTTTCATATATCTGGAAGTTATCCCAGTACAAAGTTACCGCATTTACAAATAACTCCACCTTTCTTCCCTATAGTCTAGTATACGATGTACTGCCGACATTTCCATAAAAAAACAATCAAACACAAAACAAACAGAACGAACAAACAAAAACAAATAATTCGTGACAATGGACTTAGTCACAGAAAATACATGATTTGATTTGGTTCGAATAGTGATTGATAGCCTTTACGAGGGGAAATTCAACCCATCATAAAATAATGATCGCTGATGGTAAACGATCGCCGTAACTCCTAGTTCAACCAAGTGCATAAGTGATTATTAAGAACAAGTACTTTTATGGTTTATAAGAAGTTGGATTGAATTAACGCTTCGTGTATTACTAAACGCTTGTTAAATAGATACCAAAAAATGTTTGCTAAAACTTGAGATTAATTCGCGACAGGATTCTGTCGGCTTAGCGAATGTGAAGCAACTTGGTCACAGATATGCTGCGTCCACGAACTAATTTTGTTTTGTTTTTTAATTCATGGTTAACTTTTTGGGGTGAACGACATTGTAATTGGTTGTCATGCACTCAAAACCAGTCGAGTTACAGATATGACAAATTAAAGTTAAAATATCTTAATCTTTATAATTGCCATAAATTATCTTCAGAGTTGAAAATTTTTAGTTCCCTATGACACGGTATAAAACATAGAGAAGTGAGAAAACTCATGTAAGGTACAATTTTTGATCATTTTCTCAAAGAAGGGAATTTTATGTTTTATGGCGATATTTTCCAATTCATATTATTCATGAAAAAAAAAATGACAAACTTAATGTGCTAGATGTGATGAATTGTCAATTGAAAAAAAATATTTTGCCGGCCGCTCGAGCAATCTGTTCCCGGCAACTGTTTCTCAGAGCCGGACTTTAACTTTTTCCGACTCTGAAAAAAATTTTTGCCGGGCGCTCGAATATAATAATGACATATTTCATCCCATATTTTATGTGAGATACTCGTTTTCTCACTCATTTTTTAAATTACAGAGCTTTTTTAATAGTCATAAATAAAGTTATCCATATAAATTTTCAAATGAAAATATTGAAGTTTGAAATTCTTTCATAACATACGGTACTATATTTTGATTGACAGGTTTGCGTGATATTAAATCAGGATAGTTGAATATAGATAATTTTTTGAATCGTTTCACTAACACATTTACCCATTGTAATAAAACAAACAAAACCTTTTTCATAACAAACAATTTCGAGGTTTAACAAATCTGTTCAGGTAGCTCTTCATAAAAACGTTTTAAAATTCACAAATTAAAAGTACTTTATAAATTTACATTTTTCAAATTACATTACCCAGAAGTCATTGTATCATTTACGAAATAATCCAAACAAAGAGAATCTTATTCATCAAACTATTTAATATTCAATACGGACATTCTAATTGTTAGCCTAATGATATGTACGATTACAATCGTAAACACGCGTCTTAAATGACGAGGCATCAACGACCTTCGTAAGCTGAAGGCTGTAGCAGTAAATAATTGTATTCTTCTTTGAAGCGGCGAATAATGCACACCAGTAGAGATATCACGGCATGTATGATGCATTATCGTATCAAACCGTGTCCAGTCAGATCAAACATGATCAAGGAAGCTGATCGAATGTCGTGACAAGATGGTGGACACGGTTTATTGCTTCGTATAGTTTCATGCATTTTTAATTTTTTATACATATTTTGTATACACTAGGCAAACGCAGGATGTGCGTTGTACGATGAGCGAGATGTCTATATAAAGTATAATCGAAAACTCTACAAACCTTGATCATTTGAAATGAACTTCATCCGATGTCAATGAATCTAGAAAGCCGTGACTTCAACAATGCAATATTTTTCAACTAATATTTCTATCTTTCCGATGAATAAAATACATGTATTATATTATTTTCTCCAAAACGGCTGGTCCGAATATCGAACCAAATTTTTATTCATGTATATTATTCTTGTGTTCACATTTGTGGAAAATTTGAATCATATTGAAGAGATTTAATTTTTCAATTTTTTCCGCTCAGCCAAATCTTATGGGGTTTTTAGAAACTTCTAAATGATGTTTCTCAAAAATGGTCCAATTGATTAGACCTCAAAACTATACAGTTCTAAGTTGGATGAGTTTGCATATAAAAAAATAGTTTCATGTCGATCGTTCAAACCCTGCGACCTGTGCAGTGTTTACAAAAAAAAAAAAAAATCACGGACAAAGTTCCGTAAGAGTTCAGTGAAAATCTTCGCTACGCTCATCTAATAAAGAAGGTGTAAACCACCTGTTCGCTAGTGATGTGAGATGGTGGGACGATCGCTCGGAACCTTAATCCCTCGTGTATATGAGCCGCCCTTCGTAGCTCAGTCAGTTGAGGCTTCGCTTCAGAAACTGAAGTCACCGTTGGGCGTGAGTTCGAGTCCCGCATAAGTAAATTTCCTCTCAACTATTATCACTTCATATAGTTTCATAATCATCTGCTCATTCGTACCCACTTATAACCTATCTGTTGGTGGGGTCGTGTATCAAACAATAATATAAATATATATATATATATATATATATATATATATATATATATATATATATATATATATATATATATATATATATATATATATATATTCCTGATAGACGGTGTGAAATTAGGATTTTTATAATGATCTACTTGACCTGGACCCCTATTCCTGAAACCATCAAAGTTTAATTATACAGTTATCAGTATTTCAGTACTTGGTTTTATTTTTCAAGAAATTGCTTGCGTTAATTTAGCGTTAATTTAGATATTGTTTATCGGAGCAACTGATTCACAAACAAACTATACATAAAAAGAAAAAAGTAAAACTGTAGTTTAGTGAAATAATAGTTACAGTTTAGTTACTCCAGTGTTCTCAAATGACACTTGAACGAATGCTTGAGTGTTTCACCTTTCAATCTGTATAGAGTTCTGCAGTTGTTGTTTCCTACCTCTATTATTTCCTGGACTTACGATTGCATTTATTTACAATAAATCACCAAGTTTTAGTTCTACCTCATGCGGTATTTAACGTTAGGTTGTATCAATGACAGACAGTGTTAAATCTATTAGATAAAGAAACAGTTACTGTCTCATAAATAATCACGTACTTTTTATGAATTTTGTAAAAAGGGCTATTTTTTAAAATAACTATGAACGCTGCCATTGGAATACACTAGGAAAACGCCATATGCGTTGTTACACGAGCGGATAGTAATAGGATGGGTAGTAATGGTTAAGAACTGCTTCGAGTGGTACCAATTTAGCACATTTTATTTTTTTTCTTCAAAATGGCTGACCCGATCAAGCTGAAAATTTTTAAAAATGTGTATGAAAATGTAATTCAACTTCACGCAAAATTTCATTTTTTTGAGAAAATATATATTTTTTTTCCGCCATGTTATTCTAATGGGTATTTTTGAAATTTCTAAAATTCATAAAAAAAAAGTTACCACCCGATAATGCCACAAAACTATACAGATCTAATTAGATGAGGAACCATATTGAAAAAAAGTTTGAAGTTGATAGCTGTAGCCGTTTGACCTGTGAAGAACCGAAAAAAAATGGAAAAAAAAAAACATAAAAACGAACACCAATTTTTTTCAGTATGTCAAATTGAATCCTCGCTAAAGCTCGTCTAATTAATGTATACCCTGAGAAAAACAACATGGACAGAAAACAGTAATCAGATTATTTTTGTAAACCGCCCTAGCCGTGCGCGGAACTTGGCTACCGTCGACCTACCTATCGACTAGATCCTTTTACGAAACTGTTCATTTTTTTGTCATGCTAGAAAACCACACATCGGCCGTGCGATAACTTGATTCCATTAACTCCTCACAAAATACCTGGTGGTCTGATCTTTCATGACAGGAATTTATACACTATATTTTATACCACACTATGGACTGTAATACATGTACCGCGGTGGTCTAATGGTTACAACTGTACAATATACGAGTGAGCATTATTTTTAAGTGTTTGGAAGTAATATTTTATTCGGTTAAATTCAAAATTACACGTAATTCCAACATACAAAATGATACACATTATTCCATATTTTTAAATAAATTGGTTCAGCTGTTTTTTAGCAAATAATTATAATGAAGTTTTTTCAGAACAATTAAAATGCTATACGCAAATCAAAACGTAAAACCAATTATACATTTGAACATTCAAAATAAAAGAAAGAGGAAAAAAATAATAATGACGCAACAAGCAGAACAAGAAGGCAGTGATTATTTGTTTTTAATTAAACTGTGTCAATAGCTTCCATTGAATTTCACATAAATAATCGCTCATCTTACAACACACATACTGCGTTTTCCTAGTAATCTACTACTTACAGTTTGTCAAATTAAGTTATATTGTATAATTATTTAGTTTGGGGCTGTGATATAATCTATGTAGTGCCCCGTCCATACGATCCTACCTTGTCGTAATCAACCTTATAATCGGGCAACAATAGCTTTGTAACAAAAAGTTTACGTTTTATCAATAAATAACAAGAATGTATATACTGTTGGAATCCTATTTGCGTGTACATTTTTGAAGCTTTGAGATTATGTCACACATTCAAAATACTTTCAAGTCAGATATATTTTAGTAAGCGATAAAAGTGATTGTATTTACACAATTTACACAAATAAAAGTAACTTTACGTAACTTTACATGAACGTTCATCTAACGATTATATACCTGTGATAGAATAAATTCTACCGTGATAATAAATTAAAAACACTATTATACTAAATAATATTGTCCCAAACAATTGAAGTAGTTTAATGAAAATGGAGTTTAAATTATCACGCCTTTTAAGAATGCACTGTTTGACATCCATCTTGGAACCTTTCTAATATTTATAAATTTCCAATAATCATCTAGGAATAAAGAAAACATTTAGATAATATTTGATTTGAAGGAATTTATTTTTAGTATAAATACTCGAGAGCAATTAAAGATTAGTATCAGTTGTCATTGCAGCTTCTTAGCAATTACTTGTTCTGATATCAACAGGTATGTTAATTGATTTATATTATTAATTGAATACATTAATGTTTTATTTTCAAAGATAGGCTGACAGTTATTTTACAGACTATATAATTGAATATTACTGTTCGGTGTTAATATTTAGGAATTGTCGTGATCAAGTATTGACTTATGAAATTGAAAAAATATATTTTAATAATTCTGAGGTATTTGCCCTAACTTCAAGTAATTCTAATTTCATTTATTTTCGATCTGATTTTCTAACTTTGATACTGCCACACATATTAGTCACACTTTTTTATAAGATGAAAAGTAGATGTGTAACTCTGAAATCTTGAATCAACCACTTGAAAGAATATTATTTTCCTAGTTGAATATTTCATAAGTCAATTTAATGTGTTATTAATAAATGATTACAATTGTCAACAGTTTGCTGAACACCAATACAACATGCAGTGTGTTAACATCGTTCTTTTCGTCGCGCTTTTCGGTAAGAAAACGGTTCTTACTTCACATAAAGTATTCGCAAAAAAACACAAGAAAAAGAAAAAAGATATAATATCTCATATTTTGTATTATTCTGTCCAGGACTTGCTGCCTGTCTTCCTGACGAACAAGCCAGCAACTCCAGGGTAAGTGTTATGTGACGTCATATTGATACGATCCTTGGTAAGATACGGGTATGATACGGATCTGGAGTACGTACCTTAGGTACATACCCCTAGCTAGGTATACGTGTATACATACACAATTGTACCCTAGGTAGGTACCCTAGATACGTCCCTACGTTGATACGATCCCATATATTGATACACACCAACAGGAAACTTAATAAATCTAATAAAAATCCAACTTAAAACTTAAAAATCTAATAAAAATGAGTGAGAAAACGAGTATTTCACATAAAATATGAGATGAAATATGTCATTATTATATGAGATAGTTTTCTCACTGATTTTTCTCACATCTCATTTATCTCAGGAATAGGGATCCTGCTAGGTTATTGACGATGAGTTAGTGATATGATGATGTTTACAAACATTCTTTGCCTCATGCAGGACCCTTTGCTAAGCCTTGGTTATAGCAGTGATCCAGCCCAGTGATAGCCTTATTTATTTATATTGGGTTTAACGACGCACTCTACTGATGACTATAAGATCTATTGGCGTCGGTGAATGATATATATATATATGAGATGATGGGACGATGAGATGGAAGGTTATTTTAATAGATGTTCTTGGATATTGGGAAGGAGTCGGTCGTGGAGTGTTGTTAAGGAACCATCCCAGTCTTGGTAAAGACCAAGAAAATCCCCTTTCGGATGGTCGACCATGGCGGGAATCGAACCCCGGTCTCCTGAATGACGGTGCAATGTGCTAGCCACTCGGCCATTCGTCTCCTTATATCTAGCCTTATATATATATATATTTTTTAATAACATCGAAACTTGATACAAAATCATTGTTCCCCAATTAAGGCTATGGATAATTAAGCCTTAAATACCCTATAATTAATATATATTTATTTGTTCCACAGGTTAAGCGCGGCAGTTTCGGTGGAGGCTATGGAGGTGGTTATGGCGGCGGTGGCGGGCACGGAGGAAACGGGCTAGGGGGTGGACACGGAGGAGGGGGTGGAGGGCACGGAGCCCCCGGCGTCGATCTTCTCTCCATCGCTCAAGGAGCCGCCGGACAGGCCAAGAGCGCAGCAGCCAATCAGGATCAAGCTGGAGCGCAGGCTGCCTACCAGGCCAGGAGTGGACTTGCGCAAAACGCTGCAGCAGCTGCTCAGACTGCGCAGGCTGCCGCTGGAGGTAACATTTTGAAAATTGTGTAAAGATAAATGGAGGAGATAATTTTAGACCAATATTTGTAAATAATGGTAGCAAAAATGGTGACAATATTTCAAGATCATAGTAAACATTGACGTTGGAAAATATTCACGTTACATTCAGAAATTGAATTTGTTTTTGTGTTCATAAAATGGGACAGTAGAAAGAATTTTCAACTTGAATAATTTATTGTTCGATTGTTATATTTCCTGTGTTGGCAATTTAATTGTTAGTTCATAGAAATAACTCGAAGAAAAAGAAAATAAGATTTATTGAAAAAAATGGAAATATAATGTATACTATTTAGTGGATGTTACCTCATCTTGATGTAAGTGAATATCAGCTGATAACCACGTGTTTTCAGGTAAACAGAACATTGTCAACAACCTGCAACAGCAGCTCCATGAGGCGCATGCGCAAGTAGAGGCTGAAGCTGCGCAGCTCCAACAAGCCCAGCAAGCTGCGCACGCTGCACAAGCCGCTGCGCAACAAGCGCAAGCTCAGGTGAATAACTTTGAAATGTTCAAGAAATATAATTGAATGAACTCCAAAACGTGCAATGCTTATTGAGTCAAGTCAGAATACATGTCGTGAAACATTGGTGGAAGGGCCAAGTCCAAATGTAGGCATATTATGGATTTACATATGGACTTACGTAGAAAAAATTATAATTTTCAGTTAGATTAATGATCATAGTTATATATTAGGTCCTTATAAATAATATGATATTATTACCTGGATTACATATATATATGGGATGTTATAGCCATGACATAAAAGATACGCCTCGACCGAAACTTGAACCGGGACCTTCTGATTCTCTCCCACTGAGCTACCGAGGTATTACTCTTACGATATGGCTATACTTAGAGTGACGACACTTCCTGGGGCTAGATTCAATAGATCTAGAGGGCATAGATTCAACCAAGGTGTAACGATGATACGTTAACACAGTTACTTGTATCTCGGTAGCTCGGTGGGAGAGCACCTGACCGGCAATCAGAGTGTCTCGGGTTCGAGTTCCGGTCGAGGCGCATCTTTTATGATATGGCCATAACTTACATATAAATATAACTTACATAAAATCTTTTATGACATGGCTATAGCTTAAATATACATAATATATAAATATATTCATGTAAATAATCTACAATCTGCTATAATGAAATAGAGATCTATGGTCTTGCTTATAATATTATCTTCTAGCTAGCACTTATTTCCAATTCAGTTTTCCCTCATAACTTCACTTATTCAGATTTTATAGGTGAAAGTAAACTTCTACAAACTGTCAGTACAGTCTGTGAGTTTATATTAGATACTAAATTATTTTTAATGTTCAGTGAGTCATTTTAAGTTATTTGCAATCATTATTTGGGGTGGTCAGCCATAATGATCGCCCTGCAATAAAAACGAATTCTAACATTTTGCCCTCGATCATATTTTATGGAAGACAATAGTATAACTGTCCTTATGTTTTTCAGGTAAGCTCTTTGCAAAACGCCCTTCACTCCGCTCAAGCTGGCGCCGACCAAGCAGGTCAAGCTGCGTGGGCCGCTTCTGCGCAAGCTGCTTCTCAAGCTGCCATGTTGGCTCAAGCCAAGAACCGTCTCAACCAGATCTCCAACCAGCTGAGCGCTGCGCAGGCGCACCTCGCAGCTGCGCAACAAGCTGCGCACAAGGCTCAGGCTGCGGCTCAGCAAGCACAGGCTAATGCCGGCAGTGGAGGTGGACATGGGGGGTGGTCCAAGGGGTGGTAATAAACTGGGAAATTTAGAATTTTTTCATTGGTGAATTTTTATACACATAACCCAACAATGCGTCTGGTCAGTTCGAAAATGATTATTTTATATTGATTCTTTCTTCAAAATGAATACTAATCAATAGAAAATGAAAATTTTGAACTAATAAATGGTAACTTGACCATGGAATTTTGTGTAAACGCATTGTTGAGTTTGACGTGAAAGTTTCCTCAAATGAAAAAAACTGAAATATATAAAAGCTGAAACATTTTAAGACATTAATCACTTATTTATACTCAATCATGCACTGTATCATAAAAATCTACAAGATATTATATCTCAGTATATTTTTCTGCACGTTGTTAATATTTGTATATTATATATTTTGTAATGTTTACCTCTAATAAAATTGCTTATTTTCATAATTTACTCGAAAATCTTATCATTTTAAATAACCACTTTCTCACCTCGCTTATTCTATCGACACGAAAATAATTCCCAACTTCAATTACAATTGCTTAACTAAACTTGCGCAATCCTCAGTACACACGATTCATAAATATTCAAGTACACCATTACTTTCAGTGAACTTGTAATTACTGTTTAACGACAGCTTGTCAATAGTTCATGCCGATTAGAAACGAGATGTCGTATCTCACATCCTGTGCGCTTGCGCATCAAATCAAAAGACCAGAATACAAAGGATTTCCGTGTACGATTATCAAAAAACAAAATGAAAGAAACTAACACTTGAAGGTCAATTATACGCTGCTATTGTATTCGTGTTTTACAAATTGATATACAAAACGATTAAATCAATGCATATTTAAGTGAATTTGTTTTCTTTTTAAGTGTGGATATATTTCTTTGGAGTAATGTATTATCTGTATTGTGATACAATGATGTAAAGAATACATGGTTTCGGTTTAAAGTTGTATCGTTTGACCATGGACATGAAGTACAGCTCATAAGTCTTTTGTATTTTAGAAGACATCCGTTCTATGGTTTAATACCATAATTAAGCGAGATTTATAAATTACTGATAAATCTTCAACGCCTCTTGTTTAACGTTTTGAAAACGTTTTGTAAGAAATACAGAATGTTGTTATTTGTATATTTGATTTGAAAAGAGGCTCATTATTTTATTTATTTCGATATTACAAGAAAATTTGAATTTATTGTGAAATTTTCTTTTGTTCGAGATTTTGAGGGTTATTAGCTGGCCAATTATATTCGATACCCATTGAAAATAAAAATCCTGTGCTCTATTGAGAACTTATTTCTCAATATTAATGAAGAAAATGTAAGAAATGCATTATCTGCATCTCTGTAGTTTTAATTCAAGTTTATCATCAATTAGGTATATTTATCTCTCAATTATTGATCTCTGATACCTGCAGCCTGGTAAAAATATTGGATACAAATAGACAATTCAAGAAAATGTTGGGAATTAAATTTCCATTGGATGTTGAAAACGCATATATGTATGATCATGAATGCATATCTAGTAGTACTGGGTGTTAACACTAATTATAAAAATTACATTTCAGTTCATTTGTTAATTTTTATTCAATATTTGAATATTTTGATTACTCACAATTATGTAATTCTCATTGATCAATCACATAAACAGAAAATAACTCTTTGCTACAACATCTAAAAAAAAACACCTACCCTTCGTTTATATTCTCTCATATTTTAACGGATAGCTTAATCATGACGAATAGTTGAATTAGGCCTACAAGAATAGTTTCTTCTATCAACATCGAAAACTTGACACAAAGTCATTGTTTCCATTCAAGGCTTTGGCTTAGAGAAGGATGAAAGATATGTATCTTTCGGTCGTGGTGCCAAAATGGTGATATGTTACCACCCTACAGAGAATAAAAAATTATAATCTCTCAATTCAGACTATAAATAGTGAATTAATAAGTCTAGGGATAATAAACAATTCAATAAATTTAGTTGGAGAAAAGAAATCTAGGATGTTCTTATTGTTTTATATAATTCCGATTCCCTCTGTAGAGTGGCTGAATGCTTGGGATGGGTTCCACAATATAGATCAAGACCGCTTCCTCCTCACTTTTCTTCCCATTACTATACATAATAAAACTTCATGTAAAAATTCCATCATCTCATTAATCATCAATCATCTCATTCATCCAACGCCAATAGATTGTATCTATAATTAAAGTGCGTCGTTAAACCCCAATACAAATAGAATGAATTTTTGAAAAATCATCCTTTTCGTCGATTTTTCTTCCTCTTATTTCTTTCCAAAATACTGACCTCACTTACGAAGCCATTCAACAATTCTAGTTACATCTCGTCTTTCTCGTATTCATTTAGTCATCATTTAAATTAAATTACCTACATTCGTTTCGGTTGAAATGCAAACATTCCTCTACGAAAACTTTTGATCTCTTTAGACATTTAACAATCCCTATCCGAGGTCGTCAACTCTCCCGTCTGAACTTTTTTGTGTCAGAATTAATTCTCAGATTTGTAAGAATTACAGAACCACGTATGAGATTCGTGCATGCAACGTGTGTCATTTAAATTAGATAGATTTTCGTGAAAACGAAATGGAAGTACAGAACGAGGAAGTGACGGTATGAAGCTCTCTCATGTCACCAAATGTCATGCTAAAATGCATCTCTCACATTCTACACGAACTTGAATTATATTCGACCACCTGAACTGAGTGTTTAGGCAAATACCTCGGTATCTAGCCTAAAAAATAGTAACACGAAATATAAAAGAGCGATGTAAGTTTTATAAATTGTATATCCTGGTTCTACTGAAAATAGATTTTATAACATATTAAATAATGTATGAGTCCTCTCCTCTTTTCTATTTTTTCCAAACGGTAAAAGCATAGTACATCCATCACAATGCTGTTTAGAAATACAACTACGAACTCAATCCATTAAAATACACACAATTGGCGGAATGTGCTAGACTCCTAGAATGATTTCAATTTCAATTTATTCATTTATTTATTCGAACAGTAACATTTCACACATTGTGATAAGAAGTACATGTTATGAAACTAGTCAATATATAATATATTATAAGAATTCTCTCGTATTCCATACGCATCATATGCACAAACCACATTAGCCTTTTCCTATCCAATTAAAATGCAATCTTTCCAATCTTTTCACTTCAATCTTTTAATCATAATAGGCCTACATTAAAATTGCAATATTTTTCAAATAAATTCAATTTGAATTGTATGAAAATTCCTTGAAATCTTACCTTGCACAATTATGGATATGAAATATTTGGCAACTATATTAATTGGGAAAAATAACAACCATTCAATTGTACAAAAATGTATTTATTCATATAAAACAATATTTGTATACCTTAAATCTAGCAGGACATTGTTTTAATTGGCAGTGTCAATGACCACAGTTTATCAAATCATTCGTACAAAATAAATTACATAAACAATCAACAGGTAGGATAAAAATAAAACATGAAAACGAATAAATAGTAACAAAACCAGTCACTAAAAAACGACTGTGACTTCATCTAAGCACCAACTACAATAAATGTAATCCCTGACAATATCGTAATTAATTAATAATAATTAAAATACGTATTTGTTTTTAGGTTATTATCATTATATAAGCCACCAATTCACCCAAATAAAAAACCAATCGCTATCATGTGCAGTAATGGTAATAGTGCAGTAAAATCACAGATAACGCATCATGGTCAACCCGATTCACCGTTTGTATAGTATTTTCCCTCCTAACACCGTTAAAAACCCTTCAAGTATCAATAAAACACTTGACTGAAGAAGAAAATTATTTGTTGTCATCCTTAGTTTCAAGAAATAAATGACATTAATTGAAATTAAGTATAAAACTTGAACAATATTACAAGTAAATTTCGTTTTTAAATTAGTAAATTAGTGTAAGCTAAATTAAAAACGAATGCTTTAAAATACTTCTCATAACGTATAATTAGTTAATAAAATTTGCAGTCCCAAAACCTATGCGGCAAGACCCTTCACCATACCAACAAATATAGTTAAAAACTATATTTTCAATACGATTCAAATATAACATTTGAATTGCTAGCATTTATACGTATTAATTTATCGTATTGGTATTTTACGCCCCTTTAACCTATAACCATATTGTCGTTTTGAACGATATTGTCGATCTATCGATGTTCTTTACCGTTAAAGCTTAAACCATTTAAACCATTTAGGATGGTAAATCCCATAATTATCTATCTACTATCTAGCACCAACATGAATCAATGCTTCAATCAAAACGTTTTGGATTAAACATTTAAGAAATCTAATGGTGCAGAATAACATGCCCGTCAATAGCGATTATTGACTATTCAAAAGAACCAACTACTCATCGATCAGTAAAATAAACCCTAGTAATCGACTAATACAAATAAATAACCAAATAGATGTTCAGTAAAAAAAAGGGTGTGAAAAATATTAAATAGGACCTACTGATAAATAAAACCAATAGAATATAAATACAGTCCGAGTAGTACAGAAAGTTTAAAGCTCCAGAGAGAACATAATTGGTGAAAATAAATAATCCCAAATGTATCAAAAATCAAACCAGGAAATAGATCAACGACAAAATTAACTCAATAATAATACTGTGATCGATAAATATATAAAAAAAACAATACTTGAAATTCACCAACAGTTTTTTTTTTAATTTCCCATAAGATGAACAAAGCTGGGTATCAGAAAAGAGATTTGCATCGACTTGTCAAAATCAGCTGTTTTAATAAACACTTTGTCCACCATTAGCAAGAAGCCGTGGCAGTGACAACAGGTGGCAGTGACAACAGGTGGCAGTTGCAACAGGTGGCAGTGACAACAGGTGGCAGTGACAACAGGTGGCAGTGACAACAGGTAGCAGTGACAACAGGTGGCAGTGACAACAGGTGGCAGTGACAACAGGTAGCAGTGACAACAGGTGGCAGTGACAACAGGAGGCAGTGACAACAGGTAGCAGTGACAACAGGTTGCAGTGACAACAGGTGGCAGTTGCAACAGGTGGCAGTGACAACAGGTGGCAGTGACAACAGGTGGCAGTGACAACAGGTAGCAGTGACAACAGGTTGCAGTGACAACAGGTAGCAGTGACAACAGGTAGCAGTGACAACAGGTTGCAGTGACAACAGGTGGCAGTGACAACAGGTGGCAGTGACAACAGGTAGCAGTGACAACAAATGTGACAGTGACATCACATAATGTAGATTATTATAGGACACCTTAACGCGTTCTGATGATGCTGCATGCATACCCAAAATGGGACTGTCATCAATAGTCTTCATTATTGTCGTAAGTACATCTGAAGATAAGATGTGACCGGCACATGCAGCGCAGTGGTTAACGCGCTCGCTTCATGTGATCCGGGAGGCAATTCCGAACCCAGTTCGATCCCCGCCGCCGACCATCTTTACAGAGGTTTTTCATGGTTTCCCTCTGTAGTCTAGGCTAATGCCGGGATGGTTCCTACAATAAGTCGGCCATGACCGCTTCCTGCCCAATATCCTTCCCATTACCCAAGAACCTTCATCTCATCATCCCATCATCTCATTAATCATCCATCCGACGCCATTAGATCTGCGCTATCAGTGCGTCGTTGAACCCAATATACAAAAAAGATAAGATGTGCAGGTGAAGCTGCACCTACTAAAATAACGAAGACTATAACAGATGTCTGCAGCCGAAGTCAGTGACTTCTAAAGCAAGATGTATGGAGCGTTGCGTATGTTTGCCGGTCTGTTAAGGTGGCTTTTCTCCTTATCCCACAAATGTCAAAAATATTTACCAATTCACCCTCCAAATCTCTGAACCAGCCGATCGTGAGTCATCTAGTAGTGATACAAGTAACTGACTTCGTTTACACAATTACGTTTACCTCGGCTAAGCTGTAGCAAGACACCTGAAATGCCAATATTTGAGGTGTTTATAGAAGGCATGACACATAGTTTCATATTGTACACTATAGGTAGAGCAGCGATCGGTAGGTTCAAAGACAGTATACTCATGAAATAGAACTAGGTTGACGGCGGAGTGAAACCACCATGTAAGCTCGGTGCATCTTGTACACCATAGGTAGAGCAGCGATCGGTAGGTTCAAAGACAGTACTCATGAAATAGGACAAGACTGACGGCGGAGTGAAACCACCATGTAAGCTGGATACATCTTGTACACCATAGGTAGAGCAGCGATCGGTAGTTTCAAAGACAGTACTCATGAAATAGAACTAGATTGACAGCCGAGTGAAAGCACCATGCAAGATGGATACATCTTGTACACTATAGGTAGAGCAGCGATCGGTAGGTTCAAAGACAGTACTCATGAAATAGAACCAGATTGACGGCGGAGTGAAACCACCATGTAAGCTGGATACATCTTGTACACCATAGGTAGAGCAGCGATCGGTAGGTCCAAAGACAGTACTCATGAAATAGAACCAGATTGACGGCGGAGTGGATGAAACCACCATATAAGCTCGATATATATTTGTCTAATGGAAGACCCTTACAAAAGGCCACGCATTCCTGTGCTGCTGCATACCCAACATGGGACTGTCGTGAACTAGCACGCTATCGTCATTGAGCAACATGTGTTTCGACCGGTGTTTCCGACGCCCGCGTAGCAACATGTACAAGGCGACGGCGACGGCGCCAAGGAAGATCAAGCCGAGGACGCCGAATGCGAGCGCCATCTTGTTCGGGGACAGGCAGACGGCGCGCTCGCCCTGGATTACGAAGGAGGCGTCGAAATCTGGAACAGAAAAGTATTTTTTTATTGATTGTGCTATTTAATATATATGACTATTTCTTTGGGGTGGTGAGATCGCCCTTGTGGTGCCCCCTTCAATCGATCCTGAACTTCCATCCTATTACTTCTATTGGGAAACAACGGCTTTGTGTCAAGTTTTCGATGTTGATAGAAAAATATGATGTACCGGTATCTAATTATTATTTGGGTGTTCAAAAACCTCGATAATCTGTGCCTCGTGATAGTAACAAATAGTACATTTTCGTCAGTGAATGGTTATATAGAAAAACCGATTGAAATTATTACATTTCGAAGATACGAATCAAACACTGTGGTTCAGCAGCATGGCTTTGAACATAATTCAATTATTTTTGTAAATCAAAATCGAAACCTTGACACTCAGTCATTGTTCCCCAATCAGGTTAAGGAAGAAAGCTAGGATCGAGTGAACGGGACACCACAAGGGCGATATTACCACCCAACAATAAACAGCTATACGTATTGTTACTAGATCATCTACAAAACCGTGAACTGAATACTAACAATCCAGACAATAATGATTGAATCATTATTGTCTGAAGAAAATGCATGTCCGATCTTCTCATTGATTCTATTCAAATAAAATGAAAAGTATTCTAACAAGATATAATAAAAACTATAGTCAACGAAGCATCAACAAATCTATGTCATTTCAAGACCATCAGGTATTGTTTGTCACCTTCACGTTCGCATAGTTTCGTTCGTCTTTGAAACCTCAGGTTTGTGCATGTCTGCATGTCACCACCATTTTCTTATAGCCGTGTTTGTTTAGTTGTAATAAAGCCACAATTGTTGCACCAACGCGCATGCTCGGGTATTGTTGTACTTATGGCTTGTTGTAAACCGCAAACAGTTATGGTGAACTTTATGAATTGAAAATGAGTATCGCGTGACAAATGTGTGACTGTATATTTGACATCAATGAGAACTACACAGAGCCAATAGGGATAGATGGTGATTCATTTAGTGGCATGTATGTATCTTTATTATAAAGATTCTGTCATTTACAATAGCTGCCATGATGGACACAGAATAATTGATCAGTGGGTAGAATATGTTTTTTTACATTGGGTTTAACGACGCACTGTTATGATAGCGCAGATCTAATGGCGCTGGATTATTGGGATGATGGTGCTTGGGTAATGGGAAGGATAGTGGGAATAAAGCGGTCATGGCCGACTTATTGTAGGAACCATCCCGGCATTAGCCTAGACTTCAGAGGGAAACCATAAAACCCCTGTAAAGATAGTCGGCGGTGGGGATCGAACTGGGTTCGGAATTCCCCTCACCTACCGGATCACATGAAGCGAGTGCGTGTGCCGGTGTGTATCTTTACTATAAAGATTCTGTCATTTACAATAGCTGCCATGATGGACACAGAATAATTGATCAATAGCTAGAATAAGTGAAAGAATGGTAATAGATAAAGAAAATGTATATAAGGGAGTGAAATAAAACATTTGTCATCAACTATAATAACCCATGTAGAGGTGTGAATAAACACTCTGAAGGTTTCAAAATAGACACGAAATTTGGCAATTTAAAAAATGGGTAAATTGGTAACCTTTCATGAAAAATCATATTGAAATGTTGAAAAATATGAAAAATACTTGAAAATGAATAAAATAAACTCGACTGAATTTGAGAATAGGACTAATACACATTTTAATACTCATATATACTCATATATACTCATATAAACCTTCATCTCATCATCCCATCATCTCAATAATCATCCATCCGAAGCCAATAGATCTTCACTATTAATACAGTGCGTCGTTCAACCCAATATAAAAAATGAATATAAATAAAGAAAGAATTCAAATGCATTCAAATCATTTTCTATGTGAAACAATAAAAGAGGTAGGGATAAATAACCTCTATCTCTCCAAATCTCATCTCTCCATTTATCTTCTAATATTATAACAGACCTCCCAAGTGTCATCTCACAATATTGCATTTTATACATTGTTTTTAACTTGTTTTGTAATATTTTATTTGGAAGAAAATAAATGAAATGAAATGAAAGAAATATATATATATATATATATATATATATAAAAGCATATATATAAAACCCTCCTTTGTCTTCTCTCTCTCTCTCTCTCTCTCTCTCTCTCTCTCTCTCTCTCTCTCTCTCTCTCTCTCTCTCTCTCTCTCTCTCTCTCTATCTCTCTCTCTCTCTCTCTCTCTCTCTCTCTCTCTCTCTCTCTCTCTCTCTCTCTCTCTCTCTCTCTCTCTCAACATCTCCGGTTGATTGCAAGCGTCACTAAACTGGCAAATCGGAATGCGCTAGAGCAGGTGTGTAGATTCACTATTAACTCACAAAACTAACACTCTGCTCTTTAATTATGCTTTGTTTCAGAACATTCTCAAAGATTGATCTCTCGAAACTACCCAAGGTTAATGGTGAATCATATGGGAAACTGACGATCGCGAACTGCTCAAACCAAGAGTCAATGAAGCATTCATCTTTCAGAGACGCTTCATCAGTCAGTTAGAAATATGATGCCTCAGAAAACAGCGGGTATTAATCTGTGCTGTGAACCCACCCTATTCTGTACAAGTAGACAGTGTGACGTCATTGAAGCTTCACAGTGGGAAGAAGGAAATGGGAAATACCATAATGAGATGATAAAAATGGCGGTGATTAATATATATTGCTGTTATCATTGTACTTTGTCTTGGAAGAGGTTATATACATTGCAGAGAAATTGTTTTTTTTTTTAATCTTTGAGAAGGATGGGTAAGTTCAGTGTGAATTTGTCATGCATAAAGATATACTTGTAATAATACACTTTACACATATTGAACTTATTGACTATAGAGTTGACAGTTGAAAAGTAACAATATTATTCTTATTTGTTTGTATTTAGATAGATAGAATAATTTGAGTGTACCTAAATATCTTCACTATACGAGGCTTAGAATTAGAAACACAACTTAATGTGAATCAATTAAAAAACACCGTATGGATATATTTTATTTGTTTGTATTTAGATAGATAGAATAATTTGAGTGTACCTAAATATCTTCACTATACGAGGCTTAGAATTAGAAACACAACTTAATGTGAATCAATTTAAAAACACCGTATGGATATATTTTAATTAAAGTGTATTTACCTTTTTACATAATCAAACTTGATTATAAATGTTTTTAATTTTTCAAGTTATAAACTTGAAACTATTGCTTTTTTTGAATAACTGTGCGATTAAACTTATGAGGAGAAGTCTATTACACTCATATTTGGATATCACCCTTGTGGTGCCCTCACCGAACAATTCTTTACGTTTCATGCATGGCTTCAATAGGCTTCTGTCAAGTGACGTCACCCATTGTTGAAAGAGGTAAACAATAATATCCATCAGTTGGAATTAGCCAAACAAAATGTTTGATAGGTCACCAGTTCACTTTGTTGCTATAGTAACGATTGTTTGTCATTTGTTACTGGACAGAAGACTGTTGGGGAACAATGATTGTCAAATATCGATGAGAATAATAAAAAATAAACAAATTCACAGACAGTTAAAACGAGATAAACTATTGGAAATAATTATTGATCAATGTTTATTTATAATTAAAATTAAACACAATCTCAAAGCGCCCACGTTGGGCGCCATTAAAACAAGATAAATAATTAAGAATAGTTATTGATCAATGTTTATTAATAATTAAAATGAAACACAATGTTTCTTTAGAATTGAAATGAAAACACCATTGAACCATGATTGAACTAGAACATCATCGTATTTACTCCAATCTAAAAATCCCCTTTTCAACAATCCAAAACTTTTCTTCTTTTCCAAAATCAAACTCACTGCCATCTGGAATGGCCAATCTCAACCCAAGTCAATAGATTGGGACACAGTGATATACCAAAGAGAGGTCATTCGTTTGAAGATCGAGTGTTACTCTTTTTGAACAGGTGATGAACCTTTTTTTATTATTTATTTATTCAACAATATACCCTCTAATGACTACATCAAACAAACAAACAAATATACAAACAATTGATTCAAATTTCACAGTTTATTTGAGGTAAGTACTATGATTGCAAATCAGTCAAGCATCGATTCCAACAAAACTAACCTCTGAAATCGTTTTTAAGCAAAACTGAAATTAAACCGATTGTCTTTGTTTCACAACGATTAACCACGCATCTTCAGTATGAATTTGTTTTTTCAGTGATTTGTTTTGTTTATTTATGAGTCGTTTGAACGGATGCAGCGAACTTATAGAACTGATCTTTTTTATCTTATCACTTACCCTTTCCTTTGTACTTATTTCTCACAATTTGAAAAATATATATTTTTCATTTTAATTTGTCGTTGAAAATCATGTTTGCAGAATATGAATGTCAGAGGTGAAATATTTAATTATCTATATAACTAAATAACTATGTAAGACTATACATAAATATAAAGATTATTATCAAATTTGGCAAAATAAGATGAATATAGGTTTTCATTGAAAAATAATTTTGAGAAGTTGAAAATTGTGTCTACTGTGAAAATTTAGGGTAAATTTCTAATATGTTTTAATATTTGAATTTGTTAAGGAGGGGAAGTCTAAAATCGAAAATACATATTTTTAAGAAGAACGATACCAGACTGCGACTGATGAAAAAGGGTCTAATTTGTGTAGAGTAGCAATAATTGTATTTTATTTATACTGAGTTTAACGACGCACTGTAGGCCTACTGATGACTAAGATCTATTGACGTTGGTCAATCATGAATGAGATGATGGGATGATAGGTTATTTTAATAGATGTTTTTGGATATTGAGAAGGAATCTGTAGAAGCCTGTTGTTCAGGAACATCCCAGTACCAACCTGAACGACAGAGAAAAAAACGAAAAAAAAACTCTTTCAGGATGGTCGTCCAAAGCAGAAATCGAACCAAATGACGATTCAGTGTGCTAACCACTCAACCACTCAACTCAGCTCGCAACATATTCTCAACTCGGACCGAATTCTCATCTCGTAACATTATATAGGCTCATTCTATTTCAACGCCGTCTCAACTGGTACCATTCTCAACTCGCACCGATCTCAACTCGCAACATTTTACTTTATATATGCTTCTAAACGGATGTTGCGAGTTGAGAATCGTACCAGTTGAGACGTGGCCCCGCCGTCTAGTTGTGTGTAGATTGTCTAGTGGGGACTTGTCACTTACCTGAACTGTATCGAGGACTCAGGTCCGATTCTTCGTCCGAGTCGATACCAGGAGCCAACACTTCCACGCTGTTGAACACCACAAGACGATCCAGGAGCTCTCCAGGAGGAGCCTGCAACAAAACAGGACGAAGTCAATATCAGGATTGAATGAATTAAACGGGACTCTTGGAGCCGATTGTACCAACTGATGATTAAATATTAATTAGTTAATCATTACTTAAGGTACAAAAATAACATAGGTTACCAAGGGTGATAACAAGTTAATTTGCTAATTTTTGCTTAATTCACTAATCATCACTTGGTACAACCGGCTCTTATTGAAATTATTATCAAGTCTTATAACATTCGATTTCACATGTGTTTCGGTATTTGATATCTAAATTCTGTATTTGTATCAGTATACAATTTAGTTTTAAATTTAGTTGTTAAATTTAATATCATTGAATGTGTGACAATTTTAGGAGTTTAATCACAGTACATTCGATCAAGTCGAAAACAAGGGATGAAAAAAAGATTAATAATTGAAATAATCTGATGTAGGCCTACACTTATGAAAATATTAAGAAACATAAAAATAATTAAAATAATATGAAAGAGAAAAAAAATAGCGTACCTACAGTAAACTTTTCTACCGTTAAAAACGTAGGCCTACCCCTTTTACATCGAAATTATTACGAGTCCATGGGGGTCGATTTAGATATCAGTATATTGGTGATAACTTTGAACGGCATGAGATATGGAAATTCTAATAACGAGGAAACACAGATTATCTCAATACCTTCAAGATGGTATGAGTAGGCCTATATTAACTATTTATCTCACATCACATAATTGTCACGCGTATACGCTTAAAAAAAATGTATTTTTAACCGTATACGCGTGACAATCAGGCGATTTGGAATAAATAGATATTACTCACTCCATCTGGAAGGTATTGAGACTATCTATCTTTCCTCGTTCTTAGAATTTTGATATCTCATACCGTTCAAAAGTTATCATAAAAACTAATATTCCGCTAAATCTTACTCTTAAACTCTTAAACTGGCCTTCCATGAACGCGGTATTCGCTTAACGAATTCGCTAAGTGTTTTTTTTCAGCCGCCATGTTGAAAAACGACCAATTATTGACGAGAGCGGCGCATGGCGGCACGGTATCCAAGCTAAAATAACCGCTTAGCGAATTCGCTAAGCGAATACCGCGTTCATGGAAGGCCAGCTTTAAGTGATCAGTATATACCTTGACGTTCCTGTTCGCCCTTATCCCCGTGTTGTTGGCTGATTGGCGACTGCAGTCCACGTCAGGACAATCGCCCCGACACAGCTGGACGATGCAGCTGAGGTGCAAGCTGTTGCGATCTGGGAACTTGAACGCGGCGAACTCGGCGCTAGCCACGTGGAGACCGCCCATGCTGTCGGGAAATAACAGAACATCAAGTTAATCCTGTGTAGGGCAGAATGTTGTCCAGTGTCCTAAAAAGTGTGTTTTATGATACCTTATGTGAGCCTGTGACTGATAAAACTGTAACTGTATATCCAAGTCACCGGGCTGCTAATTGGTGCTAGAGGGACTATCCCGAAATTTTTAGAAGAGTGTTTTGTCAAATTTGGTATAGCTTCAATTATTAGGAACATAGTACTGAGCGTATTACGCGATTCAATTATCATTCTTAGAAATCATTTATACAGTCAAAATTAGCTTCATTATTTATTATTTCATCATTTTAGTCTCAATTCAGCTTATATTCAAATTGTTATTCATTTGTATTTATCTAAATTTTAATTCAATTGTTATTCTGTGTCATCAAGGCAAACCAATATACATGGGCAGAGATCGAAATAAAGATTTTTATATATATATATATATATATATATATATATATATATATATATATATATATATATATATATGAGTACATGGCTCTCTGGTGAAACGTACAGCAAGTGATGTTGATAGGGTGGATATTATTGTCACTGAAAAATACCGCCCCGTTGAAGGTTCTTGGGTAATGAGAAGGATAGTGGGAAGGAAGCGGTCGTGGCCGACTTATTGTAGGAACCATCCCGGCATTAGCCTAGACTACAGAAGGAAACCATGAAAAACCTCTGTAAAGATGGTCGGCGGCGGGGATTCCCCTCGCCTCCCGGATCACATGAAGCGAGCGCGTTAACCACTGCGCTGCATGTGCCGGTGAGTATAAATTATTCCGGTATAAGCTTTCCAGCGTCCCTATGATGTCTCGTATCCTGATGTCCCCTCACCTGTGCTTTCCTTGTTCAGGCCTGGTGTACTCCATACCAGGCATGATGACGTCATCAACAGGACAACCACGGGTGTCCAGGAGCCTCTGTTGAAGGTCACCTGCGCCGTCGTGAGCTGCGCATTCTACCACACGGGACCCGATACCACCTGCGCATTGAAACGTTTACAATTTGAAAAATACGCTGAATTAATATTATTATTGTCAATATTATTCATTCATTAAATAGCTTATGAGATAGTATTTTTGTACGGTACGTTAACAATGAAAGGATTAATGTTAAAAAAATACGATGAATCAATGACTTCGACTAACCCCCCTTTCCCCATGTGGGTCATCATCTGGAGAAGTAAGAGAAGTAATTATTTGTGTTAAAAAAAAGGATATTATATTTAAATAATATTTTAGGTGATGATTATTATCTGCTTAAAGACCCCACCAACAGCTAGGTTAAACGGGGGTACGAATGGGCAGGTGATTATGAAACTTTTAAGTGATTATAAGTGAATGGACGTTCACAAAAACTCATGCCTTATGAGGGATTTTGGGCCACGCCCAACGGTGACTGAAGCGGTGGCTGAAGCGGTGCCTCAGCTGACTGAGCTACCGAGGGCAGCAATAATATTTTTTAAATGAATTTGTTCTGAACGTGAATTTTTTTGCTTGTTATTTTGTTAGTAATCATAATATCTATTTCTTTAGACTTATCGAGATACGAACAAAAATTCGTGATTTCAAAATTGTGTGGACTATAAATTTCGGCCCTGATAACGCCCAGCAATTGTCGGCGTCGTTAAGTTAACTAGAATATAAATCCTGAATTCATTTATTACGAAATAGAATACAATCATTGCGATAGTGAACAACGCTTTGCATTTAATTAGTTGAATGTAAATACCTGGGAGCCGTGATTTAACGACCAGGGTCGTTAATTCTCCAACAGAAACCTGCGTGGCGCTTCCCGGATAATCCAGTCCTTTGATCTCCAGCCAAGCCCTGGAGTCTTTTAATTTCTGCAGCATCGTTTCGTCTACTTGCTTAGGTGCCATCTTGCGGCCAGTCCTAAAAGTAAATGACATTTAATAGAGAATCAAACACTATTCATTCAACTCTTTTACGTGACTATATACGTGTTTCTAATATTGCCTTCCATCAAATTTACATGAACAGAAAAAGTACAAATATATGTAATATTCTGGTATTTAATTATTGTTCCGTTTAATTTCACTAGAATTTTTGAGTTTGAATGGTACATAATTATATTTTGAATTCACACCAATAACACAATTTTTTTATTATCATATATGAATATTTTTCTTTTCTCCTTCTTTTTTCACTATTAAGACAAAAGATGAACGTTTAGGGCCGTTTGAACGGTGCGATCTTACCACCCCAAAGAAATTTATAGTTAGATATAATTGACATTTTTTATATATATAATAGATATTTTCTTCAAGTGTGAAAATTTAAATTACTTACAAATAACAAAAAAGATACAAATAACGTACAAATAAGATCGTTGAATATTAGTGGTGGAAGGGCCAGATTTAAAAAAAATAATTAATAGAAATAATGACGAAATAATGATACGATGTGATTAATTGAAATAATGAATACAATATAAAATATAAACTTCAAATTTCATTGTGAAAACCCAAGGTAAAAAAATTGACCAATGACTTTCTATGAAATTTTTGATACGGAGATTTCTGCACATTTTAAGTATTCCTACTCTTTTAATTTAAATTTTCAAATGTAAGAATATTTGGCTTATTCGAGATACTCCAGTCTGCATATTTAGTGGACGTTGAAAGTGATAGTGTATTTGAAATTCACACAAAACCAAACATTACAATAGTACCGTTTACGTAATGAACACAGACCTACCAAATTCTTAATAAATCTGCGACAAAGAAATTTACCGTGATAACAATTTTGAGAAAGGCTATTCTATTTAGAATAATAGTTATAAAATATTGTCCCAAATAATAAAAGTAGTTCAATAAAAAGAAGTATAAATTATTACGCCTTTTAAGAATGCACTGTTTGACATCTATCTTGAAACCTTTCTAAAAGTCACAGATTTCCAATAATCATTCAGGAATAAAGAAAACATTCAGGTGTTATGGAATTTATTTTTAGTATAAATACTCGAGAGCAATTAAAGATTAGTATCAGTTGTCATTGCAGCTTCTTAGCAATTACTTGTTCTGATTATCAACAGGTATGAGATTATTGGTACACATTTTTATTGAAAGGCTAATTCAACATTTCATTAGTAACAATTATAAGTTGAAGAGTTTTTTAAAATATTATATTGTTAATATATTCATGAAAGATTGGGACCTTGATTTGTATTAATTTGTCTTATTCATTGGTAATTTAATTTGTATTGTAATGAATTTTTATTCATTCTAAATAATGTTTGGGAAATGTATAAATAATTTGAATTAATTTATAATTCCGTGATAAGTACTTTGAAAATGTATATCTTTTATCTTCTATAACTGATTTTTTCATCTCACCAAGACCACGTTTCACGAAAATATCTTTGTGTCAATATTAGACTAATTATTAATTAAGGTACAAAAGAATCACTGGTAACCAGGGGTATAATAACAAGTTAATCCATGTATTATAACTTAATCAGCACATTTATAATTAGTAAAACTGGATCACTCAAAGTAGTTCAAAATCTAACTCACAAATAGTAACTCAACCGATTGAGCCGATATTTTTTCCTAGTTGCATATCTGATAATTCAATTTAATGTGTTATTAATAAATGAATACAATTGTCAACAGAGTTTGCTGAACACCAATACAACATGCAGTGTGTTAATATCGTTCTTTTCGTCGCGCTTTTTGGTAAGAAAACCAGAATTACAACCTTATTTTACTTTGTTTGAAGGGCATCACAATCTTGAAATTAGATTTTAGCGAATAACGACGAAATTCACCTCCCCAAATTTAGATAATCTAGACCAATTTTGGAATTTTAGAGATTTTCGTATTCAATGTTTCATCATTATTTCAATTTCAGAAGTTTGAAAATATTATTTATATGTTTGTCCTCCAGGACCCGGCTATTGTTGTGACGTAGAAATTACTCGATTCTGTTTATGTTTCTATTCAGAATCGGTAATGCCCACGTCATAACGCATGGTCTCTGGAGGACAAACCAATTAATAATAACTTCTGAAATTGAGATGATGGTTTCTAGTTTTCTCTAGAATTAGGGAAATAATTATCGTGATTATTCATTAAAATCCAGCTTCAGAGGTGTGCTAATGTACTAATTAACCTCAAATAAAACAATCAAACATAATAATCAATGTTTAATCTTCGATTATTCTGTCCAGGACTTGCTGCCTGTCTTCCTGACGAACAAGCCAGCAACTCCAGGGTAAGTGTTCTGTGACGTCATAATACCACCCCCACTAACAGCTAGGTCATTTGGGGGTACACATATCATATGAGTTCATTATGAAAGCCTCGACTGTAAGTAAAACCAGAGACTAAATAACATATTCCAATAATTAATATATATTTATTTGTTCCACAGGTTAAGCGCGGCAGTTTCGGTGGAGGCTATGGAGGTGGTTATGGCGGCGGTGGCGGGCACGGAGGAAACGGGCTAGGGGGTGGACACGGAGGAGGGGGTGGAGGGCACGGAGCCCCCGGCGTCGATCTTCTCTCCATCGCTCAAGGAGCCGCCGGACAGGCCAAGAGCGCAGCAGCCAATCAGGATCAAGCTGGAGCACAGGCTGCCTACCAGGCCAGGAGTGGACTTGCGCAAAACGCTGCAGCAGCTGCTCAGACTGCGCAGGCTGCCGCTGGAGGTAATTGTTTTTAGTAAAATATTTTTTACAGTGTTTTATTTTTGTATTTGGATGATTTTGCATCAAGTTTCGATGTTGATGAATAGAAAAAAATTGGGGTGTGGGGGTTGGGGAAATGGATGAACTTTCTTCGAAAGATTTGCAAATAATGTCAGCAAATTGTTTCACAAAATATTTTTTTCTGCAAGATCATGCAAGTACTAAATAGGCGATGCTTGTCTGACCTAGGGGGGAATATTGTCCAGTTTGGACCAACTGATTCGATATAGTTACTAATAAATGAATATAGTTATAGATAAATGAGAGGAAAATTCTTCATATAAGATCATCATACACCATTAAACTAATTTTCAATATCCTACATCTACTTGATGGAATTTTAGAAGTAGAAATAGTTCGTCTTTGTACACCGTTTTACTTTAAAATTGCGAGGAAAAAATACTCATACAGATAACTCCTTTAAAACGTAAATATATCTATTTTCTTCCAATATCAACTTTAAACAATTGAAAAATTATCAACATACGAATAAAAAATTCTTATAAGATGGGTATTACATCAAAACTAATCACTAAATGCTTGAAACGAAACTGAGGATGTAACGAAAACAAAACAAATACATTTTGCTTTGATACCCATGTTTACGACACCACAAATATAAATGAAAATCGAGTATAATTCCGTGAATAGAACTTTTTAAGGGCGTACAGTCATTGTCAACCTTCAACGACCTTCACACGATGTAATTATAGCTGATACAAAAACCTGTTGAGTTAATGAGGCATTGCACAAAATGGCGTAGGCCTAATAGCAACACAACTGCTGAAACCGTGGGTAAATCGCAATATTGATCGAAACAGTCATGAAATTAAATTGAGCACTTTGTGTCATCCATCATTGGCTTATTTGATAGTGCGATTTGTTTTAGTAAAGGAACCAAAACTAACAAATATTTTTCTTCTGTAAAGTCTTTCCATCAATTACGCCTAGGCCCACTAACTAGCAGAGTTGGTAAAAAAAAAAGGTACTAATGAAAAAAAAGTAAAAGAAAAAATTAAGAAAAAAGTGAAAAGAAAAGAAAAGAAAAGCAGAGCCAAAAAATATTTTTGAAAATAATTCTGCATTGAGGAAATTTGATTTGATTACGCAAGTACATTATTGAATAGGAATTGCACTAGAAAACTCTCAATTTTTGGTGCACTTACATCATTTAAAAATACATCAAATGGCTATTTTGACTTCATTTTGGTGAAAGCTTAACTACTTCACCATTTAAAATTTTACAATTGAAAAATAGTTGCGTATATACTCATACTTTTTGTGCATGATTATAATCTTAAGATCTTCATTTTCAATATAACAAATTTATTCATTGAATGTTATTATTTTTAACATATTCAAATATTCTGTTTAATGATGAAAAAAAATGAAATTTAAACGTTGCATGTTGAATGACACTGGTATTTTGAAATTGAAATTGATTTGAATCGAAATGTTTAATCTCAAAATTCAGCCTGACTATAGACTGAGTTATCATTTGTTACATTTGTCCAGTAGGCCTTTATGAAAATAACGGCTGAAAGATTCTTAATTTTGTATCCCTATGTTTATCCCTACGCTTGGAAAGATTTTAATAAGATATTATAATGATATCCTAACATTCGTTTCAATATTGCGTCGTTATTTCAAGCTTATGAATTTCAAAATGAATTTCAAAATCAGGTAACTTTCAAATTATACTAATCCTGAATATAATAGTGTCAAAAATTAGTAAAACAATGGATTTATGAGTCTATATCAAGTTTTCGATATTAATTAAATACATTAACATAATATATTTCCCACGAACAATAAAAATAAGAAAAAACATTAAAATTCAATATATTATTGAGTCGTTTTGACCTCATCTTGATGTAAGCGAATATCAACTTATAACCACGTATTTTCAGGTAAACAGAACATTGTCAACAACCTGCAACAGCAGCTCCATGAGGCGCATGCGCAAGTAGAGGCTGAAGCTGCGCAGCTCCAACAAGCCCAGCAAGCTGCGCACGCTGCACAAGCCGCTGCGCAACAGGCGCAGGCTCAGGTACATAACCACTGAATATTTATAATAAGTAAGCTTATTCAATGATCGCATGTCGAAAGGGTGATGAGTTTTCATATACATGAAATGAAGTTATTAGTTTTTGGTGGAAGGGCCAGGTACAAATCTTGAGCCTATATTGCATTTGATTTACTATAAACAATTATAATAGCGTTGAGGCTTGACCTTCTAGTATTTTAATTGTTGTTAACTCACTTTTCAACATTAAAAAACTGTTAAAATTCGTGTGACTCTCTTATACTGTGAGTAATGCGATTATAATTTATGTATAAATCATTAATTACTGGGCTGTATATTATAAGAATGTTATTATTATTGGGATTTTAAACGAGAGTCTATAGTTTCTAAACGTTAGTTCTAAACGAGTCTGGATCATGTTCACAGAATCTTCTTTGGTCATTGTTCTGATATCGTATTTATTACTTTTATATTCTATATTATACTTGATTGGGGTACAATGATTTTGTATCAAGTTTCGATGTTATTTAAAAATATATATATATATATATATAATTATTACTTATATGATTAGAAAAAGTCCTACTTTTTGTGGTGAAGATGTTCAAGTTGATTCGATATAGATGGTTATATGAGTTATCATATTTCCAATCATTATGTAGGATGATCAAGACCGCTAATAAAAACGGTTTGTAATATCTTGTTTCATATTTTTATATGGAAGACATTTATATAATAATCCTCATGTTTTTCAGGTAAGCTCTTTGCAAAACGCCCTTCAGTCCGCTCAAGCTGGCGCCGACCAAGCAGGTCAAGCTGCGTGGGCCGCTTCTGCGCAAGCTGCTTCCCAAGCTGCCATGCTGGCTCAAGCCAAGAACCGTCTCAACCAGATCTCCAACCAGCTGAGCGCTGCGCAGGCGCACCTCGCAGCTGCGCAACAAGCTGCGCACAAGGCTCAAGCTGCGGCTCAACAAGCACAGGCTAATGCCGGCAGTGGAGGTGGACATGGGGGGTGGTCCAAGGGGTGGTAATAAGCTGGACTCTTGACATGATTTAATTGGTGACTATATATACAAATAACTCGACAATGCGTTTCCAACATTTTCAATGGTTTCTTTGAATGGAAAGGTTTTGAATGGTTTCTTTGAAAGAATGGAACTCCGCGGAAATTAAATATTTCTATACCAAAAAAGTGATAAATATCAGGCCCAACATTCAACCTTAAAAACTCACTTTATGACCGCATTATACCGAGTTTGTCGTTATATTTGTCCCGAATTGATCATTTTCATTGACCCAGGCGCTGTCTAAACATATTCCGATGTTGAATATATATTTATACAATTACCATTGTAATATCTACATATTGTAAATATTTGTATATTATATATTATGCAATGGTTACCTTTAATAAAATTGCTTATTCTTCAATTCGAATCTGTTATTATTCTAACCAATCACCTTCTCACTTTCCTTGTACTTGTCACGAAAATAAACTATATCCAATCACCCGCTATATTTGTCCCATCTCTTATTTGAACCCTTTCCTGCAGCTGTCACTTCCACTCAGATATGGTTGAAGCACTGCTTTGAAAACTGAATCCTGAAGCGGGTTCGATTCCCGCTTTGTATAAGTCTTTCCGCGTATCACCTGTTTATCGTATCATAATAACCCACTTATTCGTATCCCCATATAACCTAACTGTAGGTGGGGTTGTGACGTACTTTTAGAAAAATAAAATCTTGCTGATCGAACAACGGGGGTATTTACCGATTTTATACGGACTAGTGAGGTAATTTCAAATATAATGAGTGTCCATGATGGTTTCCATGAAAGGTTTCCAGTGAAAAGTTCCGTTTTGTATCTCCTAATTATTGAAATCAATGATTATATCACCAACTTTTCGGAGGAAGAGGGAAAACCACGAAAAACCCTGTCAGGATGGTCAACCATAGCGGGAATCGAACCCCGGGGTCCTAAATAACCATCCAGTGTGCTAGTCACTCGACCATTCGTCTCAGTCATTCCTATCCGATAGAAACAATTGCAGATACGCTGTTAGTGTTGAAAAGAAGAACTAGTGAAAAGTCACAAAATGAAGCGCGTGCATATTTTCATACATAATTATACCAATTTAGGCATATCAGTAATTATTTTTGATCCTTTTACCTTATTATATAATGATAAATTTCACATCTGCTGAATGGAAGAAAGTGTACATTGCCTAAGAGACTTAGTTCAAAGTGGATGATATCAACATTCGTGTGTTTGGTTCACTCTCAATACCAATGCTGGTAATGTCCGGATATATCACAGTTAAACGGATTTTAGGGGCCTACTTGTAATGTGTTCCGGACTTTTGGAAACTGAAAGACTTTTATCTGCGGCGGAAAATTATGGTAACAGACAGCGTAGTCCTCGTGTTGAAATTAATTAGTTTCATCAAAGGATTAAAATGGGGTGGTAAGATCGCCCTTGTGGTGCCCCGTCCAAACGATACTTTCATCCTTAGCCTTATTTGGGGAACAATGATTTTGTATCAAGTTTCGACATTATTAAAAAAAAAATCAACAATGACGCTGATTAAAATATTATATTGTTGACTTTGTTTTGCATAACTTTCATCAGCCATATTGCATTTAGAAGCGCATTCTGTTTTTACTTTTCGTAATAATCTAGCAACTACTACTAATACTCTACAGACTTCTATTCGTTCTCACCTGGTAGTTTGTTTATTGACCACCGGTTTGTCGCTCGTCCTCCTCCACGAACACACCACCTTCCTCTGTTGATCGGACGCCTGCTGTAGATGTCTGTCCAGTTGAACATCGACCACGGCCTTGTATAACACCTCTCCGTCGTCCTGCATGCTCAGCTGGACGCCACAGCCAGACGTCGGTAACCGGAGCCGTGCTTCCCGGTCGCCGGTGCCCAGGCCACGACACTCCAACGGGAACCCACGGGAATAGAGGACGCCGGAGAAGGGCACCTCCATGTGGACGATTACTTCGAGGTATTCGGCACTGCAGGTTGCGTTTACACCTGGAGTGTAGATTGGGAATCAGTTTTTAATATTGGTCTGAATGTGTTTTTTATTAGTATCGAAAATGTTATGATAGTTGTTGTTATTGAATTGAGGGGGTTCATGCACGGTGCTTATAAGAATAGAGAAATTCACTGTCTCTAATTTTTTTCCTATGTTCAAAAACCAGTGTAATTGAAGGAAAAGTTCACATCTCTTCAATTGATGACATTCTATAAGTCAGTGAATTCAATAAATTTTAAAATAATACGTCAATGAATAAAAAGAATGTGATGAAATTCATTGACGTATTATCTCAAAACTGATTGAATTCAAATAAATGAAATATCATAATAATTGAAGAGGATAAAATTATCTTGGAGATGTGAACTTTTCATACGATTACTCTGGTTTTTGAAAATGGAAAAATAGTAAAGTTGGATTTCTCGATTTGTGGAAACACCGTGCACGTATTACTAGGTATGACATACTGCCAACATATTTAATTTGAAACAATTCTATAATACCAATTATCATCTTATAATCTTCTATGGAATAAAAAAATAATCTGTGTACGATGTTTTATGTTGATACAATTATGTATTATTTCATCATTAATTTAATACTTATTTTAATTCAAAATCTTTAATATCAAGTATTTAGTATTACAGTTCGATAATTTAATTTATAGCGAAAAAGTAACTGTCGAAGATTTAAAAAAAAATCGGTAATGTTTCTCTTGCCTCTCATTTAACAACTGACGCTTCGTTATGAAGAAAATATTCATAGTATAATATTATCATTATCATCTTTATTTACGGTATTTTAATGTTTAAATATAAGGACCGGTTTGTACAATAGGTAATAAAAGTAACAGTGCTAACGTAAGCAATTATTATAATAATTAGAGTATCACACTGCTCGCACATAACTAATTCCGTGTTGTGATAATAACTGGAGTATGGAAAGCAGATCGGTGATATTTCCTCATGATTGTAAGGGTCGAAATGACCAATCGTTAGTGGTGTTTGATAGGTGAGACGGTGAATCGGGATGCTCGTGTAAAGATATGTGTGTAAATTGCTCTCGTATCATGATTTCAAGACCATATTTTGTCTTTTTTTTTAATTTGTCTTATTCCTTTTATTCGCAAAACAAGAGAACAAGCAAACAACACAAATAGTATATATAAGAGTGAACAAAATATCGTGAATCAACATTGCAAGATCAACAGAAAATAAATATTTAGAGAAGGAGGCAATTCAATTTAGCGAGTCAATTTAGCGATATATTTGTAATTTGGAACTTTTCAGCGATTTGAGACACTAAAATTGAAACATGATAGAAAGACAGATATTTGATATACCAACAAATGAAGATGAATATGAATAAGAACGATTGGACTCATATAACACCCGTATTTAACGGGTGTATATTTTAGTATTACTTCATATTATGTTAGTGTTTATATTTGGCGTGCCATATATTCCATCATAACCTATTTACAGAATGTAAAAATCAACTTGGCAAATGAGACATTGAAATTGAAAATTGAAACATCGCTCTTGCAGTGCCCTGTCTGAAAGGTAATTTCTTATCCATAATCTTAATTCATAAACAATGTTTCCAATTTTAGTAATTCAAGTTTTAATAATGACACTGTGTCAAATATTTACTTTATATTTATATTAATATTTATATTTATGTAATATGTATTTATAATTGTGTAATAATTATGTTCATGTATCCTTAGACTATCAATAACTCAAGTTGCCTAGTTGGTAGCCATAGACTTACTCATGTATTTTACTTTTGGAATAAAATGAAAATAATAATAAAAAAAACAGAGATAACTAAATTTATTAATTATATTTTTGAAATCTCAAATCGTTCAAAAGTAATCACGCAAAAACTAATATCTCTCTAAATCGCCTTCCGTTCATGTTTCATTATTTGAGCTTTGTTATACGTATAATGAAATATACATATAAGTATTTTTGTTATTTTATGCGAAAACCATATTAGGATAGAACTTATTAAATCCTCCTAGGAATAGACGTACAATTATAGAGTGAGTCTCGGTATGTCTCTAAATCTATAATTAACTCAAGACACTGAGATTTAATGAGTGACTTCATCCCAGCAGTATGCACTCCACTTACCAATAACTGTATTCGATGCTTTCTTCTTCGTCTTGTAGTCTTTATAACCGAAACAGCTATTACTCTGTATAGGTAAAACAAAACAACTCATCAGGCATGACTGACGAAAACTGTACATTTTACATTCAGAACAATTATTATTATTATACGTTGAAAGTTATCAGTCATTATGAGCAAGCAAAAGAAAAACGCCCTTAAAATAATCGTTTACAGTTAGTTACACTGTTTGATACGATCTCGTATTCCCGTATTGTGTTTGACCTTTTATGGGAATTGGTTTTATAATTATTTTGACGAAAAAATTGATCTAGAATATAAGATATACCTCTTTTTTTTGTTCAATTTTCATAGTGAATTTTGATTTTAAAAAACATCGGAATATCTCATTGAAAATGGGTATAATGAAATGATTTTTGTACAAATCGATGAATCTGAAATAATTTTGAAAACCTTTAGACTAGATTTTAGAATAGATATAGAATCTCGAATATATATATTTTTTTTAATTAAAATTAAATTACTTGTGGATTCTCTGGTCTTAAGTATAACATTTTTTATAGCACTGCTAAATTCCTATGCTACGCATTTTTGCTACTGCACAGATTGTAATCCCACATCATATTTTAAGCGTCAAACGGAAATTGGACTCGACATTTTCCGGACACTCGAAAAAAATAAATTAAGTGAGGTAAAATTTACAATGAAAAATGAAAAAAAAAATTACAAAATTGACTATTTTCAATTTTTAGTAATTTTCAATAACCATTGAAAATAACACCGATATAACATCTGTTAAAACCTCCTCGGTCGTACGAGTATCGACACAATGTCATAAATTACTTTTCTCGATGATTATATCATCACATTGTAATAGTGATTTATTGTGTAAGGTAGATGAATATCTCGTATTATTAATTGTAACTGGATGCTCGACATACTGACAAGGATAATTTAAATACTGTTACATGGTTTTGATTTAATTATTTAATTAATTTGTCAAATATTCTTCGGCCGTGAAATTTATTCGCTACACGATGTATGAGTTTTTGAATGAGCGTGAAGGCGTGAGAATAATATATTGACTAGTTAATTTATGTAACAGATTTAACGCAACAGAATTTAAAAATATACCAAATTCCTAGGAATCGAAACTACAAATTTTGAAAATGTTGTTAGCCCCGAGCTTTCTTAAAATTATAATTTAGTAGATTATAAATTAAGTATTTTCATTGGGATATTTTTTTAAATGTAAGCGATTACTTTTAATTACTATCAATGAACTATTAAAAATGTTGACTAGTTGATAAAGTAGATTCTAAAAATTTAAACCACAACAAAATGAGTATACAATATAACCCCTGGTACAAATATAAAATATACAAAATATACAATAAACAAAATATACAAATAAACCTACACATTTTATTTCGACTTATTGCTCATAATTTTTTCATATACTCGTATTTTAAACCTATATTATTTGCATGGTCATTCTTATTCCTTTAAATATACTTTGTATTCCATATTTAGGCCTATATATTTATTTGATGAACATTTCTGAAAAATCGAAATATTGTTTTACCAAATGAATGTTTCTACCGAAAACCCACCTCTTCAAATTATTCCAAGAGAGATTGAAAATATACTCGTAAAGCCCCTCTCCTTATTATCTTTAAACTATATTCTTATTATCATAAGACTCACCAATATAACTAGGAGTGTAAAGACTAGAAGTGCTTGATGAATGTGCATCTGAAACAAATAAATAAATATAATTTAAATCACGATTACATTGACTTAACAATAGTAATATATTCAATTCACTCACTTTCTTTACACACGAATACAAATAAATAAATTACATTTTATAAAATGTAATAATTATAAATAACTCCTTCTGACAATCAATTGTAGAAACAGAATCTAAAAGAAAGTTTGTATGGTCAGAATTCCCAGCGTTAGAAAGACACGTACGCCTCAATGTCTTCGAGTTAATAAAGAAGATGGTTTATTGTTAATTGTTGGTTAGAAGAAAACCATGAATTCAGTTCCCAAACCACATTAAAAAGAGTAACATCTTTTGATTCGTTGGACATGACAAATAACTTTTACATTTTTTTTTTTTTTGAAATAACTAGAACAGTATATACAAATGTAACTGTGTATATATAGAATTATCTATGCTGAAAGTTCGTCCATTCTGAGTTCATTTCTAACAATAGAACAAGAATAATATATTTCATTTTTAACTCGTCCGAACCGCGATCGCGTATTTTTATGTATTCTATTTGTTATCATAAAAGTCAAGATATTTTGATCATCATTATTTATTAATATTATTTTAAAGATGTGAGAGGTTTTTCTGATCTTTGATTTATTATGGCTGTATATATAAATGTGTGAGTTAAAAGTATAGTATTATATTAACTTCCATTGTAATTCAATTGAATGAAATTACTCCCAAGTAATAACGATAATAATTATTACGGTATAATTTCTCGACTCGACACCTATGAGCATTCAAGTTATTTATGATCTAATTCATTAACATGGACTTCTTATAAATTGCCTCTAAACTATTCAAAACAGTTTCTGAAAAAAGATACGCAATTAAAATAACATTTCTTTGTAAGTTGCAAATACAGATTGTTAGTTACTTTTACACATATATATATATATATATATATATATATATATATATATATATATATATATATATATATATATATATATATATATATATATATATATATATATATATATATATAATGATATTCATAAACATACATGTATGTTTATTGCCAGAATGCCATGTACTCATACACATATATATATATATATATATATATATATATATATACATATATTTTTTTTCATCATATTATGTATTTGTAGCTCACAAAATCGTTATTTTAAATGCGTATTTTGCTAGAAACTGTTTTTTAAAACAGTTCATCTACCCCACCTCCCGGTCACATGAAGCAAGTGCGCTAACACTGAGCCATCAGTGCCGGTAATTACAGATTTTTTCAATAGCAATGAATGTGTAAGAAATTAAAATAATTTCATTCTTTGTATTTCTGACAATTCTATGAAAGTAACAAAAAGGATGAATATTTAACAACAAAATTGACTTTTAAATTGCTCTTATGTATGGGAATATAAGTATTTTTATTTTTTCTCAATTCCCTTTCTAGGTCAACCATTTTTCTTTTTGCATATCATAAGGGTATTTTTGAAAATGAATTACATCACACAACAAATAAAATGTGACCAACCTTACGTGAAGAAAGTATAACATGAACACATTGAAAGCGAATTACTGTAAATCGGATAAGAATCTTCTACCATGTCTTTTACCATGAAATATGAAGGTTCCTCCTCCTACATTCTCCTGTTAGTTTATCATGAGCGACCAGGGGTTTCGAACCAGCAGTGTTGACTCGAAGAGAGTGAACTAAAATGAGTTTAAATAGCGGAACAGTGCTAGCGGGATATTACGTACAGTTGGGCCAACCGATCAACAACTTCTACCAATTACACGGCATTATCATGCAAATGCGGAAATGCAACAGAGTTTTTACTGCGTTTCCGTTTGGAAACGGATAAAATATTATATATAGGTAATACAGTGTGGAAAACGAAGTATTGTCTTGTTTCATAGAATTTATTAGTATTGTGAATTATGGTAATATAAATTTCTATTGGGCCTAATTAAAGTTTATAGTTGGTAATAATATTATAAAATAATGTATATAATCACTTCGAAATGCGTTTTCTTTATATTATATAAAGTTATACACAGTGGAGTTTGGCCTTCTCTAAAGGCAGTGTTCAATTCATTGTAGAAGATACAATATATTAAGTAACATTGCATGGCATTCGAAATCTTTTGTTTATTCGGCTAGGTATAAATGTTTGCCAATTTTTTTATTTTTATTGTTTATGAAATTTTAGCACATACACGATTTCATTGATATTATGGTCTTTAATTTTCTAGAATTAAAATTCTCAAGTACTATACACAACCTTATTTATTCTTATTTTTTATTTGTATACCACCCCTTTAATTATATAATTTTTTGATTCATTTTCCCAGTTATTCAAATGTGCAGATCGTATGCGTAAGACAGTAAAGATGACACCTGGTTCCTAGCGTTAACCAATTTTTCATTTGTTCATTTACTCGGCTATAATAAAAAATTGATTTAATGTTTTAAAAAAAAAACTTCTAATTCGATCATCAATCAACGCTACATTACAACTACATTATCTAGTTTCCCAATTCCCTAACTAAATAATTATTCACCAATGAACTTCCAATAAGGAACACGAGTGAAATATTTTCATCATTTAATACGAAGACGATCAACTAAAAACAATAATTGATTCTTTCGTAATTTGCAATGAAAACTAAATCCTCATGAATATATTATATGAACATTTTATTTTGGATATGGCTCTATTTGGCATAAAATCGGATACTACGTCATGGTAAGTCTATGGGAGTCGATTTAGCGGAATATCAGTTTTTTTGTGACAACTTTTGAACGGTTTGAGATATCGAAATTCTGAAAAGATGGAAACACAGATATTTTACATACCTTCAAGAAGGTGCAAGTAATAACTATTCATCGTACATCGCATAATTGTCAGGCGTAAAATTTATATTTTTAATACGCCTTAAAATAAAGCGATTTCAGATGAATAGTTATCACTTACACATTCTTGAAAGTAGTAAAAATATCTGTGAAAAATGTTGCAGTGATATATTCACGGCTCCCTAGATTCGTTAGCATTCGATGAAATATATTTTATATGATCAAGGTGTTATGAGTTTTCGATTATACTCTATACAGCCAACTCACTGATCTTACATCGCATATTCTGCGTTTGCCTAGTATATAAAGAAATTATGTAACGCCATTTAAAATGCATGTTACCTAGTGACAATGATTTTTTTTAATTTTCCCTCAACTACCATACATGAGATAATTTTTCCATCTAGAGACACTATTACACCAAATCTTATGAATGTGAATATGACCTTCAATTTGTCTATTTCTCAAAGAGAAGAAGAACGAGTACAATGCACTATATAGTTACTATATCTGGATCTTTATTGGATCTTTATTAGGACTTTGTTTAGTAATCCAATAGTTTCAGAGAAGAAGAACGAGTACAATGTACTATAGTTACTATAGTTACCAGTCAGAGCCAGATGGTTCAACTGTTTCGAGAACAAGTGTTTGAGGCGGCAACAGGTATACACTTACAGCCACGAAAGAAGATTGTTCCGATCGACCGTCCCCCCTATTTCACACAACTAGCGAGCGGTTGACTCGCTCCTTCGTCATTCGTGGATACAAGTAGATAATGTTATATAGAACTGAGCGAGACAGTACAATGTACTATTACTATTGAGCATGAATACGGTATGTATAGTTCTTTAGTTAAAAGAGAATATTTATAGTATTTACAAATCGAAAACTGATACAAGATTGTTCTAGTTAGAAGGCAAAATGAATAGTACAATTTAGGCGAGTTTTTTGTATTGTCAGAAAAGAAATTGTTTTTCTTATCTGAAAAACGTGACAATTACTATATTCTTATTAAGAAAGAAACTCAATTTAAATACTAATTTCGAGAAGAGTCGGACAATTACATAGTTACTATAGTACAAGAAGACTGGTACAATTACTATAGTTTTACTATAGTTCGAATAACGATACAATTACTTAGTTACTATAGTTCGAAAAATAAAACTATTACATAGTTCAAGAAGAATACAATATATATTCTTACGAAGAAAATAATGTCTATTTATATTTAAAAAGAACGAGTACAATGTATAATTGTAGTTACAGTCAGAGAGATGGTTCAACTGTTTCGAGAACAAGTGTTTGAGGCGGCAACAGGTATACACTTACAGCTACGAAAAAAGATTGTTCCGATCGACCGTCCCCCCTATTTCACACAACTAGCGAGCGGTTGACTCGCTCCTTCGTCATTCGTGGATACAAGTAGATAATGTTATATATATTAAGTATAAACTGAGCGAACAATTCACACGAGCTATAATGATGAGCAGTGATAACGGTATTATAGTTTTCTGGTTTAATGCTTTATATATAGAGAATATTTTATATTATTTTACGAACATCGAAAACTTGATACAAAAGAGTTGTTTCTCAGTTGACGAAAGGTAAATTGAAATAGTTACAATTTTTTGGAGAGTTTTTTTGTATTCTGTCAGAAAAGAAATTGTTGTATTCTTATTTTGAATGAATCGTTGAACACTCTTAAATCTCCCCCATTATCTGGCTTTTTTTTTTTAGTATTATTGATAAACCAAATTCTAGAAAACAAATTTTCGCCGCCTCCGCGTTAGCTCAGTTAGCTGAGGCACGCTTCACAGACTGAAGTGACCGTTGGGGGTGGGTTCGAGCCCCCCTTAAGGCATGGGTTTTTTCCCCCTTTATCTAGCTTTCTATCAATGTATGATAAACCAAATTTTTAAAAAACAATTTTTAATTTGAACGTTTCATAGGAAGAAACAATATTATTTTAAACGAATAATGTGCCTTTATTTATATTAAAAATTCCTCTAAACTTCACTGGACAATATATAAATATGTTTTTGCAATGGATTGAAAACTTCTCGGTCAATAACTTGAATAATAAATTATATCTCAATTAATAATATATATATAATTATAATAATTAACTTTTGATTATTCACACTAGATTATACATAATATAATGATATTATCAATTATTTCATTCTAATGGAAAGATAATAAGTTATTTAATTTCTAAAATGACTGTAATAAGCGGACGGTGTGAACCAGTAGTTAAATGTGAGAATCTTCTGATACAAATAACACAGGATGTTTCATCTTCCCAGTTCACGACGCGAGATTACCACGTTTCATCTCATGGAGTTCACGGTTGCAAAGTTGCGTGCAGTCGAGTTGGAGAGTGCATATACTGCATGTAGGTGCAGTTAATTTCGTGATATTCGGTTAAAGAGGAGATTAAAATAAACGAACAGGAAATCGATAAAGATAACATTGGTTTTGACTAGGAAAACGCCATATATGCGTTGTTAGACGAGCGGATAGTAATAGTATGGGTAAAAATGTGTAAAAACTGCTTCGAGTGGTACCAATTTAGCACATTTTATGTTTTTTCTTCAAAATGGCTGACCCGATCAAGCTGAAAGTTTCCAGAAATGTGTATCAAAATGTAATTCAACTTCACGCAAAATTTTATTTTCTTGGAAAATATTATTTTTTTCCGCTATGTTATTCTAATGGGTATTTTTGTAATTTCTAAAATTCATAAAAAAAAAATTACCCCTCAATAATGCCACAAAACTATACAGACCTAAGTTAGACAAGTTTGAAGTTGATAGCTGTAGCCGTTTAACCTGTGCAGAACCGACAATAACATAAAAAAAACATAAAAACATAAAAACGAACACTAATTTTTTCAGTAAGTCAAATTGAATCCTCGCCAAAGCTCGTCTAATAATATTCGGTTAGAGAGGAGATTAAAATTAACGAACAGGAAATCGATAAAGATAACATTGTAATAGAAAAAAAAAATTGGAAAAGAATTTGAAAATAATGTTACTTCGTGGCTAGCTGGACCAGATATTTTACAAATTGTACTTCAACAATTAATACCGAATGAACTCTACTTATACTCCTGACTTGTTTCCATGACTAAGACACAGTTTCCATGACACAGGTCCTTGTGTACTCTCTTCTACCTTAACAGGAGAAATAATGTGTTCATTAAACTTCTTGGATACGAACCAATATCGAGATATTTGGTAACTTACAATCCTTTGGTTACACCTTGGGTGAATCTTAGCCCTCTGTAGGGCAAGGCCCAGGAAGTGTCGTCACTCTAAGTATAGCCATGACATAAGAGTAATACCTCGGTAGTTCAGTGGGAGAGCAGCTGCCCGGCAATCAGAAGGTCCCGGGTTGAGGCGTATCTTTTATGACATGGCTATAACATCCCATATATATATATATATATATATATATATATATATATATATATATATATATATATATATATATATATATATATATATATATATATATATAGTTAAATTTAATAACTTTCATTTTTCACTAGATTTTTTTTTTACTTTCATTTATCATTTTAATTTTTTCCAGAATAAGGCTTCATAGACCTACGAACAGTTTGATATCGGCAATAAATCTAATTTCAATAAATCAATCAATCAAATAATTAAATTAACATCTTCAGGTTGACCGCACGTCTTCGTCATACTTCCCCATTGACCACTGGGTCAATCAGTAAATCGCATAATAAGATATTAATTCTGTATTGCAGTTTTGTAAAACGGTAAACTTACCAAAACCTGTTGATCACATCATATATGTGTAAAAAAATATCAGAGCACTTAAAAAATCTTATATACCTGTATCCAAGATAGAAGAAGGTCGACTGCCAATATAACAAACATAAATATCACCGTTATAGACGAGATATATTTGGGATATTGGAACTGGTTGACGGCGTTTTGGGGTAGGAAGTGTCAGTTTGACTTTTCTGATAGATAATTTTGTGGGCTATTCGCTAAATAAAACTGACAAGCAAAATTTTGGCATTCTGATTATATTATATTATATTGGTATATTAAATATTGGCTTTATATTATATGGTAACCACTCGTAACCCCAAAAACTCCAACTGTTAAGAAAACAATATAAATGATCATCAACAAAAGTGTATCAATTATAACTTATGCTACTCGTCAAAGTTTAATTGCAATAGTAAATGTAAAATATATTCAAAATTCCCGTTTACAATGAATGGAGAAACTTGACGTTTTCCAACAACCAAATCACCATACTACAAGACATGCATGTCTATATACCGGTAGTAGAAATTCCTTCGCTCTCCCTCTCTCTCTCTCTCTCTCTATCTGTCTCTCTCTCGCACGCACGCTAAACGTTTGACAACAGCACAATGAGCCATCGACGCGTTTCGTTCACCGTGCCACGGAGTGACCTATACCTACCAGCACGTTCACCTAGACCTGACCAAGACACGAACCAAGTGAGCTAGGTGAACTTAACAAGTGGCACATTGCACTTGTGTAAAACATCGCAATTCATTACATTTCCCGTATCGATTTTTACGATTAGAAAAAGGCGGTATAAAAGTTGCAGGTGCATTGTTGATAACCGAATAACTTATGGAATGTACGAGGGGTTTACAACTCTTAAATTTGGTGTACACCTGATTTCAGGTGATTTAAGAGATTTCATGAGATTTAAGAGGATTTCGATGGAATTTCAGGAGATTTCATACGGATTTCAATGAGTTTTCAAGTGATTTCAGCAAATTTCAAGGAGATTTCAATGGAATTTCATTGCAAGTGTACACCGGATTTCAGGAGTTGTTAATCCCTCGGGAATGTAGTAGAAAAACAACAATGAGATTTATTAAAAATGCCCTATTGTTGAAAGTTATGTTACTGGTCAAATTTCATTCATAAGAAGCAATTATATTGTTACTTTTGCGAAAGTGTGTTGTAAAAGATGAGCGATAGACGAAGAAATAAGCTAAATAAATTACATAATCTTCCTTGTAAAACACTTGTAAATACTCGTTTATTTAATTTTGTTCATTTATATTGGGTTTAAGGACGCACTCTACTGATGACTACGATCTATTGGCGTCGCTGAATGATATATGATATGTGAGATGATGAGATGAAAGGTTATTTTATCACGTGTTTTGGATAGTGGGAAAGAGTTGGTCATTGCCTGTTGTTAAGGAACTATCCCAGTATTGACCTGAACGACAGAGGGAAACCACGAAAAACCCATTTCAGGATCAACCATGGTGGGACTGGGAGTCGAACCTGGTCTCCTGAATGACGGTTCAGTGTACAAGCAACTCGACCACTCGTCTCAGTAACAACCTTCTACTTTCGGGTAGACCCTATTCAAGTATAATAATGTGTATTATTGATGTTTTTTTTCTAATTCCCAGTGAAATTATTACCAATTGTGCATATTTTTTCAAAATGTCTCACTGGTTGGGAGATGCTAGTGGCTGGGAAGGTAGAATCTCGTGACGAGAGTTTATTTTAATTTGATTGGTATTATTATAATTTAAAGAGGGAAATGATCGTGACTCGTATTAAAAGGAAGTTGAGAACTATTCCGGCATTTGACTATGCACCTGGCATGGGCTCTGTACTACAGGCAAACGCCATACTTGACGCATAAATGCATGAATAACATAACTTGAATTGAATGAATGAATATGTCTATGGTGTGTTATTTAAATAATAAATCATATATATATATATATATATATATATATATATATATATATATATATATATACATATATATATATATATATATATATGAGTATCTTTCGCCCGGTTCCAATAAATCAGGTTGGGGGGTGTCGAGCACCATTATCTAGAGCCTCTCAAATAATGCCAAATAATGCTCAAATCACAAATATCATATTATATTATTCATCATATTTTAATATTGGGAAAAATAACTGTTATATTATTAAACATCATACGTCTCATAGTTACTCAAGCTAAACGGGCTGTTAAATTTAGATTCAGACAAATTTATTACTGGCTTAACTGATAATTAATGCATCAACTTGTTATTTTTTCTCGTCACCAATGCTACTACTTTAATTAATTAGTATTAACTTAAATTATTCGTACATTTTTACTTTCAGTACAACGCGGTTTTAGTGGAACACACATTCTAAATCCTCAACTGTGGACATATACTCCTTTACCATCTGTTATTTATTTTATATTATTTGAATAAACTGTTGGTAAAATAACGAGCCTCTTGGATGGCATATAAAAGACTGGTTGATTAACACCTCGAGTATCTTCATTAGAGTCAACATCACACTGTCTTGTCAGTTGTAGTTGAACATGCTATTTCACAACAATGCGAGAATCATGTGAATCTTTGATGTGAAGTCAAATTCCAGTGACTGTGACGTTTTATACAGTGGGATGTTATCAGGTTCGAAACATTTTTTTTTTCTCAAAATTACTTCGAAACTTGATACAAAATCATTGTTTCCCAAGGATGAAAGGTAGGATCATTTGGACGGGGCACCGTAACGGCGATCTTACCACCCTATTTTAATTATTTAAAACCAATTTAAATCAAAATCAGGACTCCGATGTCTGTGACCATAATTTTCCGCCGTAAAAGTCTTTCAAATTCCAAAAGTCAAGTACACATCATAAGTAAAAACCGTTTCTGTGTTATATCCGGACATCAGAATTGGTATTGAGAGTAAACAAAACACACGCATGTTGATATCTTCCACTTTGAATGAAGTATCTTTATATAAATACGAAGAAGAAGGAGATGAGATTTTGAGAGGAGGGTTTAAAAAAAAAAAAAAAATCGAGATAAAGAAAACACGTACGCCTAGAGATCAAACAAGAAGATTGAAGATACTATTTCCCTAACATTACTATTTAATTTATATAACTTTATATTCATTATGAACTGATTAGTTTAATATTTACAGTTTACTGTATTTACGTGATATTACTTATTTTCTTTGGGGAGGTCAGATCGCCCTTTGGTGCCCGATTCGAACGCTCCTTAACCTTGATTGAAGAATAATGACTTTGTGTCAAGTTTACATTATGAAAGGGGTGCCATTTTAAAAAAATTGTAATTATTCTTCATCGTATTTAGTTTACGTACTGTACATTCTTTTGAAGAATTTAATAAAATTTCATTCATGCTTTTCGTCACTTTACTATTACGTATTGACTGATAATAATTATTAATTTACTAATTTAGTGTTCAAACATACATTATTTTACACAAAGACACGTAACAATGTAAAATATCTATTATCATCACCAATCAATACCTATCATTACAGGTACCTTTTAAATAATCAAGCATTGTGGTTGATAACAAATGGAATATATTCGAGAAACATATAATATTGTACATTAATTGTTGAATTCCGTCAAAACTGCGTCTGATGTTGGTCTATTGTAGTCATTAACTTTTCTTACCTTTAAAAAAAACACTTATTTGTCTTCCAATAATAATGAGGCATTTACTTTATCAAGTGATGTAATAAAATGATCATCTCTCATTTGAAAATGACACTATAATTTTTAAAAATATTCCGATTAGTTGACCATAAAATATATTGAGTAATCAATTATTTATTGATCAACATTAAAAAAATAGTACCGTATGCCTATATAATCCAATTAAGTTCAATTCTAAAATAAATAAATATTTATCCCCGACTTTCAAGCGTCTTTATGCATTCCATAATTTGATCAATTAAGAGTTAGACTAGTTTGGCAGACAATTTTTTTTTTCATTCATCATTACATATATATTTTCACATGCAGTTTTGACAGTTTTGACAGTTCAACTACTCAATAACTACCCACCATGATCTCGTTTTCACTTCCCACCGATCCAAGTGACAGTGACATTAAATCAGCATATTATAAACAAACAACAATCAATCGTCTTACCTTAGCCGGCGCGTTGTTTCGTTGCGTAGGAAGGCTGTGGCTATTCTGATACCGAGCTGCTGAACGAGTAAACGTAGGTGGCACAATGCAACAACACATTCGTATAGCCAGCTGAGAACGCGCACCGACACAGCCTTTACCGCTAGATTACATTTTAACTTGCCGTTATTTTCATTTCATAACTTAACCGTATGCCGGCTCGCTAGTAGGCTAAACAGTTACCGTTTGATTATAATGTTGGAGGGGGGGGGGGGATTCCTTCTAGATCGCCCCCCCCCTACCTCCCCGCAACCCTCAAATAACTTATCAAAGTTGGATCAATCAGATTGTAGTTGAGGTGTTTATGTGATGAATAGTTTTGAAAACATAAACAACTATGTACTGATCAAGTTTATTTCAATTGTAAATATAATAATTATTATTTTATTATTTTTGGAAAAGTTTTTTTTCATTTTATTTTGTGTAAATAGTATTTAATGTTAAATAATAATAATAATAATATATTTATTCAACTTGAGCTATTTGGAACGGCTCTGATCGTTTGGTTGTAATGGATGGGGGAATACCCTTAATCCCCCCTCAGAATATTCTGAGATGCTGAATGTACATTTTGAAAAAATGTAATAAACATAATATAGGCCTATAATAATGAACGTTTTGAAAAAACGACTAGAACGTACTTATTACCTTTCAAATCTAGTTAATATCGTTTAAAGTAAATTTAATGAACGTTCTGTAATAAATTATAAAATTATATTTTTTTTATGTAAGATTATACTTATTTTTTATTATTATCCCCATTCAGATATTCTCCATTCGTTTTTCTAACAAGATCTAAAAACACTTACAAAACATTATCTCAAAGAAAATAAATACATATAAATATTATATGTATTATTGCCTATTTTAGTTTACTTCATTTCATCCATAATACTATAGCAAATAATATATAAATATGCTTTTTTCAAGTAACAAATGACTAACAATCGGTACCATTTTATCGGTAACCATATCGGTACCATAGCAACACAGTAAACTGGGAAACTAACACAGATTCTGATATGTAATCGATTGAAGGACATTTTTGTCCGTCTCTTTCAACATGGAATGGAATGAATTGGAAGTAGATTTAAAGAATATAACGAAGATCAGTGATTGGAGAAGAGAGCTAAGAAAAAAAAGTATAATTTCATTGAGTATGTTTGATTGTAATTTCATTAGAGTAGGCCCTAATCATTACCACCTGTTTAAAGAACAATCTGTAATGAGTAAATAAAATAACTATAACGTAGAATGACGTCTGTGAGAAGTGTATAGGATAGGATATATTTCATTTAAAAAAAATACATAAACAATTACTCTCATCGAACCCATATCACCTCATGTATATCGTTTTCCTGCCGTGAGCACAGTTATGCGATGAGTTACCGGAGCGGAAGGGGGGGGGGGAGTGGGGAGTGGGGAGTGGGGTCACTTGAAATATTGTCTTGTCATACAGAAGATGTGTACTCTACATATTTCTTCAAACGCACGGTCCATTGAATATGGAAATAATATGCTACATTGTTTGTCTGTAATGACGAGGAAAACACTGTGCATGTAAGTTACTTATTGCTGCGACTTGCAATCTGCGGTAATACATATCGATGTCCAACTAAGTGTATAGGTTAATGCATGAAATAGTCTTACTAGGCCAAACGCAGCATATGCGTTAGTGAGATGAGCGAGATATCTTTATGGAGTATAATACGAAAACTCTAACATCCGTTGGACTCATATAAAATATACTTAGTGCCCATATTACCCAATAATAAAAATGAATGTTAATTACGCTAATTAATCAATTGCAGTACAAAATAACTTTGGTAACCAAGGTAATAACAGCTAAGCCCTATATCTGCAACATTTTTCTGCTACTATTTATAACTATTTGATAGATAAAAAACATTTATAACACTATTTTCTCCAAAACTACTGGTCCAAATTCGTAAACAAACTCGTAATAATGCGTATAATTTATGGGTTTACGTTCAGTGAAAATTTGAAGTTATTTGGAGAATTTTATTTTTTAAATTTTTCTGCCCAGCCTTGCTACGGGGTTTTTAGAAACTTTGAGGTGGTATTTCTCCAAAATGGTCAAACCGATTCAACCCCAAAACTATACACTTCTCAGTTGGTTAAGTCTACGTGTATACATTGAAAGTTTATATCAATCAGTCAAACCCTGCGACCCTCAACGGCAGTGCTTACAAACAAACCGAAAAAAAACACACAGACAAAGCTCCATAAGAGTGGAATGGAGGTCTTATCATACTCTGGTCTTATCGCTATCGCTCATCTAATTATTTAAAAAATGAAATGACCATGCCCTGAATGAATCCGTGATTTTTTAAGAATTCTAATGAACAATAATTGGTCAAGAAATTATTTGACATACCCTATTTCAACATTGTCGCTGCTCGGTTTTTGCATAAATTACGTCTTGATAGGCCTACGTCATGATCGAATCAACAGGTTTTGAATGCTGTATGTATTTTCCACAGCCTTCTTTATTCAGATCATTCTTCTCTGATGGAGACGTCTTCTCTAATAAAGAAGGCTGTGGTATTTTCATCCAAAGCCCTTTTAAGCCCATCGTGATTTTTTATAACATTTCTGTATGTTATATTATTGAATTTGTTGAAAATATAATTATTTCTTTTCAAATTCCAAGTTTTCATTTGAACATCGAAACTTGATACATTACATTTATACATTGTTCCCCAATTTAGACTATGGATGAAAGTGGGATCATTTGGAAGGGGCACCACAAGGGGGATCATACCACCCCAAAAGATTAAAAAAGATTGAAAGTAAATCTAGATTTATGTAGGTTATCCCTATTTTTTATTTTTTCTTGTAATCATAATTGCTCTTGTAATTGGTGGTCATCGACATTATGAAATATAGTAATAAGCTGTAAGTGTACAATAAGCCAACAGTTTATCAATATATGTGATAATAAGGCGATCGCATTGAACAGAAAGAGATTTGATTGAGCATTGTTATTTGTAGATTGTAGATTTGTAGATTGTACTCACACGCCCTCGTCGTGTGAGATAAGCAATATACTAAAGAAGGATGGAAAATACTATATTAACAAAATCATACTTTTTTTCTCCAAAAGGGAATTTGATTTATTTTGATCTAAAACTGAAAAAAAAAATGGTCTCGAATTTAATGTAAATTTAATATATACGTACATGGTTACAAAAAGTTTGAATTTGATAAGGGTTTAATGTAGCGGTAATCAGTAAAAATCAGTAAAGATCTGCTGGATCATTTTTACCTCAATAATTATATAGAGCAGTAGGTATAGAAACTATGAATCATGGATGATAAGTTCTTATTACTGCTTCTAGAAAAGACAGTAAAATTCCTGTGGATTATTTTTACCTCGACACTGAAATATAAATCTATCCCAAACATATGATTGTGAGGTGGTATAAATGCCGGATTCTTTACTATATGCCTACCATTCTAGAAAAGCATAAGATCTGCTAGATTATTTTTACCTCATTTATTTTATATAGCATAGCAGTAATAAGAATAGCAGTAATAAGAAATATGAGATTCTTATTGCTGCTTTTATAAAAGACAGTAAAGGACTATTTTTACCTGAACATTGTGACATGAATCTATTATACCGGCACATGCAATTCAGTTGCTAACGCTCTCGCTACATATGTGATCCGGGAAGTGAGGGTCATATCGGTCCTGGTTCCACCGTATATCTATACAGGGATTTTTCGTGATTTCCCTCTGTAGTCTAGGCTGATGCCAGGATGGTTCCTACAATATAGGCCACGACCGCTTCCTTCCCGTTACCCAAGAAATCTTCATCTCATCATTTCATCATCTCATTAATCATCCATCCGACGCCAATAGATTTTCGCTATCATTACAGTGCGTCGTTAAACCCAATATACTAAACCTAATACATCAATATATAATTAAACTTTCGATTGTACAGTAGTAAATAATTACTAGGTTATTATTACTGTCGTTCTAGAAGGCGGTAAAGATCTTGGATTTGCTTGGATTGTTGTACCCCTATCAATGTGTGAAACAGTAATGATAAAGTAGATAGATGCAAGAATATCATTTCTCCTATTATAGATAACAGTCAAGTTTCGCTGGGTTAATTTTTATAGCAGTAATAAGAAAACAGAGGGGGTAAATATCTGCCAGTATATTTGTACTGATCAGTTATTATATGCCTAGCTGATGATTACTGTGCAGTAATCATCAGCTAGCATTTCATTACGGCGTAAAATAATCTAGCAGTACAAATATACTGTTACACTGTCTCTTAATCTCTTATTTAATTTGTTTTATTTTCTTGGGTTCTTTAATTAGGTGCTTATTACGTGATGACAACTGTCAATAACCTAATTGACACTAATAATTTCACATATATATACAAAATAAATCATGCCCAAGTTAACAGCACAATCAATTAAAATTAAACATATATGAACTTGGGACGAATCACGAAATGACTCTTAGTGATAACAATGTCTAGATAATATGGTATGGATTGGCAAAGGTTCCAGTCTATGGTCTAGAGGCATCATTTGAGTGAACCTGTAGTCTAGATTGTCTAAAAATGAACTATATGATGATTTCATTTGTAATTATATCATTTTTCTTATTAGTTTCATTTTCATTTCTTAAACAAATAATATCGAATAATAATATTAGATATTCAGTTGAAAAGTTCAGTTCCTTTTCAATATTATCTCATATCACTTAAATTTTAGGTAACTACTGCTAGGTTACTTGGTAAGAACCTTTTTTCATTTTTGAAAAAATCAGATTTTGATTTATAAAAAAAAACATAATAAAATAATGAGTCAGTTTTATACCGTCACCAAAAATATTAGTAATACCATTGTCTATGGTAATACTACTTGACCGTCACGTTGGTAACGCATATCCACATTGCCTATTATTGTCGGTGCGCATGGCACTTACTGCTTTTGTCACTTCTCATGGACGTCGTTATCATAACAGACGATCATCAATGTAATCATGTTTTAAAAAGTTGTTTCGTACTTCTCTTATCATCATGATATATGGCAGTGTGAACATTGTGAATCAGTGTTCGATCGCAAATGATTATACTTGCCATTTATTTGTGTAACATAGTGGGTAGATCTAGTGAAAATGAATATTGACAGTAGTAGGCCAATTTTTGACACTTGCTCATCATAACCTACAAATAGGCCAAGGTTTAGAAAATAATGTCTAGGCCTAACTCTAGGACTGTGCCTGGGGCTTAGACCTTGCTGCACTTATATTTTTACATAGTTTATTGAGGCTAGGTCTACTTTGAATTTTTTTATACACAATTAAAGTTGAATAGTAAACGAGGTTTATAAAGAAATTAAAAGGATGGGTGCATCGGAACGAGAAGTACGATCCGCTGCAGAAGTCCTGTTGGGAAGTTCGTCAAGTTATCAAAATAACATTTATCCTGCTTCACGTCACATCATCAATCAAGGGCACATCAGTGAGTTGTGAACATTTCCTTAATTTGAATTTGCATTGTCTTAAACAGGCTTATCTAGCAGAGCAACAAGTAATGTAGGCCTATCCTAGGCCTACTAAGATGATAGGTCCTACTATGAATACCTATGGTGATACTATTGATCCATATTCACTGCCAAAATGTCGACTCTCAAAGGTATATGAATTATCTCTTAGAATGTTAGAAACTATCTTAGAATGATGGTAAATATGCCGTGTCCATAACCGAAAATGTTTAGGACTCAATGCGTAGGACTATGGCTATGTTTTACAAGTCTTGAGTTATTCTAGTGATGGTTAGGTTTAGGTAGGGTAAGGTTTTGACTGGACGAATTTTACACTTCAAACCTTATCGTATCAAACACTAACCATAGAGGAACACCTCTTCCTAACATAACCCTAAAATCTATCCGTTACCGGGATACTGCACATATATAACAAAATGTCTACGTCACAACAGGCATAGTAGATATATGCACAACTTCTTCATGTTCTTGATATCATAGTGAATATTTGATCATTTTATGTATTTCAGATACCAGTAGCATTAATTCTCCTGAATATGTTGTTACGGACGACATATTCACTGGACTTCGACAGAGTGGACGAATGTCAGTTGTTCGACGTTTCTTCTGTCTATTCGTAACTTTTGATCTCCTGTTTACATTTTTTATGTGGCTAATTTGTATTATGGTAAGCAAATATGTAAACTTTCCGATAATCTACCACTAAATTCAAATCGTTTTAATTCTCAACAATACTGTATTATTTAATTTGCAGTTAGCTGGTGATGATATTTTCAAGGCACTAACCGAACAGATAGTGCATTATGATGTACATACCTCTCTTTTTGATATTGTGGTAAGAGCTCTTTGTTTATCTAATAAATGAATTATGTTATATCTGTAATGTACGTATATAATAACGAGTAAATAACATTTGTATCCTACTATTTTCAGATGTCTGCTATCACTAGATCACTGTGCTTTATTATTCTACGGTTATTATATATCAATACTGGAGTGTGATAGCTGTAAGTTTCAACTGTTTAAGTCTTCATACTTCGTATAATGAGAAACTAATTTGCTATAATTCTGCCAGTGTTTGACGTTGTATAGTACAAACTTTTATTTCCATACAGCTTTCAACGGGTGGAACGTGTGCCTTAATGCAAAAGTTTTCGTTACAATGTAAGTATTTTTTAAAATTGTACGTCAACATTGAAATGAATTTAAAAAATACATCATTTTCTGTGTGAATTGTATGACTTGTTGTGCTTTTTGGTACGGGGTTGTTTGGGAGCTTCAATTTTATTTGTTAAGCATTTAGTTGTTTTTTAATCTTTGTTTTTAAAGGGGAAAAAATTTTTAAATTTTTTTTTTTTAAAATTTTTTTTTTGGGGGGGTTTTCCCCCCCTTTTTTGGGGAAATATTAAAGGGTTTCCCCTTTTCAAGTTTTTTGGGAAGGGGTTTTTTTCCTTTTTAGGGGCCCCTTTTTCCCCCGGGTTTTTTAAATTTTCTATATTTTTCTTTCCCTTTTCCTGGGTAAGCCTGGGAAACTTTCCCCAAAGTCCCCCAGTTTTAAAAATTGGGGGGGGATCAATTGATGGGTTTTAAAAATTTTTTTAAATTAATTTATGTTCTTTTTTTTTTTAAAAATTTTTTTTAAAAAAAGGGGTTTTAAATTTTTTTTTTTTTTTTTTTTTTTTTGTTTTTTTTTTTTTTTTTTTTTTTTTTTTTTTTTTTTTTTTTTTTTTTTTTTCCCCAAAAATCTTTGTTCGAGAATAACGCATAACTTAGAGGTGGAGCTACCTTGAATAGAGACAACCTTCCCTCCCCACCGTCACATCCTTTTTCCAAGTAGTCACGCCCATGCATGCCCAAGCCACCCTTCACACTTAATTGGTATTATCTCTATTCCATTATTCGCTCTTCAGCGCCCCCTATGAGACGCTGTGGACAGTCGTCTCTTCCCGATCCCTATTATACGTGTAATCGAGTTGTGAGCATGCTCGGATTTCAGGCCACATATGACAATTGAACAGCACGTATGAGACACGTCTCCTAGACGTGTTTTTAGAGCGGGCTTTCATTTATTACGTCAAGTCGCAGATGAAATATTGGTCCAAATGAACCTTTCGCCTATTGTATATATATTTATCTATGTATTGTTATTTTATTTATTGTTCTAATATGTATATTGGGTAGTTATAATCTTCATTTCGAGAAGATTGGAATGTAATTCTTCAAGTGAGTAATAAATGGGAGAAATGTGACGTAAGATCGGAAACACAATTCGCCAGTTTAAAAATGTCCATCACTCAAGTCAAAAGTTACATAAACTTGGCATTCAACTCTTGAATGTCTAGCCTACCCGAACCCTTCGGTCATTTCTCTATGAATGTTATTGAGAAGTGTATTTCTTAGCTTTACAGTTAGTCCTAGACTTTTTCGCGGGATTTTATATATTTTATTATACTTATTCTTAACCAATCAACATTCTGAGAAATTATCCGATAGCCAATCAAGAGTCTGAAAAATGTGTTGGCATTTTGACTCCACGTACACTACTATTATTCTTAAGGCTTATCTATAGCTTTACTAATACGCTCCTTCGTGTCTCCCCTGTCGGATTGTCACTCTTCGCCACTGTCATTCCATCATCTCATTAATCATCCATCGACGCCAATAGATTTTCGCTATCATTACAGTGCGTCGTTAAACCCAATATACTAAACCTAATACATCAACATATAATTAAACTTTCGATTGTACAGTAGTAAATAATTACTAGGTTATTATTACTGTCGTTCTAGAAGACGATAAAGATATTGAATTTGCTGGGATTTTTGTACCCCTATCAATGTGTGAAACAGTAATAATAAAGTGGATAGATGCAAGAATATCATTTCTCCTATTATAGATAACAGTCAAGTTTCGCTGGGTTAATTTTTATAGCAGTAATAAGAAAACAGATGGGGTAAATATCTGCCAGTATATTTGTACTGATCAGTTATTATATGTCTAGCTGATGATTACTGTACAGTAATCATCAGCTAGCATTTCATTACGGCGTAAAAATAATCTAGCAGTAGAAATATACTGTTACACTGTCTCTTATTTAATCTCTTATTTAATTTGTTTTATTTTCTTGAGCTCTTTAATTAGGTGCTTATTATACGTGATGTAAACTGTCAATAACCTAATTGACACTAATAATTTCACATATATATACAAAATAAATCATGCCCAAGTTAACAGCACAATCAATTAAAATTAAACATATATGAACTTGGGACGAATCACGAAATGACTCTTAGTGATAACAATGTCTAAATAATATGGCAAAGGTACCAGTCTATATGGTCTAGAGGCATCATTTGAGTGAACCTGTAGTCTAGATTGTCTAAAAATGATCTATATTATGATTTCATTTTTAATTGTCATTTTTCTTATTAGTTTCATTTTCATTTCTTAAACAAATAATATCGAATAATAATATTAGATATTCAGTAGAAAAGTTCAGTTCCTTTTCAATATTATCTCATATCACTTAAATTTTATGTAACTACTGCTATAGGTTACTTGGTAAGAACCTTTTTTCATTTTTGAAAAAATCAGATTTTGATTTATAAAAAAAAAACATAATAAAATAATGAGTCAGTTTTATACCGTCACCAAAAATATTAGTAATACCATTGTCTATGGTAATACTACTTGACCGTCACGTTGGTAACGCATATCCACATTGCCTATTATTGTCGGTGCGCATGGCACTTACTGCTTTTGTCACTTCTCATGGACGTCGTTATCATAACAGACGATCATCAATGTAATCATGTTTTAAAAAGTTGTTTCGTACTTCTCTTATCATCATGATATATGGCAGTGTGAACATTGTGAATCAGTGTTCGATCGCAAATGATTATACTTGCCATTTATTTGTGTAACATAGTGGGTAGATCTAGTGAAAATGAATATTGACAGTAGTAGGCCAATTTTTGACACTTGCTCATCATAACCTACAAATAGGCCAAGGTTTAGAAAATAATGTCTAGGCCTAACTCTAGGACTGTGCCTGGGGCTTAGACCTTGCTGCACTTATATTTTTACATAGTTTATTGAGGCTAGGTCTACTTTGAATTTTTTTATACACAATTAAAGTTGAATAGTAAACGAGGTTTATAAAGAAATTAAAAGAATGGGTGCATCGGAACGAGAAGTACGATCCGCTGCAGAAGTCCTGTTGGGAAGTTCGTCAAGTTATCAAAATAACATTTATCCTGCTTCACGTCACATCATCAATCAAGGGCACATCAGTGAGTTGTGAACATTTCCTTAATTTGAATTTGCATTGTCTTAAACAGGCTTATCTAGCAGTGCAACAAGTAATGTAGGACTATCCTAGTTTTAATCGGCCTACATGTATGTGATAGGCCTACTAATGAATACCTATGGTGATACTATTGATCCATATTCACTGCCAAAATGTCGACTCACAAACGTATATGAATTATCTCTTAGAATGTTAGAAACTATCTTAGAATGATGGTAAATATGCCGTGTCCATAACCGAAAATGTTTAGGACTCAATGCCTAGGACTATGGCTATGTTTTACAAGTCTTGAGTTATTTTAGTGATGGTTAGGTTTAGGTAGGGTAAGGTTTTGACTGGACGAATTTTACACTTCAAACCTTATCGTATCAAACACTAACCATAGAGGAACACCTCTTCCTAACATAACCCTAAAATCTATCCGTTACCGGGATACTGCACATATATGACAAAATGTCTACGTCACAACAGGCATAGTAGATATATGCACAACTTCTTCATGATCTTGATATCGTAGTGAATATTTGATCATTTTATGTATTTCAGATACCAGTAGCATTAATTCTCCTGAATATGTTGTTACGGACGACATATTCACTGGACTTCGACAGAGTGGACGAATGTCAGTTGTTCGACGTTTCTTCTGTCTATTCGTAACTTTTGATCTCCTGTTTACATTTTTTATGTGGCTAATTTGTATTATGGTAAGCAAATATGTAAACTTTCCGATAATCTACCACTAAATTCAAATCGTTTTTAATTTCTCAACAATACTGTATTATTTAATTTGCAGTTAGCTGGTGATGATATTTTCAAGGCACTAACCGAACAGATAGTGCATTATGATGTACATACCTCTCTTTTTGATATTGTGGTAAGAGCTCTTTGTTTATCTAATAAATGAATTATGTTATATCTGTAATGTACGTATATAAATAACGAGTAAATAACATTTATGTATCCTACTTATTTTCAGATGTCTGCTATCACTAGATTCACTGTGCTTTTATTATTCTACGGTTTATTATATATCAATCACTGGAGTGTGATAGCTGTAAGTTTCAACTGTTTAAGTCTTCAATACTTTCGTAAATGAGAAAACTAATTTGCTATAATTCTGCCACATGTTTGACGTTGTATTAGTACAAACATTTTATTTCCATACAGCTTTCAACGGGTGGAACGTGTGCCTTCCTAATCGCAAAAGTTTTCGTTTACAATGTAAGTATTTTTTAAAAATTGTAACGTCAACATTGAAATGAATTTAAAAAATCAATCAGTTTTTCTGTGATTGTGAACTTGTGACTGCGTACGTTTGTTTGTAGCTTCAACTTTTTATTTGTGGTAAGCTGGAGGTTGTGAACGTACGTTCGTACGGAGTAACATTCTCCGTTACGTAATGCAGTGAAACATTTTTTGATCGTAAATCATACTTCCCGCTATTTTTCAGATCCTCTGTGGGCTTTTATTGCCCTACATTGTTTGTGTAAAGTTGATTAAATAATGGTAGGCCTATTCCTACTTTGTGCCCGAAGCGTTTTATTTGGTCGCAAGTGTATAAATATGTATCCGCCACATTGGTTTCAGTGGGCCATATCCTCTCAGCCGGTGTTCCAAGTCATATTAGTTCTCACTACTTTCGTTGTCTCGTGGGGTGAAGCCTGGTTCCTGGACTTCCGGGTTATCCCGCAGGAGTCTCAAGCACGACATTTCATAGAAGGTTAGTATACTTGATAATATTTGATATGCGTACCGTATTTAACTTAGTATATGCGATAGAATTATGCTTTCCATTTTTTTTTTTTTTTTTTAATGTTGCTTAACGACCCCACCAACAGCTAGGTTATACGGGGGTACGAATGTGCGGATGATAATGAAACGATGAAGTTATGATAGGACGTTCTCAAAAACCCATGCCTTATGCGGGACTCGAACCAACGCCCAACGGTGACTTCGGTTACTAACGCTAGCAATAATTGACTTAGCCACCGGGGCGCATTATGCTTTCCTCCATTGCTTAGTCACCGCTTCAGAAACTGAAATCACCGTTGGGCGTGGGTTCGAGTCCCGCATAAGGCATGAGTTTTTAAAAACGTCCTTTCACTTATCATCACTTCATAGTTTCATTAACCGTCATTAAACAAAAAATAATCATCAGAAAACCAGCTGCTTTTTATATTTTAATCCCCCAATGTCCTTGAATTGTTATTAGATAATTTTGTATTGAAATCTTGAACTAAAATAACGGTGGATTGTTGTTTGTTTGATAAAATGTGAATACAATTACCTATGTTGATTAACTAAAACCACAAATTAGTTCGAGGAACGAACTTACATAGCTTCAACTTCTATAATTTTACTCAACTAACTTGGACTTGGTACATTTCATTTGCTGATATAAGCAGAGGCAAGCATTTAGGGTCTCAACGATGAACGCAAATTGTTTGTAAAGTGTTTTTTCTTCAATATGTTTACATTTCTGGCGCTCCCAAGTTTAAAAAACCTGTTGTTATTTTTGTGAATTTTTGCTAAAATGATGTTTTCCGCGATTTCCCGCAATTATGTCTTATTAATCATAAATATTGCAGAAATGCCAATTTTTTTTTAATTATATAATTCAAAATAACAGTAGGCCTACATAATGGTAATCATCCACCATTAAATCCTATCCAGATGGATGAAAAAAATATATATAAAAGTCTGTAAACCAATATCAGTGGAATTTCACCAAAAAGGTGAAAAAACCCCGCAAATGCTATATATAGTACCACTGAAAACGATTTTTGTAAAAATAATCAACACAATTCACTACTTTTTGCAATTTACAAACGAAAATTGGGTTTATAATTCACCTCAAATGCTTGCCCCTTCTGATAAGTGATAGTAACTCTGTTTAAAGCTGGGCTTCCATACTAAACGGTATGCGATTCGGACACCGGAATCCGATTTCGTAATGCGATTTTCAGACTGCCATCTTAAGAGTAGATATAGAGCCTCATGTGTTTAGAAATATAAATAACTTCAGAGCTGGGATAAAGAGACTGTACAGTATGAATTAAGAAGAAACACACACCCGGTAATATCGCAATCCGAAATCGCAAAAAGTAGAGCCGAGCTCAATAATCGAGAATCGCATCGGACTCGTCCCTGATTGGTCCGATTTCCAACATCCGATATCGCAATCCGAATAACGCAGGTATGGAAGGCCAGCATAAGATGACAAAGTGAACACTCAATTTCTCAAATAGTGTCCTGAACTATACATTTGGTTTTTGTTAAATAGGTTCACCATACAACGAGGATGAGCGTGCTCCCCTCGTTAGAAATTATCTCCAACGGTTACCGAGATATGATGACAACACTGAATCTGTGGGTAACTTCTATTCCCCGTTGGAATCCCCGCAAGGTACGCTATGCTTGAGTATACAATTATAAACTTTATGTGGTACTCTAAGCTTTTAACGTTTTGAGTACAGCGTTATTTTGCCTCTGCTGTCATCCCTGTTCTGAGTTTTTTTGTTAGAGAACAATCACTTTCAACTAAATATTTTATGTATTCTTTATAAATGGAGGGATGTTCTTGTTAGACGAGCTTTAGCGAGGATTCAATTTGACGTACTGAAAAAAATTGGTGTTCGTTTTTTTTTTTTTTTTTTTTTATTATGTTTTTTTTTCGGTTCTCCACAGGTCAAACGGCTACAGCTATCAACTTCAAACTTTTTTCAATATGGTTCCGCATCCAACTTAGATCTGTATAGTTTTGTGGCATTATCGGGGGGTAACTTTTTTTTTTATGAATTTTAGAAATTTCAAAAATACCCATTAGAATAACATGGTAGAAAAAAAAGAAAATATTTTTATTTTCCCAAAACAATGAAATTTTGCGTGAAGTTGAATTACATTTTGATACACATTTCTAAAAATTTCAGCTTGATCGGGTCAGCCATTTTGAAGAAAAAAAATAGAATGTGCTAAATTAGTACCACTCGAAGCAGTTCTTAACCATTACTACCCATACTATTACTATCCGCTCGTTTAACAACGCATATGGTGTTTTCCTAGTTATTCCAAGGGAACTTGTAGGCCCACTAATTTTTTTGTCGTACTAAATATTGAGGTTAAAACTCAGTAGATACACACTTATTTCTACATATTGGGATCTACCTGGTAACCTTTAATTACATCTAAACAATCATCTTCATCATCATATACTACTGTTTTCCGTATTTCAATTGTCAAAACATCTTACGAGTTCCGAGATGCGAATGCTGCCATTTTATTTCCACAAAAAGTTGACCTTTCCTTTCGCGCTGAAGAATAAAGATAACTAGAAACGATTCCGATATACCTTGTACAATATATTGCATAATAAATTAGTAATGGGCTACATGTGACTAACGCTAGGGAAATATTTAGCCCTGCATTGTTTTTTAATCACCACATACTCTAAACTACCGTATTCTGCACGTTGAACTAAAAAAATCTGTTTTAATTTCATTTCACTTTGTCTTTTGCGTCCGAGAAACTCGAGCCTTTTTATTTGTTACTCGTATGAATGACACAGAGCAGTGATATGCAGCGTTTATTTGATGTATACTATGCTGTTTTGAATTATTATAATTTTTCAGATTCTATACTTTCATTAGCGATAGAAATTTTTAAATGTCGTAGGCTTATATTTCTATCAGTATATTTGATTTCCAGTACTGTTATCAATTTTTCAATTTTCAACTTCCATGTCACATAACAAAAATATATGGGTCTCTTTTGATGTTGTTTTTTTGTACGTAGCGTGCAGGCAGTACAAAGTAACGGGAAACTTTTTCTGGACATTGGTGTGTTACCACACCAGAAAGATACCTTTTTAGTTGGAGCAAAATCCAAGTGTTTCTGTGCCCCTTTCAGAACCGATAATATTTACTCGTAAATAAATGTAATTTCCAACGTGATACTAGGGTGAACAGTTTTAGTTTTATTGTGTGAATGTAACCATAATGTAAGCCTGTATAGTGTTACTAATTCAAAACACACAATATGTCAATATAATATAATATAGTAATATATAGTTAGCAAACTAATAATATAGTATATACAGTAATATGATATAGGCCTAGTCAAAAATAATTAATATTTGTCAATATAATATTTATATACGTATATATATATATGTTTAATTTTAAGTTTTTGCGGGACATACGTGATGTTGTCGTTCCTGCCCAGATAGTGCCGCTTGGCTCTTATAATAAGACTATATAATATAATACATACATATATGTATAGGCCTATATATATTATATATATATATATATATATATATATATATATATATATATATATATATATATATTTTGCGCTTCTCACGGTGGAGACTGTTGTGGTCGGATTTTCAAGGTTAAACGGATATGTTGCGTGGTCACCTGTTGTTCTGCTGTTTGTTTAATATACGTTTAATTCTAATGTAGATAGCGACAACAATTGTTTACTGTTCTGCCTCTCTCGTAGGTTCCGATGACGAAGGTGACGGGGGTCGACGAGGCGCGTGGCAGGGGAATCGTAAGACGACAATCTCTGTCAAGAACCCTGCTAACGTAAGTACATCTGCCAGTCGTATTCCACTTCCTCGTTGGATAGAGAATTATTTCAACCTATGTTAGATTGATGTTACTTATGTGAAGTGTATCAAATACTGAGGCTATGTCCCCCAAATAACCTACTCTATTGGGAGTGATTGGGGAGGGGGTTAGTATTGAAGCATGTGGAAAATGTACAATTTTTTAACTGAAATGTCTCTAGATTTAATTTATGGAACCAAGAGTATTTTAACTCGAATATAACACAATTTATACTCAGTTTATATTTCAAGTAGGGTTGCCAATCGATCAAGGAAACGTAAACAATACCGAAATGTGCTATCGAAAATCGATCGAAAATATCGAATTATTAGGAATTCCATTCGATATCGAATATCGATCGAAATTATCGAATTATTCTAAGGTCTGAATCATGTTCATTTAGTCGTCTGTAATCTCTTTGCGAGGCATAGTGATAATCTGCCTTTGCATTGTGTCGACGCTCACCCTTCCACCATCAACGGGCGCAATTATACAGAGACTGTTGGTTGTCAGTGTTAAGCATAGGGCAACACGCGATCGTCCAACCAAAGTATTCTTAACATGGTATTTATAGTACTTGACAATTGACTCTTCATTGGGGTATCAGTCATATTACTTAACGGGTATCAGTCCACTTGATTAGTCACGTAGTCCTCCCACCTGTTTATTTACTCGATATCAAAGTAATCGAGAATCGAAATAATGATATCGAAAATCGATCGAAATATTCTATATCGATTGGCAACCCTAATTTCAAGTAACTAGGAAAACGCAATATATGCGTTGTTAGACGAGCGAATAGTAATAGTATGGGTAAAAGTGGGTAAAAACTGCTTCGAGTGGTACCAATTTAGCTCATTTTATGTTTTTTCTTCAAAATGGATGACCCGATCAAGCTGAAATTTTTTTATAAATGTGTATCAAAATGTAATTCAACTTCACACAAAATTTCATTCTTTTGGAAAATGAAAATATTTTCTTTTTTTTCCGCCATGTTATTCTAATGGGTATTTTTGAAATTTCTAAAATACATTAAAAAAAACTTTATCACCTGATAATGCCACAAAACTACACAGATCTAAGTTAGATGAGGAACCATATTGAAAAAAAGTTTTAAGTTGATAGCTGTAGCCGTTTGACCTGTGGAGAACCAACAAAAAAACATAACGAACACCAATTTTTTTCAGTATGTCAAAAAAAAAATATAAAAACGAACACTAATTTTTTTCAGTATGTCAAATTGAATCCTCTCTAAAGCTCGTCTAATAAACTTCTGATTCGTGGCGTAACTCAGTTAATGTATATGTATCGATAGTGACTGATTAGGTATAATTCATTGTCAGGCAGTTTTCTGATGGCATTAAGTGACAGATGATAGTGAAGAAAGGATGTTATGGACAAGCGTCAAACTACCTGACGAATAATCTCGACAGTCTGTATAAATAACCCTCCTTGGCGTCCCTTTTGTTGACAATCATCTGTTATTCTTGAAGTGTTTTACATATCGTATGCAAAGCTATTTGTACCTTGTAACCGGTGTTGGGGTCGTTGCCCTTCGACGTTTCGTAACGCGTCTATTGAAAAGTTTTATAGCACTGTTTTATACATTAGGAAAATTAAAGAAGTGAAATGACGTTAATGATAGAATCTCCAAAAACTGTTTGAATGGTTGAACTAAACGTTATTAAACTATGAACCAATAGTGTTCTTCAGTTCGCTTTGACGTGTAGACTGTAGAGTACCGGTACCACAAACATGGAAATAAATATATTGAAAAAAAAAAAAAAAATGTTTTGTGCAATCGTTGTATATTTATTATCATATTATATCATATTATATTATATTATGTCATATCATACAAATATTGAACAAATAAAGACTTACATCACATTACATTACAGTACCAAAGTAGATAAAGCAGTTCCTCAACGAACACTACTTTATCCGCATTGTTACTATTCCTGTATACATTTTTCATGGTTTTCCTGAATTATACTTTTTGTAAATCTGTACAAGCCTACTTTATTATTTGCATCAATAATTTTAGTTCACACTATATATAAACTCAAATAAACTCAAATTTTAGAAACCAGAATACTCATGGAAATTGCAAATAGCATAGACCTATATTAATTTGATTAGTGCACTATAAAAAAAAAATATATATTTAGGCCTACCTTGATTAATCTATACGCTCAATAAATATGTGCGTGTTATTAAAATATAAATCATTTGAAGCTTGTATCGAAACAAGTTGGAATCTGGTCCGTAGCTATGTTTAAAACGTAATCTGTTATACGTTCACCTTGAAAAGTGGTCCCAATGTTAAATCATCCAGTTCAGAACAAGACTATTTTCTATTCAGCTCGTGATTTTGACTGTCTTATACTCGTGTGCATCAATACCTTATAGAAGAAGCACCTGCTTTGTAAATCAATTCTACTGTATTGTAATTTATTATAATTTAATCAATAATTATCTTTTCTTACTAACCTTTTTTTTACACTAAATATTTTGTAACCAGCCTATCAATATGATATATAAAATAAACATTCTTAAAAGATGATGATGCTTTGGAAACTAGCAGTATATAAGTCTTATACTATTCAAGTAATTATTATAATTTATAAGATTGAATGATGAGCTATTCTATATTCAAATGAGATAATGAACATGGAAGTATTGACCCCTCAAATGTTATCTTATCCATTCAGAAGCTATCTTATATTTATATGCATTCAATTTTTTCCAAAGGCATATGATAATAACTACCATCACTTTCAATACAGACACATTATTCTTTTATGTCAAGTCCACCAAAAATTGTTTGAAACATTTCAAGGTCATCCAGTAACTAGCTGGAAGTCTGCTCTTCTCAACAACTGAGTTGAATCTTTAATGAGTCATTTCCCCTCATCTTTCTCTCCCACCTCACACCCAACTCAGTTCCCCCCCCCCCCCCCATCCCTCTTTATTCTCCACTCCTCTCTTTTATAAAGGGTCAACCATGAATTAGTATCTGAGATCTCAATCAGATTGTGTAGTGTGGCAAATTCAGTAGCACAAACTTGACTACTGGTATTGTTTTACAATCAAAACTGTTTTTGTGAACATATTTGCTTCTCTTATTAGTTTATAACAATGAAGTTCTTCAGGAATTTGTTCTTTAGTGATACAGAAGAGGTGCCTGTGGTTGAAATGACAGTAAGTTTAGGCTTACTTTAGTCTGTAGGATGCTTCAAATTAAGACCATGTAATGTTCAATTAGCTTGATGGTTCTGTTGCAAGTTTTAGCAGTTGAAACTTGAATGGCAATGTTTTATGGTTATTTAAGATGTTTATAGGCAAATCAAATCCATCCAGACCCGGCCTGTATTGAGCTCGGGTCTAGGCTAGGTGAAACGCATCTAATATGTATGCAAGCTCAGTAAATATGTGGAATCAATAGAACAATGAAAAAGATTCTGAATACCTAATTATTATTGTAGAAAAGAAATGAGTTTCGTAAAATCATGTCAAAATATTTGGACCTTCTCGAATTAGTCATCCCGTTGACTGCTACATAATACAAGTATGGATATCGTCAGAGTATGGGTATCCTCCATGGGTATGGGTATATATAATTATGAATATGAAATCTTGCTAACACATCACTCAGATATAAATATTTGTAAAAAATACCACAATATTATAGCCGCCCCGGTGGCTAAGTCAATTATCGCTAGCGGTAGTAACTGAAGTCACCGTTGGGCGTGGGTTCGAGTCCCGCATAAGGCATGGGTTTTTGTGAACGTCCTTTCACCTATCATCACTTCATCGTTTCATTATCATCCGCTCATTCGTACCCCCGTATAACCTAGCTGTTGGTGGGGTCGTTAAGCAACATTACAAAATATATATATATATACCACAAAATTATAAATATACTTACTGGTATATTTGTTTCCACCTTGCTCACTACTGACTTGACAACAGTATATATATATAATCTGATGTTTGTAACATTACGTTTTTATCTTCATTTGTTATATACTTGTAATTTGAACTGCTTTTTTATCCTTAAAAGTCATAGATACTAGAGAAAGGTCATATTCATTTTTTCAAGGTAATGGTTACTTAATCTAAGTTTAGTACTTTATTATTTTTTCGGTATCAATTTCATTTTCTGCCTTGCGTTTCATCTAGCATGCAATAATGGAGAAAAAATATGATTCATTATTATTTAATAATAATAATAATAAAAATAATAATAATAATAATAATAATAACAATAAGACTTCATTGAATCGTTTAAAACAATGTTATTAGTTACAGTCAGAATCATTCATTATATAATTTTTCGTTGCTGCCTGTATATTATTCATAGTGACATTTTGCTCTATCAAGTGGTTCTCAATTGTTTGTGTTCTTTGTTCTGCAGGAAGCCGAAATGAAGGTAAAAGCGAAGGAGATTTTAGATCAATCATGGTGCATTTTAAACTCTCCCGACTGGAAGTTAGAGAAAGAGACAACCGAGGGAGACACTGTACATAGTAAAACGCTAGCTAAAGGATCAAAAGTGTTTAGGGTCACCGTAAGTAATATTAACTTGTCAGTTATTACTTTTTTCGGACTTTACCTTCATTAAGGGGACCCTGCTGGGGAGAATTAACATGTAAATATAGCAAACTTTAGGAACACATAGTTCAGAAACGGTCGAATGAATTGAATTGAATTATTTTTATTAATTTTGATTGAAGTGTTAGCTATAAAATTCACCTGTCTGAGTTTTGTGATATTATTATTTATTCTAAACCAAATTTTCTTATAAATGTCTGTAGAAAAAAAAAACTACCACGTTTTGACATGGATTTTTTTTTTTTTAATCTCTAGTTTAGATGGGACATATCTGAATGAGGTCAAATTCATGCAAAATACTGACATCATTAAGCACAAAAAATTTCATGTCTCTAGCACAAATAGTTTCTGAGATATATGTTCCTAAAGTCATGAAATTGTTATTTCTTGCAAACAAGCTTTGAAGTTGGAAGTTATAATTTTGAATATTAAGTAATTGTCATTAGATTTGTTGACACGGAGGATGATGAATAAGTGTTTTATTTACACATGATTTTCAAATATATTTTCATGTTTTATTACAGGGAACAGTCGAATTTCCTCCAAAGTATCTATTAACAGAACTGTTTTATAGAATAGAAGATTTTCCAAAATGGAATCCAGCGCTGAAAGAATCGGAACGAGTCCAGGTAAATTACGTAATACGTATATAAATTGTTGTTTCGAGATTTAAAATGAGTCTTTCTATAGTGTACTTGTATACTTGAAGGAAGAAGGTACCAATATAACAATCACAAATATTCCCATTATATTTGTATAACTAATTAGCTACAGTATTTTAGAGTACTGTTATTATGATTTTTCAGGACTGAATTTATGATAACAAACAAAACTGCATCGTTTAATACTAGCGATAAATCCTTTCAGGTGCTGCGATATTATGTAATTAGGACGACTTTTTTAGTGGATGCAAGTACAGTGAAACCTCTATGCATCGTTCCCGGATCCATTGTTTTCCTGGATGTATCATTCATTTTTTTCTCACCCCACTACCATTTTAATCAATGTTGAATTTTCCTGGATGCTTGGTTTTCCTGCATGGATGGTTTTATTTTCCTGATCCCTTGAAAAACGATGGATAGAGGTTTCACTGTATATATCAGATGATACAAAGCCAAGAACTTCTGAATGAATAATCATACACATATTAAAATTCAATTTGAATATTAAATAATTATTATTGTACTCAAGTCATTACTGTCATTAGTCATAGGCTTACAATAAAATAATTTTGATTCCCACTGTGGTCAACCACCCTGACAGATGTTCTTCGTAGTTTCTCTTTTTGTTATTTACGGTGAATGTCGCGATGGTTCCTTAACAACAGGCTATGAAAGTTTCCATCCCACTATCCAAAATACCTGATAAGATTATCTTTCATCTCATCTTCCCATCATCTAATTCACCATTCATTGACAATAATCGTTCTTATTCATCATTAACAGTGTGTCGTTGAACCGAATGAATAACCAGAATGATTTTCTCGCCGTTTTACTACGTGACTAAGGGTGAAAATCGGGTTTTACCGGTGGCTAAGTCAATTATCGCTAGCGCTAGTAACTGAAGTCACCGTTGAGCGTGGGTTCGAGTCCCGCATAAGGCAACGTCCTTTCACCTATCACCACTTCATCGTTTCATTATCACCCGCTCATTCGTATCCCTGTATAACCTTGCTGTTGGTGGGGTCGTTAGGCAGCATTATAAATGATTTTCTCTCTTGTGCAGGTAATCGACGATAGAACTGACATTTACTATCAAGTAGCGAGCGAAGGTGCGGGCGGCATCGTTTCTAGTCGAGACTTTGTGAATCTACGTCATTGGGGCGAGGTCGATGGCTGTTATGTGTCGGCTGCTTGCTCCATTCCTTACCCCGACATTCCTCCGCGCAATAAGTACATCAGGTGAGAGATATGCACTGATAAGATGCCAAACTTGAAAACTTGGGGTTAAGTGTGTGACAAATTGTGTGTCCTCATAATTTGCCATAGTCGAAAATCAGACTTTTTCGACGTTTAGAGCCAGTTTTGTGAATTTAGGTTACATACAAACCCTAAGTTAAGGTACAAAAATAACATGTAACCAAGGGTGATGATAGGTTAATCGAAAGTTAACCGTCCACCTTAATGCACTATCAATTCGTAAAACATACTTAAGAATTAAGATTGGTTATTTTCAACAGTGTAATAATTAGGCCTTCGTACAATCACTTCTTATTATGTTTTTGTTTCTTTAATGTTTAATAACAAATAGTAATGGTAATTTACTAAAGTTAAGGGTCTTAGGTGCGCGCCCTGTTTGGGAATAGATCTGTGTAGACCTATGTCGAAACTGAAAACGACCCGAATAAACCAGAATCAACCTAACCTAAATCTAACAGTTATGCTATAAAATAGTGCTCATCAGAGCTGTTTGTAAATAACAACTCAGATAATTCAATTCTCATCATCGCATTCATCATTCACTGGTGCAAATAAATCTTATTTAGTCGCGTCTAGAAACTCATACTTGACCAAACTCGGACGACATCCATATTATATATACATATTACCGTATTGTCCCGAATATAAGCCGAGGGTTTTTCTCGAAATTGCGAGTCCAAAAGTCACCCTCGGCTTATATGCGGATCTCGGCCTAAAATCGGTCAAAAACACGTTTTTCTCTAAATATGATTACGTGCACTACACATGCACACTCTTAACAATGGAATCAACTTGAAACTGCGAAATATTGCACTAAAAACACGTTTAATAAATGTTTTATCATGAAGAAGCACGATTTTCCCAATATTTTTATTTGACGCGTAGAAATAAACATAGGCACGTTGAGCTGTTAGCTGCATTGTCTTGACAGACCTTGACCTTCTTGTCAGAATATGACGATCGCGCGTTATCGGCACTAGCAGAGTACACGATCGTGAGACCCCTCTCAACGGTTTCTCACACGCAGTTGGCATAGCTTCCTCACGCGCGCAATACAAAATTGACTAAATTCCAACTTGGAAGAGTGATGATTTACGTGGAAAGGAGATAAACCCTTTTTTCAATTGTTGATCTAAAAGTTTGAGGGTCGGCTTATATTCGGGGTCAGCTTATATTCGGGACAATACGGTAATTGTGATTGTGTTTGTTTTCTAGGGGTGAGAACGGTCCCAACTGTTGGGTGATGCGTCCGATCCCCGGAGACGATAGTCGGTGTCAGTTCCAGTGGTTGTTGAACACGAATCTCCGTGGGTGGATCCCACAATACGTCCTTGATCCTGCTTTCACCAACGCCATGGTCGATTACATGAAACACCTACGGACCTACTCAACGAAACTGAAAGACGACGGTGCTTTTTAATAAACGAACAACAACGATAGAAGTGAAATATATTATTATTTGCGGATGGATTATCTACCGGCGCCAACTTTTCAGTAATATTCTGTGCTTTGGACAATTTGACGAGTGAATTCCTACGTCGGTTATCATCATAGAAACAAGTAGCGTGGAGTTTTTATATAAACGAGAAATCTCAGTACTCCATCCGAACGCCAGTTATTTTTCTTCCTCTTTTACGTTTTTTTTTTTTTTGTATCTACTTCTCGCATTGTGGGATGTTTTCTGAAAATTATAAAACTACCACTATCGGTACAACATGTAGACAGCTACCGTATATAGGATCGTTACAAGAAAACTGTGCTACTTATTACTAACTTTAATGCAAGCTAGTTTACTTTAAATAGCGACTTATTCAGTGGTATTGAATATATGCCTGCATATTCAGGCCTACCATCCCGGTGTACAAAATTATTTGAATGATGAAAATATTTTATATTCAGGCTACTATCAATTTTGTTTATATATATATATATATATATATATATATATATATATATATATATATATATATATATATATATATATATATATATATATATATATATATATATATATATATATATATATATTGATGGTTGACAATACAGTATATAATTATTTGAATAATTATTATTATATATTGCTATTAGGCCTATATTTACTATTATTATGTGTTTACTATTTAGCCCTATATAGTGTTTGGTGCTGCTTATTGACAATCGGACAGACAAAAACTTTTATTACCCAGTATGTCATGAATACATACTTTGATCTACGGGTGTTTTTGGTTGGGTCAATCATCTTCCACATTTAATAGTACATGAAATCAGGGTTTGAGTCGAGGTTCAGCCAATACTCGTAGAATGAAGTATGCTACATGCGGTAGTATGGGATGAAGCTAAATTAGCGTCAATAGTCAATACAAGTTCGAGTATAGAAGTGGGCATATTTTGTTTTTGCTCTCTATTAACATCATTCATTATACACTTAACATTTAAGGACGACCTATATTTTATACCAAATACTTAAAGATTAACAATATATGTATAGGGCCTACCGTACTATGTTTATACTGTTAACGAATTGTTCGAATACATTTCAACTTGAAATTGTTTAAAGATTGGCTAGATGATTTCACTATATTCAGATTCTACTGTCAACCCATTCTATTTTATTTAAATAATTTATTTAAATAATTTTTATATTTCCATTTACCTGGTAAAGAATGGGTTTCAAGAGAACTTGATTCTGATATGTGTAAATATTATCAACCAATTGCAATCATGTATTGGTGAAAAGTTGGCAGCAAATAATTACTTTTGTAGTCAAATTAGGAACAAGAAATGTGGATAAACGAAGATACATGAGAACATGAATAATACAGTCCAGTGACATTGCAACATAATATTAACCTTCGTTTATTATATTACATAAATGATTACTGTACTGTACTGCCAAAATAAAAATCAGCTATATTTTGTTTAGGACATCCTTAGTGTTTCTCTGTGCCTATAATCTGCTGTAGTTGAACAAATAGTCACATGCATAAGTGTTTTTATACAGAACATGGTGCTATTCTTATTCACCACCAAATTTGTGTGTAACAAAGTTAATAGGCCTGTTTGTTTGTGTTGCACCACCTAAACTAAAGTGTAGCTGGTGTAAAAAGGAAGTACGTCATATTACGGGTTTTGTGCAGGAAATGATATCGAAATGATGAGGTACAAACAAACACGAAATTGACGATTTTTCGGTTCCTAGACGCGAATTTTGAAATGGAAGCAGACCCGTTGATGGAGGAAGAGATATTAAATATCATGGAATGCGATTAATGAATAGTAAATATTTAATAATGACAACCCTTATTTGATTATATATTTTTTCATTATCATTAACACGAATTTAAGCGTCAACAACTAGTAAGCCAGCAAAGCGTCCGCCTACAACTTGATTTTGGCGCCTGCCATCTTGCACTGAACTAAGCACACCAGCTCCGTAGCTGGTGTAGAACTACCTGAACTAGTGCAAGTGAACCGGGACAAACAAACAAGAACGTGTAGCTTGGTGCAGAACCACGGTTACAAACAAACACGATTGTGCAAGAACTGAAGAACCAGTTCAGCTAGTGCAGGACAAACAAACAGGCTTATTAACTGTCCCCGTAAAGGGTGTGCATGCACCCTTATATAAATAGAGAAATTCATTGTCTCCATTTTTTCCATGTTCACAAACCAGTGTCATTGAATGAAAAAGTATACAACTCGAAGTTAATTTCATGCTCTATAATCAATACGACATTCTATTTTCGTGCATTTGATGACTTTTAAGATCACTTTCAAGATGATACGTCAATGAATACCAAGAATGTGATCAAATTCATTCACGTATTAAAACTGATTGAATTTGCAAAAATAGAATGACATATTAATTGAAGAGCCTAAAATTATCTTGGAGTTGTAAACTTTTCATTCAATCACACTTGTTAGTGAACATGAGAAAAAATAGTAAAGATGAATTTCTCTATATGTATACTTACCAAGCATGCACACCCTTAAGTTTGTTTCACCAGTATGTGGGCTGCATTCTAGTAATAAATAATATATATATATATATTCAAATACTGTATATAGTATCTGTAATTAGTATACACAATATCTTGTGATAATTTTGCCATATGTAAACTCGATAATTATTGATCCTCAGCATGCTATGGTGTAATATTTTAAGTTGTTAGCAGGGGTGAGTCATTGTGTATGACCTATTATTGGACATTGATTACTTGAGATCGAAACAGAAAGTTGCAGAAACTTGAGAATGAATGCGTTCCCATATACTCATCATTTATAATTTAATTCAAAATTAGCTCTAGGTCTAATTAGCCTTAGGTTTAATTATCCTTAGGTCTCAGTAATATGCAGCATTTTCATTCTTATATATTTCATAGCTAACCTTCAAAACGGAAACCGTTACCTTAATAATAACCAATCACCAAAAACATACTTCCATTGTTGATACATGAATTATTCGTGTGTAGGTCTATTGTCTGTATTATAAATCTATGAGTACAATTATACTTTGTGTTATGCATTATTATGAACTTATTTTCTGCAATTGTATCAAACTATATATAAATTATAATAAACATTTTTAATACAAAAATCTTGTATGGTACCAGTACAGAAGCTTATTTCATATTTCTGTATTATCCCTACAGGTCAGGCAAGTTGACGGAGATATTCAAATTACGTCCAAGTTGTCCAAGTAACATTAAAAGTAAGCTTAACCTTTTTGCAAAGGGTACATGAAAATTGAACATTTCTAACACGAATATTACCTTGACATAGAATGTATTATTTTTTTATTATTATCTAGATCACATAAATGCACTGTGGCTAGTTCCCTACCCCTGTGATTCAGACATTTTAACCACCTCCCTGACCTTTTGAGGGAATTGTTTCACCCTCCATTTTATCCCCCTTGAATATATTGCTACTAAGTCTATTTCAGTCCCTACCAGTTCTATTGGGTAGGCCTACTAATATTATGTCAAACGCAATATAGAATATATGCCCACAGCTACTGTAATTAACCTTCCCCAGGTTGAACCGCTTATTATTTATTACTTTCTATTCAACTAGTTCATTCAAATTTGAGCCCTGGTTAATTATGAGCTATACGTCTGCTTCATGGTAACGGAGCTACCAAGGTAAGCTGGTGGTAAGCACAAAGAGAATGTATATCATAATGGTGAAAATAGTGATTTTTCATATTTTAAATTTGTATTACATAAATATACTACTTGGGATAAAGTCTGTCAAATGTATAGAGATCACAATGTTTATATTAACAAGTGATATTGATAATTTGTGTTATATTGCGTTTAACGATGCACTGTAATGATACCTAACTAAGATCTAATGGCTTCAATGATATGATGGAATTTAATGAAATTGCCGTGTTGAAATGAAGCCAAACTAATCCTCTTGTGTTAAATCAGTATTTTAAATTTTGGTGCTTAAAATCGACAATTTGCTATTAAATATCCATTTATAAGTGAGATTAAAACTAGTGTTATTTCATATTTTATCCATAAAGTACCTATTGAAAGTATTGGAGTCATTCAAAGTGCAATATTTACAAAATTGTAATGAAACAATTTCTTGGAAACAATTGTATTTGCAATAAATTTTATTCATTATATTCAGCATTCTTCTTCTACAAAAATGAATTTGAATCAAAACTATTTGGAATAATCAATCTCTGTAAACCCTCCCTGCTTGTTATATATTTGAGTTAGGCGTATGTAGATGATCAGGCTATATTATCTATATGATTTTTAATTTTATTTAGATTTAACTACCTTTTAGTTACTTGAGCGAAAGAGACAAACTTCAAAAACAAATATATATGCCTATTAGTGATGCCTTCGGGTAACAAATTAGGAACCGGGTACCCACCGAAATTACCCGGGTATTACCCGGGTAGTTTAAAAAACTATAGAAAACTAAAAACTAAAAACTATATGACTATATGCTTCTCAGTTCTTGGTAAAGAATAGTATTTGGCATGGCAACTAGAGAGCGGTTGACAGGAGAGGGATTCAGTACACTGCACGTGTGACCACAGATAACGGTAGGTGGAGCGACTAGATTTGACGAGCGCATTATAGAATGCGAAGTTGAATTTCTCTCGGTAGCTTGAGTGATTTATAGAAGTTATTTTCTATATTATAGGTACTGGTTAGCACAATTACCCGGAACCTACACGGGTACCTGGGTACCCGGGTAACAGAATATTACCCGGGTAATGCATTACCCGTACCCGACCCGGGTACCCGACCCGGGTACCCGAAGGCATCACTATGGCCTATACAATTTCTATAATTTTTAGATACATGTTACAAAGGGGAGAACTTCCAAATTAAGGAGAGCATATAATGCACATGAGAAACAACCATCTCATTGAAGTTCAAAGGAAGAATATTCTAAAAGAATTGCAATCAATAGGGCCTATTCTATAGTGGTTTCAGGCCTCACAATGAATTGGATGTTGATGTTGTAAATTCAATCGATATAAATATGTTCAAGGATGAATGTATAATATTTGTTAAAAATAAGTTTCCTCTCTAGGTCATGAAATGTCTGTATCATGATTCATGAATGTAATGAAAATAGCAGGACTGCTAAATAAATGAACAAATAAAATAAATTTAGATCCAACAAAGATCTATCTTATATAATTTTGAGTACTGTTTTCAGAATTGTAGGCGTGCAGGTAACGCTATTCGAGCCTACAATAAGCTCAGACAAACAAACCTACAAGCTTAAAAATTGAAAATGTACATCAAAATCAAGAAAGCACACAGAACTGTGCCTTGTTAAATTAGTATTGTCTTACCTTAAGAAGTCTGGACGTCAGCTCTGTATCGTTGAATGGTGTATTGACTCTACGTTAATATTTACACCTTGCTTAAAGTGCAAGTATTTCAATCAATCACAGTAGTTCACTCGAGTCCTTAACTCGGCAGAAGAGCTAGTTAACTCTCGACACGTAATGTTAATTTAGTTGACTGAACACAACACGTTCAAGCCAAAGCCACTGGCTCTACGTTAATATTCACACACCTTGCTTGTGCAAGTATTTCAACTAATCACAATTATACACTCGAGTCCTTCTCGGCAGAAGAACTTGTTAACTCTCGACCGTGAAGCTAATTTTAGGTGACTGAACACAACACGTTCAAGTCAAAGAAAACTTACACTTGATGTAACATGTTTATTGCAGACAAATCTAAGACCTACCTTTTTACTAATCCTGATTTGTAGAGGCCCATATTTTACATTTCAGCTCACAACACACTGTTTTGAATAATTCACCTCAATAAATATTCTCTCCAGAAATTTAATTTATAACGTGATATTAACTTGGTATTATATTGATTCAATAATGCTGTACCGGTACTAAATAATTTATATCATTTTCCAGAATTGAAAATTTAATTCAAAGTTCGAAACAAGTCTGCACCCAATCAGCGCTCAATACAAAGTACAAATGTTGGCCAACCTGATGCAAATGAAAACTAGTGTCAGATTAGTTAACTTTTGTTTATAATGGCGGTTTATTTTTAGATGAAGCTTGTCTTTGCGTGATTAATCTTGTTCAGTACTTTACTTGTAGAATCAATAAATTTCAGTAGTGTGTGGTCGTAAGAAGTAGTTGGACCATAATTTACTGTGATTATTTTCTAAGGCCGTAGTTATAGGTAAGGACATTTTCTAACCAACAGCAGGTGAACCGTATTACGTTATTCTTGTTGAACATTTGTGTCAAATTTTGTGCCCCAGTAACTTGAAAGAATTCAATGTTAATTCAGTTACTGCTAGATTTGACAGATATGCCCATTCCCATGAGGCGTAGACCTACTAATATTCCATACAGAATATCTTATGTACCCTGGCCATCATGAAGACATAGGCCTAGATGGCCTAGGGTAGGTAGGCCTTTTTGTACTTGATCTGTGCTCTTATGTGGCCCTTGTCATTGCCCTTGTTTATGGTCAGATTCTTTAGGCCCTAATCTTGATTATAATGGGAGAACTAAAGTTCATACCATGGACCCGTGGTGTCTATAGTGCCGCACCCCCTGCCAGTACTACTTTTTTCTTTCTTTAAATATTATATCAAAACTTTTAGCAATAGACCTAGGTAATGCCTAGGTTATTGGTCAGTAATTTTTTTCTTATCCTCGAACGTTTGAATTAACATCATAAAGTCTATCTATAGCCTTGTTTTATATGGGGGAGTGGTTCGTAGAATCCACTATAGATGTCACAGGTCCGTGGTAGGAAGGTCTGCCAATCATAATGTGATGTCTTAGCGCCGATTAATTATTATTAGTACCGGCAACTACTACAAAATCAATGGTACCGGTAGGCCAATTGAGTAGGCCAAACCTAGGCCTAGAGTAGCCCTATTTCTGTAGTGTACTCGACATTATTAGTGTTAAGAACTAATCTATTATTCACAGGGATATGTTATGCTAGCTTATTTGGTGGATTTCAGGATCATCAATGGAAGGCAACGAGCAAAGACAGGTGGTTGGTACATATAGAGTGCCATACATATCATGTATCAAACTTTTCGGATGTCCAATATTACCTCCGTTTGTGAGTATGGCAGTCATTTTCTTACTGGAATAATCTCTACATCTAATTAATTACCAGTTTGTAAATATATTTGACCATTGAAATTAGCATTATCTGAGAAGTATGCTAAAGCTGTCAAGTCATCAATTAAGGTTTGATCATTGCAGAAACTGGTGGGGGTAGTTTGGCTAGGTCATTTAATAAATATGCACTGTGAAATTGAAGTAAACCTACTGATGGTTGTATTTTTTAATATCTTTCCAGATTGATACAGCCAAGCGTCTTGAAATGCAACGCTTTAAAGAACAAGCTATAGCAGTTGAACGCTTGCTTGAAGATAAACGCCTAGAGAGTGCAGCACAGGACAAACGCATTTCATTTGACAGTGGAGTCCCAGAATCACTTCTAGCAAGTTATTCAGAGCTGTCAGAAGCTTGCTACTCACTTTCGACAGGATTATTACAAAAATCAACGGCAGAGATGTCAAGTTCGTTTCCGAAGCCTGCTTTATCAACAATCAATTCAACTCGACAAGCAAGCGAGGAAAATATAGATAATTCCTTAATATATACTCAGGTTTATCAATCATTCCCTCTTCTAAGTGATTCTCAACATTCCATAGAAAATACAATTGAGAATCAACTTAATTTTGATTCCAACATTGATGAACAATACAGAACTGATGTGAATGACAAATCTCCATATACACATGCTTATGAAAGCAATCAGGTCAAACTTGCAAGTCCATTAGTCGATGAGAAGAAGAGTAGTTTTGAAGATGGGTTATTAAAACATGTTACAGACTTGGAATTTATTACATCAGCAAATACAACTGGTAGCACTGATTTGAACCAGTATCTTGATTTGACAGTGAGCAGTATCGAGTCTCCAATACGAGGGACGGTAAGGCAGCAAGATTTCAGCTTGTCGGGGCTCTCTTTCGATGCTAGCTCGAGTAACAGGGTACCTAATTTATCTGCAACTGCCGAGAGAGACCAGCTAGTTGCTCCCGGATATTTCTTGAAATCTCCTAATGTAGCGCTGTTGTCAAGCCCCATCTACAGGAATACAAATCTATCCACTTCCTTGGCAACAAATACTGATGATAATTCATCAATACAACAGATTCTTGGTGCCACTCACAAGATGGAAACAATTGATGATTCGGTGCAACAAGTTGATTATCCACTTGATGAAAATACAGCAAAGAAGTCTCACGTATCAGTTACGTCAGTGTTGGAAAGTTTCTCAAAGTTTCTAGAGAAAGAAATTGATCATCTCCAACCAAGCAGAGATGATTGTTCAGTTCCACAACATACAAATGAGAAAGATTACAACATGTCCACAGAAATTGTTGATAATTTACCAGCATTGGAATGTTTGGGCACGAATAGTGTTGAATCTTTGTCAGTTCCACTGTTCGTCCGTCAAAACTCGTACACCTTGTTGGAAGGTCCATCTCCATTAATATTAGCTCATATGGAGAAGAATAAACCAGAAAATGTTAATCATCCTCTTCCCCAGAGCTGTAATTCACAAGACTCGTTCAAGTCACCCCAATCGCTAAGTGACTCTCAATATAAGTCTTCAAAAACATTGTCGAGAAGTGGTTACCGTTCCGCAAATGATTCACCGCCGCAAGGAAGTCGGTCGAATCGCAAAGGATGGGATTTGGATCATGCAAAAGAGTTCTGGTCTTCGACAGACGCACTCAATCAGTTTGCGGTGCCGAAAGTCCCGAATCGTAAACCTATAATGAAGAGTTCCAGTTTTAGTAGCGTTCCTTCCAAGTTGTACCGCAACAAATCATTACCAAATAGTGCCTCAGTAAGTCCTGTGAAATATCCGTTAAGAAATTCTGCTTTTGGATCTGTGGATTGTATTAGGTCGAAAACTGTAACACCATCAAAACAGCCGACCAGAAGGAGCTTATTTACCGGTCCGCCTTCGAAATCAGTGCCCAGTTCCATTTCGAGGCGGTCGAGTTCAAGTGCTGCTAGTTTGACTCCCAAGCAGAATAATCATTCTGTAGAATGTGCACACTCTACAAGAGAGAAAGGTTCTCCGAAACAAAAAGCAATTGCAAGAAGTGTGGGCAAACCTGAGAAAATACATAGCCTTAAAAAAGTGCCTGGTTCTCTTGATCTTACTGCGGGGGAAAAAAAATCAAGTACGAATTTGAATCCGTCTACTGAACCGTGCGATGCTTCATATAGTGTCTCGGATGTGATTCAACGACTTCAAAACGAACATGAGAAACAGATGGCATTGTTGCTAGAGAAACAGCAGGCAGATCAAGAGAAAATGCGCCAAGACTTTAAGATTCAAGAAGAGAAATTGTTAACTGACGTTATAAAAAACTTTCCCGAATTGAAACGACACTTTCTAGAAACCCACCCTCATTTAATTGGTGATGAAAATACTGAAATAGCCATAACCAATGTCAAAAGTGCTGCAAATCCAAGTTCTAATCCTCTTGATAGCGTAAACTTGATGGATGACGTCGCTTCAGGAGTCAGTCTGATATGTCAAAATTGCAGTCACGAGAAAATGCCCGTAACTGAAAGCTTCAGACGGGATAACCAACTGACAATATTACCTGATCAGCTCAATCCAAGTGTGTATGAAACGTATGAAGAACTAACCCTGTCACAGCGGAACAATTATAATGCAATGCAAATTGGAATTGCATCTTTCGATGAAATGGTATCGTCTCAAAAAGAAAACATTTGCGATACTTATGCCAATTCTGAAGTAAATTCCTTTGTAAAATCACCGCGTGGTCCTGCCGACACATTCCGGCAGCTACACCAGAATGGGCAAACGTTGCCGGCGAAACCGGAACGAGAGAATGAGGTGTCCAACGCCTACGACTCGTTCAGTCCCAGCGTTCATTCGACCACACGTAGGAGCCGCCAGAGTTCGACTGTGACCGTCTGTCAGCGGCAGTCGGCAATGTCAGGCGATACTTTACGAAGCGAGAGCGAACTGTCTTCCGAGTGTACCATTAATCTCAGTTCAGACTTTACGGAATCTAGACTGAGCACGCCAAATTGGCGGGCCCGTCTGTCGGCCAGTAATGAAACAATGATCCAGGAAAGACGGCCTGCGTACTCGGCGCTTGAACAGGTCAGTCATTTAAAATAATAGCTTGCCAAAATTGTCCAATGTTGGAATGTTTTTATTGGTATCGTTGTGTAGTGGTGATGTAGGATGAATGATGATTACTGGCGGAGTTTTGTACGACTCGAGTAAATAGGACCGATGGAGTCTGCCAGTGTGAAAATTAATGGGACTGGAAAGGGCTAGTCATTTTAAACCAGCGGATTAATATACTGTACCGTACTTTAAATAAGCCAAGTTATTCGTATAGACGGTTGAACAAAGTTTACTCCAAGTTCACAGTATGTTTTTTATTTCTGATTTTCTGATGAACTAGCCTATCAATACATGTTACGCAAGTTGTCAATAAATAAATAACTGAATAACAAATAGCGTCAGTGGGTAGGCCTAATACTTGGTATTATTCATATTTTAAAGTTGTTTCATGGTAGATGCCTCTCAACATTCTTGTTCTCACAGAAGCAATGAGTTAGTGTAGAGGTATTGTTTTCCAGGTTGCTGCGACCACGATAGTGAGTGCTGCCAAGGGTTACCTCGTGCGTCGTCTGATGAAGACTAACTACGTGCAGAACATCATTCGGACAATAAGTGACGTGACTTTGGCCGCCGTAGAGCTGCACCATGAGAACGCAGCCGTTTTGAACGCCACGGACGTGGAGCTTAGTCGCCGGCTTATTCACCAGGTAACGCAGCCTTACTCCATGCAGTATACAGCGGGATGAGGAAAATTGTGGTTACATGATTTACTTGAGGGGCTGAACAACTCAAAAGATTGGTTTTTGTATTTTTGTGAAAAATGTTCAAGGATTTAGGATGGTTTAAATATTTTTTGAAATTTGTCAGTAATTTTTCGTGACTATTATTATTTTGGTTCTTGTTTTGTAGGCCTAGTTATTTAGTTTTATTTTTCTTAGATTTTCTTGACACTCTTGATAGGCTTATTGATGTTTGTAATAGATTAAATTATAATAGAAGTCTAGATGTTGTTAATGTAATTTATTTTATCTGCTATTGGTTTTCATTAATTTTGGTTCATATCTGGCTTGTAAGGAATAATACCAGTATATAAAAAAAAAGAAGTGAGGCATAAAATAAATGAGATACGTGTTAAAATTTCTCATCATTCCTAACTTGATACGTCAAGATTTACATTTTGTTGGATGATTCGTTTGGGGTAAGGTGGTAAGATGAATGTCGTGGTGCCCTGGCTGAACGATTCTACTTTTCATCTTTAGCCTGAATTGGGGACACTGATTTTGTGTCCAGTTTCGATGAGAATAAAAATAAACGGTGTTTATAATATAACCAGCAGCTCTATACCTAGTTGTACTCATTCTAGCTGAACTCTTCGTGGCTTCTGTTCTACGACACATTCTTTGCTCTGACGTGCGCCGAGCGGATAATGATTATTGCCAACGACCGTTCGAACCTGCTACAGCGACAGGAGCGGCCAAAGTCCGTACGCGGTCGCCTGTCGTTGGCCACCCAGCGCTCGATGAGGAGAAAACAAAACAAGTGAGTCGTTTGCCGGGAGGAGCGCGCCCGGATTGTACCTGGTCTTGTTTAACCAAACGTTGTGCATGCTGTGGGTGGAGGTGAATTGTGGGGAAATATTCCACTTTAGTAATGAATATATAATTAGTAAATGTATTCAATAAAAATTTTGAATAAAAATGTTTTATTTGAAACATTTTTGAAATGTTGACAAAAAGGTTGTCTGGCCTGGGTTGAAAGGCTTGAAGGGCCATTTGTATTTATATCTTATACGGCTAAGTTGTAACTTACGGTATTTGAGCTTTTTCAAAATTTTATTTTACACAAGTATTTCATCCAAACTTTGCTGTCCAGTACTCATCTTGATATATTCAATTATGATCACAGGAGTAGCGACGATACTAGCCCTGTTGAAAATCGACGCTCGAGCATTGGTTCCATATCAAGCCACCGGCCACGCTCTGTTCACTCCAGGTACTCTGTAATGTCCGCCAGCGCTGATTCGGCTAATTCGCGATGTTCGGCAACGTCGGGCGACTTCTCGGTGAAAACATCGTCACGAGCCGAAAAGTCCGCGAAGCCAGCAAAACCGTGGCGTTAATCGCTCTCTTAGCGGCAACGTGACATGATCTGCATACATACCTTCCAATCGTAGAGCAGCTGATCTGCGATGAATAATTTATTTTATAAATCCATCATCTCTTACGCTGTAAATTTGATTTTCTAGTACTAGTGACTGGGCTTTATACTCGTATGATTAGTGTGATAGTGAATATCTGTTCTATGCATAGTACTGCCAGCTTCTGCGTACGATGAAAGTACAACATGTGGATCTACCGGTAATTGAATTTTAAAGGTTCAGTCAAAATTCTTTTCTGCATTTCCAATTGAAGACATGTAAAGTAAGTTTTTTTGACACGGTTTAGGCCCAAGAACCATCGTAATAGATTTTGTTTTTCTAGGAACTATATGTGTACCATCTATGATATATAGACCTATAGTCATTTTATATACAATACTTATTATTAATATAATATCCGATCCCAACGGTTCGGGTTATGAATAGATCTGTGATTCTGATTAACTACTGGTATATTATTAATTTAGGTAGCATGTATTTATATTTTACATTTTTTAAATATTTTATTCCCAATTTTTGAAGTGCCCGGTAGGGGTTGCAATCTTGGTCATTTTCCGATGTTGAACGGGGTAGGAAAGTTCAGTGTTAGTCTGTATATTAATTTGTATATTTATCAAGTTTTTAGGATGCTGGATGAGCAGGATGACTCCATATTTTATCATGTTGAGCAATTAGTCAACTAATACCAACTGCACTAGACAAAAAATGTGCTACTACACCAGGGCCGAGTTACATATTACTAGACATCCATATCAGCTAACTAGTTTCAAGTTTTAAATGTATTTTATTTTTATAATCAAATCCTTAGTTTTGAATCGTCAGTCACGGTATAGTTTTCAAACGAAATATAATGGAGGTGCTTACAATCATGTATCGAGTATTAATTAATAATTTGCTGCCCTTGCAGCTCTCAGTAGATAGGTAATGGCAATATTCTTAGAACCATGGTACTTTGGGTCTTGGTTCATTTCCAAAAGATTTTGTTCCTATCAATTTTTTCTATCTCTCATCTGTCCTTTGTTAGATCCTTGTTCTTAACCACCAGGTCCATTTTGTGCTCTGTCCTAATGTTCTTCCTTCAACCTGTACCCACCTCATTATTTCTCATATCACTAGCTTCTCCTACAATGTATCGTCATCTATCATCCATCTCTCATAAGCACCTGGACGTTACCGCGAGAAAACTTCCGCATTTTGCCAGATGTTTCAAAAAATGGTCAAAATAGGCACAAGTCGAAAAAATATCGTCCATCACAAAATGTATTCTTTAAATAAAGTCCTACTTTCCAATAATGTAATTGAAATCTTTGTTATTCCTAGAATTAAACTCGCAACCTGATGGATTTCATTCTTAACTAATAGACTTGAGCAAATAGCAATACGTACTAGGGTACAGGTAATTATGGTTATTAAAACAATAATCATTGAGACAATCGATTATTTATATGTTAGCTTTATTTGTACGGTGAACAGAAGCTTACAGATTCTCTAAATGTTGATGACATCAATGCCTTAACAAAAAGTACAGTTGGCCTTCTACGTTGTGATATTTAACTAGGAATTGTTAATAGCTTAATTGCAGTGATTTCTTCTCTTCCAATATTCTGTGACTCGTCTATTGATGGTTTAAATAATTTTATTCTATAAAAACATATTGGGTGCATCGACATACATTGCCCAAAATAACGGTAGCTTGAAATATTTTCTTGTTCCATATGTTTTATGTCTAGGCTGCAAATAAGTAACCATATAACCGTAGCCTCCTCACACTGGTTAAACAGTTGCAGACTACCATAGACGTGTAGACTTTGAATGAATATTAATAAATGTAATTGTGTCCATATGTCCAGCAATAAATGCATCATTCTTCGTGAAACCATGTGCATTGAATGCATCCTTGCACAAATAAAAATTGATCAAGATTAATGTTGTTGTGGAATCTTCAATTTTTTTCCTGTATTTTTTTCAATCCCAATCTTACGTGAAGTTTTGTCACTCCTTACATTATTGACTAACTCGACAGTTTTCTTTCTTTTTTCCTTCTTCCCAGTTTCTTTCTCATTAGACATATTTCCTGCATTTTTTTTTTTCTTCAAGCGGTTGTTTTTCAAGTTTGCGAGTGAAATTGATGCAGTCTTTTCATCGCCAAGTGTTACATTATTCACTAACTCGACAGTTTTCTTTTTTTTTTCCTTCCCAGTTTTTTTCTCATTAGACATATTTCCTGCATTTTTTTTTTTCGTTAAGCGGTTGTTTTCCAAGTTTGCGAGTGAAATTGATGCAGTCTTTTCATCGCCAAGTGTTACATTATTCACTAACTCGACAGTTTTCTTTTTTTTTTCCTTCTTCCCAGTTTTTTTCTCATTAGACATATTTCCTGCATTTTTTTTTCTCGCTAAGAGGTTGTTTTTCAAGTTATCAAGTGAAATTGATGCAGTGTTTTCATCGCCAAGCAAGCCACTAGCCTCCAAATCTGCTGGATGTTTCATAAGCCACCGTAGATATCGTTTTGCCGTATTTGATAGTTTGGGAGGCACTGGTTGCCTGATAGGATCAGATGGTATTACCCGTCCATGTTTCAATGCTACTCTGTGTTGACTCCTACGAAAGCGTCTCTTCATAGAACCAGAGATTGCTCGTCTCTTCATAGAACCAGAGATTTCTTGTGCCGTCTCTTCCTCTGTCATGATAGCACTGTGGAAAATACCAAACACAGCAAAAGTTTATAATAGTGTAGGCCTAATATATAAGACAATGTATAGGCCTATCTGGTGTATAGGCCTATCTGGAAAAGTCGATTAGAAGAGTGTTAGCAAAGACCACCACACCACCTATAGATATACTTAATGACCACACTACCGGTGCTCTTACGGAGCTTTTTTCTTGTATGCACTGCGTGTCACAGTGTGACTGATCAACATAAAACTTGAGTTTTTGTGGGCACAAAGACTTGTCCACCTTGGAAGTGTCTAGTCTCAGTTATTGGACCAAATTAGTTGGACCACTTTTGTGAAAAAGAATGTGAACCTTCATGAGATTAACCCAGACAGGGAAATTTGGAAAAAAAATCTTCATAAAATGTAAATTCTACTGTATAAACTCAATGATGCACATTACTACAAATTTTCAGAGATCAGATCAACTGAATCAGAGAAAAAATTTGTTTCAATTTTCTTCTATACCAAATAGCAATGAGTTTTGGGTACGCAAAAGGTAGAAACAATAACTATAACCAAAATTAAAAAAACATCGAGCCTGGGGCCTAGTACATGTATAATAATATGAGACTAGTTACACAAGACTAGGCAGTAGGCTCCAGTACCGCAAGAGACCAAAGAGTAAAATTACTAGGACTCGACATGACCGAGTCTCCGGAACTGGTCCCTTCACGTAAATCAACTAGCGTCATTAAGTATATAGGATATACTTAATGCTAGCGTCAATAGTCACGCCTTAGTGGATGCTTCATGCTACGCAAACTGAAATGACCGACAGCCACTCTTCCCTTCTTATTTTTTGATTATATCGGGTTTAACAACGCACTGTAATGATAGCGAAGGTCTACTGGCTGATTAATGGCTGATGGATGATTAATGAGATGATGGGACGATGAGGCTTTTTGGGTAGGCCCAATGGGAAGGATGCGGTCGTGGCCTATATTGTGGGAACCATCCCGGCGTTAGCCTTGACTACAGCTAGGGAACCCACGAACAACCCCTGTACAGATGGACGTCAGCGGGGATCAATCCGGGTCTGAAAACCAATCGCCTCCTGGATCACATGAAGCAAGCGCGTTAACCTCTACACTGCATGTGCTAGTCCCTAGGATATTCTTAAGGGGATTTTCCAAAATTTCTTGCGGAAAAACTGTTCGACCGATTTTTCTGAAAAACAATCCCAACCTATATTCTAGTGTGAAACCAATATTTAAAAAAAGTGAGTCGATTATTTTTTCTCGATCTGTAGGCCTAACCCTATCCCGCGTACAAAATTACAAAAAACAAACAAAAAAAAACATTTTTTGGTAGGCCTATGTGAAATGGAAGTCTTTGCTACCCTCATCTAATAAGGTCTTAGCATAGGCATTCCTTCATCATAGAGTAAGGAATCAAACTACAATAAAGTAGGGTTAGAGTTACCGGTACCATTCCAGTACACACGTTTTCGATTTCAAGGAAGTTTCCAGTAAACTAATAAGGAGCACTTATTTAATGATTTATCCCGAACGTTTATTTCAACAGATTCAAAAGCTTTCAACAAGTTAATGAAAACTTTAGATTTGTAAATAAAAAACTCACGTGCAAAACAACACCAAACCGAACCAAACTCAATGACCAAACCAACTTGTAATCCGTCAGCTTTGCAGGCTGCAGCCAAAGATAGTAATATGCAAAGAGAGTGATATGTGTGGGTACTAGTATTGTGACCCTTGATATACTGTACTTTGCTTTTCTGTCCCTTGAAAATGTGGAAACTGTACCTCGATATAGTGTGCCTTGAATAGATTTGTGTCCAAGTGGAGAAACTGTACCTTGAAAATATCGGAGGTTTTTCTGTACTTTGTTTTTGTGACCCTCGAATTGTATAAAGTGTACTTCAATATACTGTACTTCAAATTAACGAAAACCCAGTTGTGGATAGTGTCCCTTGATTTTGTGTACCCTGTATAAAAGCAGAACGAGCTCTCATATGGTGAAAGTGTACCTTGATATTGTGTACTTTGCTTTTCTGTCCCTCAATATAGTGACCCTTGTTTTTCTGTCCCTCGTTTGTACGGCGCATGCGCACCACCCGAGTAGAAATATTTGAACCCCTGCTTCTTAGATGCTTCTCAATACATCACTACCGTAGAAGTTGCATATATTTCCAGGGGCTTCTAACGACATGCAGGGAGTTAATCGAACCAACATTCTATTAAATGGATCGTTTCGTTATGTCTATGAAAAGAAGCCTATGCAAAGTATGAAAAGTTGAACTTTAGAATATATAAAATTGAATATTTCTATTTTCTAGGCACCCCATTAAATTGAAGCAAAATTGAATCGAGATTAATCAAATATAACAATTTTTAAATAATCTGTATAATATGAGTTATATAGGCCTATATATTTTCACTTGCTCGATTCTGTTTTGAGTGTTCAATTGAATTCAAATCATGTCACGTATTATGTACGCCAATAAAGCTGTATTTGTCCCAGATGACTCCGAAGTGCACTGGATAACAAACAGAACAGAATACATAGAAAAATATGATGAAACAATTAAATAAGTGGATATTGAAATAATAAAAATTGGAATAAAGTCGAAATAATTAACGATATAAATTGACGATATCAATGAATGTGAACGTTGATGGACTATGGGCCTATAGTTGTATAGAGACTTTCTGAATATTCGAATGTAATCCTTCAACAAAAAGCTATGTAGCTTACAAAAGGTTATAGTAAAGTTATTAGATTGAATGGATTAGGTTATAGGTTCTCGTGATCTCTATATTATCAAATTATCACCCAACATATAGGCTTATTATTGATTTCGGGCAAACCACGTTTGTGTGTGTTATAAAGCCTGGTTATGTTATTACATTTTAATATTTTTAGTCATCATCCCTCATTATCATTTATTATATTGATGTTTTTTATTATACTTACATTACTACTGGGAACAATATAAAACCATGAGCAGTCCTTCTTATTCTTTCATATTATGTAGGCTTACCCGAAAACAATAGTAGGCCCTATTTTCACACATGTTATAGATATTATGTATACACACACCCACACACAAGCAGATATATAGCATATATGCATATAGGTATTTGTGTATAATATAACCTCCCCCGGGAGTTGAACTAGGATCTCCAGATTGCCGGTCTGATGGGCTACCAATTACGCCAGAGAGGAAGGTCAGAAAGTTGTTGAAATATATGTATATATTTATATTTATATATATATATAAAAATATATACATATATATATAAATACATAATTAGATGAGCGTAGCGAAGATTTTCACTCAAGTCTTACGGAGCTTTGTCTGTGCGTTTTTTTTTTGTTTTTTTGTAAACACTGCACAGGTCGCAGGGTTTGACCGATCGACATGAAACTTTTTTTTACATGCAAACTTATCCAACTTAGAACTGTATAGTTTTGAGGTCTAATCGGTTGGACCATTTTTGAGAAACATCATTTAGAAGTTTCTAAAAACCCCATAAGATTTGGCTGGGCGGAAAAAAATTGAAAAGAAAATCTCTTCAATATGATTCAAATTTTCCACAAATGTGAACAGAAGAATAATATACATGAATAAAAATTTGTTTTGATATTCGGACCAGCCGTTTTGGAGAAAATAATATAATAAATGTATTTTATTCATCGGAAAGATAGAAATATTAGTTGAAAAATGTTGCATTGTCGAAGTCACGGCTTTCTAGATTCATTGACATCGGATGAAGTTCATTTCAAATGATCAAGGCTTGTAGAGTTTTCGATTATACTTTATATAGACATCTCGCTCATCGTACAACGCACATCCTGCGTTTGCCTAGTATAATATAACAACGTGTTAGTCATTTCTTCCTGCTCATTACATTCATGTTGCCTGCAATTTCTTGCTATTGCTCCAATGTAGGAATAAGCCATGTCTTTCAATCACTGTAAATGTAACGTAAAGATGCAAATCTTCATAGAATAAGCATGTAGGCAAAATATAAAAAAATTAGTCTTATCTTGAATTGTTACAGTGGATTTGTGATGGACGCTCTGGTGGCTAAGTCAATTATCGCTAGCGGCAGTAACTGAAGTTACCGTTGGGCGTGGGTTCAAGTCCCGCACAAGGCATGGGTTTTTGCATATGTCCTTTCACCTACCATCACTTCGTTTCATTATCATCCGCTCATTCATACCCCCGTGTAACCTAGCTGTTGGTGGGGTCGTTAAGCAACATTAGAAAAAAAGAATTTGTGAATATTTGTTTCAAATTTGTTAATGACGAATAGCCTACTTGATTTTGAATATTTTACTAATCATTCATTTTGTTGATGGGCCCTATTGTTGTTGTACGGTTTTGTTGACAAATAAAGTGACCAACCATGCTCTACAAATCACTACCTACAAATGCATCCTGAAGAGAATATACTGATATTAACTTATTCGCACTGAAACTATTAGAATGTGGTACGGATAATATTAATTTAATGATCTGATCCCAATTACAGGCCCTGGGTATTCAAGGTGTTTGTTTGACAATTATTTTCACAATGCACACGATTATTTACGACAACTTCAATAACCAAAATGCATGTCATGCAGCTCAAGTAACGGGCAGGTATAGGGCCTACCACAGGTCTACTATAGACTATATTATGTTGGTGTAGATATAATACATCATGTATAAGAGAATGTATTGAACAGAAAGATACATATAATACCTAAATATAATCGGAAATGATCTCCTTTCCTTTTGCCTTCAAGGCCTACAGCGTAACTAAATTTGAAAATTCAGTGACATATTCTCAGCTATTTAAGCACATATATGTCAAGTCCGTCAATAGACTTCTTCGCGTAATAGTTCGTGTGTATTGAACAATTAAAATTAAACTACGCAAATGTCAAACGACGATTTGTACATAACTTTGTTCCTCGTCGAGATTCTCTCGCTTATATTGGGAATATACGCCCGCGTGAAGACGACCAAGAGTCCCGAATCAGTTTCGACCAACCAGAACGGTTGAAAACATACACGGTATTCATATTCAAATATCGTTGAAAATCGTAGCTGTGTCGGTAAATTAAATCATGTTTGATCAAATATGTCTTCACAAGAAATCATTATTGGTAATATGAAATAATAATAATAATATTTATTGATTCGTTGATTGATTATTGATTCATGCATAAAAATGTACACTGGTATGGATTGCGTCAAATTAAAAAGATGATATGAAATATTACAGTACACTACGGTATTTGCGAAATGAGAATCTAGATTTTGGTTAATACAGGAATAATATAGGTTCATATAGTTTATATAGAGCCGCCCCAGTGGCTAAGTCAATTATCGCTAGCGGTAGTAACTGAAGTCACCGTTGGGCGTGGGTTCGAGTCCCGCATAAGGCATGGGTTTTTGTAAACGTCCTATCACACATCATCTCTTCATTATCATCCGCTCGTTCGTACCCCCGTATAACCTAGCTGTTGGTGGGGTCGTTAAGCAACATTATAAAAAAAAAAGTTTATATAGATAGAACTGAATATGAGGGGCCATCGTTATTTTTAGTACGATGTTGCAAAGGGTAACATTTAAACTGCTCTCTTACCAATTGAACACCATTTGAATTATCGCTTTCACCTATTAACCAAAATGAATTAAAACCGTTTTGATTTGCCATTTCTGAAGTATGTCAACTTGGCTCTCCACCTTTGAAAAGATTTGAATCTTTCATTATGTTATTGGAATGTACTCATTCATTTAAAAAGTCATAGTGACTGAGACACTTGGACGATTGATTATCCTACTGCACTGTCATTCAGGAGACCGGGGTCCGATTCCCGCCATGGTTGACCATCCTGCAGGGGTTTTTCGTGGTTCCCTCTGTCGTTCAGGTCAATACTGAGATGATTCCAATAGGACTTCTTCCCGCTATCCAAGAACACATAGCTCTATATGACGTTTCATAGCATTTCAAACATTTCGAAACATTCCAAACATCCAATATGGTATCTTGTTATCAATATCTTATCTTGTATCAGAAGTATTCTACAAGGAATCATGTGAGCCATTTTTCTAATTATTTAATATTCACACTTTGCCATGCATAGGCCTATACATGTATCCTCATACACAATTTTATGTTTCGGAAAATAGATATATATTTCACGATATCGATGCCGGACATAGCCAAAACAATTAAATAAATTATAGAAGTACCCCTCAAGTAATGAAGTGCAATCCATCTATTATGAAAACCAGACTTATACCTTCACTTCCTTAATATGCTACCATACCGCTCTTAACAGATTCATTTAAATTTAGTCTTAAAGCTACCTAATAGATGAATGTTACTATAACTTATTAAAGTGCGAGATAGTTTCTACAGGAATAAGTAAATTGATTGTATTTATTACCTAATTCTGTGTAGGCAAAATAAATGATGGTTCAAAACGAAATCTGTATCCTAATAACATGTCATCAATATTGACTATTCTCTACACCACCACTATGTATTGTATAATGTGTACATAGGTTATTTATACAATTATCAATTAGGCCTACTACCTTTATTTGATGCCAAGACCTTTTAATTAATATTCATTCTGTTACGAGCGGAGTACTTGCTTCCGTGTGAAATTCTAAAACATCCTGTAAGTATGCAACCAAAATAATGCCGATGTCATATAAGATGCTTAGTACATCCACGGCGCAACCTGACGGGAGTTTAATGTACTATGTGCTATCGAGGGTCACAAAATCAAAGCACAGAAAAACCTCCTCACAAAACACGTTTCGAGGTACAGTAAATCAAAGTACAGTTTCCACACTTTGAGGGACAGTATATCAAGGGACACAAAAATGATCTCGAATATGGTTGAAAAAGTGAATTTTGAGGGACAGAAAATCAAAGGTCACTATCCACAAAAAGCAAGGTACAGTTTATCAAAGTACACTATAACCCGAATGGAGGTACAGTATACCAAGGGACAGAGAACAACATTTGAGGTACACAAAACACATATCGAGGTACACTAAATCAAAGTACAGAATAACCATATTGAGGGACAGTATATCAAGGGACACAATATATGGTCCCCATCTACATACATTGCCCAAAATAACGGTAGCTTGAAATATTTTCTTGTTCCATATGTTTTATGTCTAGGCTGCAAATAAGTAACCATATAACCGTAGCCTCCTCACACTGGTTAAACAGTTGCAGAATACCATAGACATGTAGACTTTGAATGAATATTAATAAATGTAATTGTGTCCATAAGTCCAGCAATAAATGCATCATTCTTCGTGAAACCATGTGTATTGAATGCATCCTTGCACAAATAAAAATTGATCAAGATTAATGTCGTTGTCGAATCTTCAATTTTTTTCCTGTATTTTTTTTTTTCCCAATCTTACGTGAAGTTTTGTCACTCCTTACATTATTGACAGTTTTCTTTTTTTTTTTCTTCTTCCTTTTTTTTTTCTCATTCAAAGACATATTTCCTGCATTTTTTTTTTTCATTAAGCGGTTGTTTTTCAATTTTGTAAGTGAAATTGATGCAGTCTTTTCATCGCCAAGCAAGCCACTAGCCTCCATATCTGCTGGATGTTTCTTAAGCCGCCGTAGATTTTGTTTTTCCATACTTGATAGTGTGGGATGCACTGGTTTCCTGATAGATTTATATGGGAATGCCAGTCCAAGTTTCAATGCTACTATACGTTTCCTACGAAGGCGTCTCTTCATACTACCAGAGAGTTCTTGTTCCGTCTCCTCCTCTGTCATGATAGCACTGTGGAAACTACCAGAGATTTCTTGTCCCGTCTCCTCCTCTGTCATGATAGCACTGTGGAAACTACCAGAGATTTCTTGTCCCGTCTCCTCCTCTGTCATGATAGCACTGTGGAAGCTACCAGAGATTTCTTGTCCCGTCTCCTCCTCTGTCATGATAGCACTGTGGAAAATACCAAACACAGCAAAAGTTTATAATAGTGTAGGCCTAATATATAAGACAATGTATAGGCCTATCTGGAAAAGTCGATTAGAAGAGTGTTAGCAAAGACCACCACACCACCTATAGATATACTTAATGACCACACTACCGGTGCTCTTACGGAGCTTTTTTCTTGTATGCAATGCGTGTCACAATGTGACTGATCAACATAAAACTATAGTTTTTGTGGGCACAAAGACTTGTCCACCTTGGAAGTGTCTAGTCTCAGTTATTGACCAAATTAGTTGGACCACTTTTGTGAAAAAGAATGTGAACCTTCATGAGATTAACCCAGACAGAGAAATTTGGAAAAAAAATCTTCATAAAATGTAAATTCTACTGTATAAACTCAATGATGCACATTACTACAAATTTTCAGAGATCAGATCAACTGAATCAGAGAAAAAATGTGTTTCAATTTTCTTCTATACCAAATAGCAATGAGTTTTGGGTACGCAAAAGGTAGAAACAATAACTATAACCAAAATTAAATAAACATCGAGCCTAGGGCCTAGTACATGTATAATAATATGAGACTAGTTACACAAGACTAGGCAGTAGGCTCCAGTACCGCAAGAGACCAAAGAGTAAAATTACTAGGACTCGACATGACCGAGTCTCCGGAACTGGTCCCTTCACGTAAATCAACTAGCGTCAATAGTCACGCCTTAGTGGATGCTTCATGCTACGCAAACTGAAATGACCGACAGCCACTCTTCCCTTCTTATTTTTTGATTATATCGGGTTTAACAACGCACTGTAATGATAGCGAAGGTCTACCGGCTGATTGATGGCTGATGGATGATTAATGAGATGGTGGGACGATGAGGCTTTTTGGGTAGGCCCAATGGGAAGGATGCGGTCGTGGCCTATATTGTGGGAACCATCCCGGCGTTAGCCTTGACTACAGCTAGGGAACCCACGAACAACCCCTGTAAAGATGGATGGCAGCGGGGATCAAACCGGGTCTGAAAACCTCCTGGATCACATGAAGCAAGCGCGTTAACCTCTACACTGCATGTGCCAGTCCCTAGGATATTCTTAAGGGGATTTTCCAAAATTTCTTGCGGATAAACTGTTCGACCGATTTCTCTGAAAAACAATCCCAACCTCTTCTAGTGTGAAACCAATATTTAAAAAAAGGTAGGAGTCGATTATTTTTTCTTGACCTGTAGCCCTAGCCCTATCCCGCATACAAAATTACAAGAAACAAACAAAAAAAAAACATTTTTTGGTAGGCCTATGTGAAATGGAAGTCTTTGCTACCCTCATCTAAGAAGGTCTTAGCATAGGCATTCCTTCATCATAGAGTAAGGAATCAAACTACAATAAAGTAGGGTTAGAGTTACCGGTACCATTCCAGTACACACGTTTTCGATTTCAAGGAAGTTTCCAGTAAACTAATAAGGGGCACTTATATAATGATTTATCCCGAACGTTTATTTCAACAGATTCAAAAGCTTTCAACAAGTTAATGAAAACTTTAGATTTGTAAATAAAAAACTCACGTGCAAAACAACACCAATCCAAATTGTAATCCGTCCAATGGTTGCGGATTGTAAAATGGAGGACGCAAGAGGCCTGTTTGTTTGTGTTGCACCAGCTGAACTAAAGTGTAGCTGGTGTAAAAAGGAAGTACGTCATATCACAGGTTTTGTGCAGGAAATGATGATGTACAAACAAACACGAAAGATTTGTTCGATTTGCCTGCACCAGGGGCAGTTGGTGTAGGCTTGGTGTAGGCTCATTGCACTAGGGAAATGACGTCATGCCAGTTTGGGGTAGCACCGAGCTGCTATATTACACCCCAAATCGAACACGTCCGAATTCGTTACGCGGCATTTGAGTTGATTTTACTTTTTACTGTTGACATGACTGTGGATTTTCTATATTATTATGAACATAAGCTACAAATAACTCACCGTCAGAAGAAAAATCATCTAGTGCCCGTCTTGGACAACTGGATTGTTGTTGGTACGGTAATTAATATTTTCATGATTTTCAACCCCTCCATGTTGCATTTATAAAAATGCGCCCAAACAACCTGCACTACACCAACACACCACCTCCAGAGCTGGTGCACTAAAAAGCTGCCCCAAGTTACACCAGCGCCAAATCGAACGCGCACGGTGCTGCACTAGGGTCGGCAAAGTAGTCTGCACCAGACAAATCGAACATGCTGGTGCAGCGGTGTAGCTTGGTGCAGCCAAATCGAACAAACCTAATATTGACGATTTTTCGGTTCCTAGACGCGAATTTTGAAATGGAAGCAGACCCGTTGATGGAGAAAGAGATTTTAAATATCATGGAAATGGAATGTGATTAATGAATAGTAAATATTTAATAATGACAACCCTTATTCGATTATATATTTTTTCATTCTCATTTACACGAATTTAAGCGTCAACAACTAGTAAGCCAGCAAAGCGTCCGCCTACAACTTGATTTTCGCGCCTGCCATCTTGCACTGAACTAAGCACACCAGCTCCGTAGCTGGTGTAGAACTACCTGAACTATAGTGCAAGTGAACCGGGACAAACAAACATGAAAGTGCAGCTTGATGCAGAACCACGGTTACAAACAAACACGATTGTGCAAGAACTGAAGAACCAGTTCAGCTAGTGCAGGACAAACAAACAGGCTTACAGCAATAAACACGCAATCCGCTGTGCATTCAAGTATGCAATAAGAATGAAGATATCAATTGGATAAAAAAATTAGCATGTCTTAATGATAGTCCAATTATCTGAGCATTGTTACCAACCAAACTACCATTTGAAAATTGATAGGAGACAAGTTATAAATATATAATATGTTACTGTATAATCTTACTGTGCTGTCAAAAAAATTCCAATTTTCGATTACACAATGAATCTGTCTTGGTCAGTTATCTGACCATGGATTTATAACGAAGTTACTATTATAAGTCCATGATCTGACACTATATAGCAGGGGTCGGCAACCTTTGAATGCCTGGGTGCCAAATTAAAAATTTGATCAATTCTCAAAAGCATTGCATGCCACCCCCTCCCTCAACACTATATATTTTTGTGTTTCATCATTTTAATATTTCAGCATTATGATTCTGGATTCAAGGTGCGGTAATGGTGAAGAAGGAACAGATACATTTTTTCAGTATTCTAGTTGTTTGCGAGAAACTTTTTAATTATAATTTTTTGTGAACAATGATTATTGACTGCGTACCACAAAATAACGCGTGTTCCTGGTTAGTGGCTTCCCTGGTCTTGGTTACGCTCACTAAGTTTCTTGATGTCCGGTGTGTAGCTAGTGACTTTCAGCTTTACACAGTTCTCCGAATTATTTACTGTGTGTCGGCTGCGAACTGGTCTAAGAATATTCTTCATGTGAGAAAACACTTGCTGACATGTGTAGCTCGATCCAAATGCCGATAACAGTGCGAACGCAACCTTCTTCATCGAAGAGAACTTTGGAGGCAATGAGGCCCAGCATGCAGCGATCTTATCCGCATCCATCTTACCAGCGGCCTCCAAATTCGATCGTAGTACCGTACCTTGAAGTTATCAGTCCAAATGTCTGACGATTGAAAGTCATTAAGTTCCATCTCGAGATTATCTATTTGTAACCACTCGAAGTATTTGAGCTCCAGGTCACTCTCAGTGGCTCCTTCGGGCTTAACGATGAATTTGAACATTGGCCCGTGCTGTTGTAAATCTTGGAAACGTGTGTGGAATTCGTCACTCAGCTTTTGAATGTAGCCGACTATAATTGCAGAATCAAATGCATCCTCACCTTCCGCCTCATAAATTGTTTTCAAGTTTGGATAGTATTTGAATTTCTTTGTCTCGATGTCCTTCTGGTAAATGTCCAACTTTTTACAAAATGATTTCCACTCTTCAAACGCACACAAAACCGTCAGCTTTCCTCCTTGTAGGCTCTTGTTGAGATCATTTGAGTGAGCCGTAATATCTGTCAGGAACATGAGTTACCAACCACACCGGGCCCCGAAGTTCTGGATATTCAGCGTTGATTTCCGTTAGGAACACACTCATCACGTGAATACACTCGACAAAACGATGCACCACATGTACCTTACTACAAATCACTATCAGGGCTTCAGCCTACGCTAAAGGGTGGACAAGAATATACAAGTGTCTTGTTGGTAGTAGCGTACAAATGAATGATAAGGGAATCCATTTAGATACTGTAAGTGTAAACTTTAATTTCGACTTCATTCTATCATGCAGTTCATGCTCAATGATAATAATAGATTTCATGAAGATGAATTGAAAAGTGAAATTTTTGAATTGATTCTACGAATCCCGCGTGCCAGACAAAAATCCTCCGCGTGCCAACCTGTGGCACGCGTGCCTAGGGTTGCCGACCCCTGCCATAGAGTATACATACTTCTTCTGTGACTTAGTACATCAAGATACATTTTGTTAAATGATTCTTTTGGGGTAAAGTGGCAAGATGAGCTTCGTGGTGCCCTGGCTGAACGATGCTGCCTTTCATCCTCAGCCTGAACTCGGGACACTGATTTTGTGTCCATTATGTCATCCATGTTAGTTCATTATTATGATGATTCTTATTAGTCATTGCATATTAGAATGAATATTAATAAATGTAATTGTCTGTATGTCCAGCAATAAATGTATCATTCTTTGTGAAACCATGTGTATTGAATTCATCCTTGTACAAATATGTGTAAAATTAATTGGGATTATAATGTTGATGTGAAATCACATTGAATCGAGTTTGGTATTTTGGGCGATGCGGCAGTTAAGTTAACGTGAATCTCATGCTCTCTAGCGATTCATTCAAAGTGTAGACTGTTGTCAGATGAATAATTATACTTCTTTAACTAGCCTGCTGCACCATCAATTGACAAGTGAGTTTAAATTAAGTATTGATACAGCAAATTGTCAATTCTTTTCCTGCAAGTATTTCATAGTTTCATAAGTGAAATGATCGGTGAAGAGTGTGCTAACATTAGTCGTAGACTTTATTGAATTTTATAAAAAAGATAGAACACAGATTTAAATTGTCATGTACTCAATTAATGACAGTATCCAAGAACATAATTTTTATTTCAATTCTTTTGAACACATTTTGACTAGAACCAAAATGTATTTCCCTCTTTTTGCGTCACTTGTCTAGCTTTTGATCTCATGATGGCTTTGCTGGGTTTAACCGACAGGGTTCATTACTTCGTAGCCACGCCCGGAGTTGTATAAGGCTTTCATTTTATAAATCTTCTTCTGTTTGGCCTTTAATTCCTTGGTTTGTCCCGACGAATATTCAACATTGATACGACGTCTCGCCATGAACGTATGGTTGAGGTTCAATGCTTTCTGTGAACAGATGGGCAATAAATTTAAATTATACTGTCATCTAAGGTGTAAATTCCTGCTGGGGCAAACCAAATTTTATTACGTGAAGAAAATATACAAACCAAATATGTTTCTTCATTTTCCAACTCCAGATGGCAAAAGCCCCGACATTTACTCTTGATGTTGTCATCCACTTCTCTGGCTATTCGAACACTCACAATGGGTCCGACTTTGTTGAAATGTGCTCTGACGTCTTCTTCAGTAGTACTGCAATGTTACAAGTACCGGTATATTAATTTCGCGTTTCTAAAATGTGTCTTCTCCGAGATTTGAAAGTGTGTAATTACTAATTATTCAATCATTATTATTTGTATCATTACTAGGGTTGCCAACCGGTATTGAATATTTCGATCTATTTTCGATATCATCATTTCGATTCGATATCGAATCAATTTATTTGATTTTCGATTACTTCAATATCGAATAAATAAACGGCGGACCGTCGGTCGTGTGTCAGATTGGAAAGAACAAGCAGCAAGCCAAACAAACCAGCCCCCATGTCTCAACAAATATATATGTCACAATACAACACAACAGCAACCCTTTACAGACCTCATGAATCCAGATGCACTTTACTCCAATTTATCATTATTTACGCAGTAGACTGACGAAATAATTTCAGCAATTGGAAGAAACAATCAGGGGAAATTTAAACTATTTAGCCAGTGAAACATCATTCAGGATACCTGGGTTCGATTCCCGCCATGGTTGATCATTCTGACACGGATTTTTCGTTGTTTCCTTCCGTCATTCAGGTTAATACTGGGATGGCTCCTCAGCAACAGGCCATGACCGACGGACTCCTTCCCACTAACACAATACACCCAATAGAATAACCTTATATCTCATCATCCCACCATCTCACTCATCATTCTCCAACGCCAATAGATCTTGGTCATTAGTATGTGCAGAGTGTCAATAAACTGAATATGAATAAAAATAAAATAAATACAAAGTGTATGTCAGCTAATGAGCAATATCTCTTTCATTGAAACGATAAATATTTGATAGAAATAATACATTCATAATATTATGTTCATCAAATTCAGAAGATATAACAGACAGAAAGTTCTTTATTCTTTTCTTTTCAGATTTTTTTTTTCATCCTTTCTCTCACCTCTTTGTAAAACATCTACATTATTAGATGAGCGTTAGCGAAGATTTTCATGCAACTCTTACGGAGCTTTGTCTGCGTTTTTTTTTTGTGGGCACTGCACAGATTGCAGGGTTGGATTGATCGACATGAAACTTTTTTTTTATACGTTAACTTATCCAACTTAAAACCCTATGGTTTTGGGGTAAAATCGGTTGGACTATTTTTGAGAAACATCATCTAGAAGTGTCGAAAAACCCCATAAGATTAAGCCAGGTAGAAAAAAATGAAAAATAAAATGTCTCCAATATAATTCAAATTTTTCTCAAATGGGAACACGGAAATTAATCAAATTCTACACATAATTAAAAATTTGTATGCAGTCCGGACCAGCCGTTTCGAAGAAAATAATTTAATACGTGTTTTTTATTCATCGAATAGATAGAAATAATAGCAGAAAAATGTTGCATTGTTAATTCACGGCTCTCTATATTTGTTGGTAACGAATGAAGTTAATTTTATATGATCAAGGTATGTAGAGTTTTAGATTTTACTTTCTAGATATCTCGCTCATCACACAACGCAAATTCTGCGTTTGCCTAGCTAGGTACAATAACTGACAGGGAACTGAGAACTAATTACATAAATAAATTCATTCACTATAAGTATAGACATTTCTGAAACATTGGCAGTTGGTTGGTTCCACCTCTCAAGTTGACACATCTGTTACATCTCAGGACCCCTATTCTGTAACAACTTTTTCGAGCGGTCGAATCCATTTTGACTGGAAACGGGACTGTTTCGATCTAATTGAAACGGATACTGCTGGATTTGCGCGCCAGCAATGGGATATTTATGAGGTTATATGATTACATAAAATATGTAATCGTGCGTGTTGAGTGTTTGAATGGTTGGAAAGTGAGAAGATATTTCTGATAGTAGAATGAAAACAATTCACTTGCCATCTTAGTAGCTCTAATGTGTTTTCCAAGATAATTGACGAATACTTTCAGGTTATGTTATTTTTTGACGTTTGACTTGTATGTTTGTATTATTTTCAACTTGTATGAACTAGGGTCACGGCCCGAGCTTTTAGTATTGACCCAAGCAAACCCCACCACCACGTCAAGGTGTCACTTGTAAGGGGATTTTCATTTTTATCTACATCGAAATTTGACACAACAGCATTGTACAATAATTAGGGCTACTACTCTTGTCCACGACTGAACTGAATTATAAAGAAACTAACACTAAGCCGGAATAAATTCTCAGAAATTCGTGTGATATTTTCAGTCACTGATACGAAGCAAGAATTGAAGATACCCCACTATAAACAGAATGATATACACTGGACACAGTAGCCTACGTGTTTAATTATCTGAAGTTGACAAAGTAATCTACTGTATTTACAGAGTGATTTTATTTGTGCACACTGCAATTTAGATTCATCTATGAGGGATAAATCCGAATTCCGATTGAATAACTAATACGAATATTATAGTTATAGTTGACTGCTGATTGTATCAACAAAATGAATAGACAAGGTGAAATAACAGTAGGCCTAATAATTGACCATTGTGACATCATATAAATGAATTTCGTAGTTCTCACAAATTTCCTTTGGTCAAAACTCGAATAAAACAGAGTAAAAATTTGAAACACTCATTAATAGGAAGTACAAACCAAACAACTAGTAACAATCAATAATAATAATAATGATACAAAAAAAGTAATGATAATAATAATAATAATAATATTAGTTATTATTACTATTATTTATTATTATATTCAAATAATACATATGCAAGAATAATTAGCACGCTCTTCCAACTGTGGGGTGAAAAATATATAATATCAATTATAATAATGATTATTATAGTAATAAAAATAATACTTGTAATAATAATGATGAATAAATAAAAATAATCATCATAACAACATCAAAGAACCGAACGTAAAACGTGTGATTACGCGTGTCGGTTCGGTATCCAGCATTAGGGATTGCATTGTGAGGCGAGCCTCCGAAGTAGCCATTCTCAAGCCATCGTGCGCATGCGTGTTCGAGAGTGAGAGAGATAGAACATCATGGTTCGCCAGGATACAATTTCAGAATACAATTGCACTTGTGTGCGTGTGTGTGAGTCAAGTCATAAAATAAGCTGCGATGGCTCAGTCGTTACATGTGTTTTACCTGAAAAGAAGCGATACATCGCACTTTTTCCAACTCCTGTGTTTTCTGATGAATGCCTGTTTCCATCGGTGCTATAGAAGAACCGAAGCGATATCGAAACAGTTTCGACTAGTCAAGTAACAGACAGAAGTTATAGAATAAGGCTCCAGGTGACACTTAACTCAACCACAAACCTCTTTCTTGAAAGTATATTGGCTGAGGGGGAGGTGGAAGACTATGTGCCTAATCAAGTGGACTGATACCTGTAAAGTAATATGATACCCTAACAAAGAGTCAATTGTCAAATATCATAAACACCATGCTAAGAATCTTTGGTTGGACGATCGCGTGTTGCCCAATTCTTAACACTGGCAACCAACAGTCTCTGTATAATTGTGACTATTCTGTATGGGTGTTGGTGTCAGTCATTTGTTGACGCTGGAAGTGTTGGTGTTGACACAACGCAAAGGCAGATTATCACTACGCCTCACAAAGAGATTCCAGACGACTAATTGAACATGATTCAGACCTTAGAATATTTTGATAATTTCGATATTCGATATTGAAAAGAATTCCTAATATTTCTCTATTTTCGATATAGCACATTTCGGTAACGTTTATGTTTTCTTGATCGATTGGCAACCCCAATTATTACATCTAGGCCTAGTAGCACCTAACTACGCCTACGGTGGATTAGCCTTTGGAATATAATGTTAGGTTCGTCACAAGCTTAGTGAAAAATCAGAAAATAAGTACGGTAATAGCCAACTTTATGTATTTGAGAGCTACATCTCCCAATAAGTTAAAGTTCTACACTTACTCATAAGAAAGATTACCAACAAATAAAATGTATCTTCTTTTTTTGGGGGGACGTTTTGATCGGTCTGGTTTTGCAGTATCAATTATTTTCCCCAACTCATCTTTTTTCATATGTTTAGTTTTGCTATTGGCAGGCTCATCGTTGGTGTCGGCAACTTTAACTGTAGGGCTATTACAATCGATAGTGGATTTTTTAATCTTCTTTGATTTTTTTTCTGTATTTTTTTCTTTCCCAATCTTATGTGAAGTTTTGTCACTCCTTACGTTATTGACTAACTCGACAGTTTTCTTTTTTTTTTCCTTCTTCCCAGTTTCTTTCTCATAAGACATATTTCCTCCTCTTTTTTCTTTCGCTAAGCGGTTGTTTTTCAAGTTTGCAAGTGAAATTAATGCAGCCTTTTCATCACCAAGCAAGCCACTAGCCTCCATATGTGCTGCCTGTTTCTTAAGCCGCCGTAGATTTCGTTTTGCCGTACTTGATTTTTTAACAGCATTTTTAGCAACAGGCACTGGTTGACTGACATCCACTCCACCTTTCAATGCTATTGCACGTAAACTTAGAAGGTGTCTCTTCAAGAGGGCGAGTTCTCGTCCTGTCTCTTCCTCTGTCATGATAGCACTGTGGAAAATACCAAACACAGCAAAAGTTTATAATAGTGTAGGCCTAATATATAAGACAATGTATATCTAGAAAAGTCGATTAGAAGAGTGTTAGCAAAGACCACCACGCTACTCTTACGGAGCTTTTTTCTTGTATGCACTGCATGTCACACAATGTGACTGATCAACATCAAACTAAAGTTTTTGTGGGCTCAAAGACTTGTCCACCTTGGAAGTGGCTAGTCTCAGTTATTGGGCACAATCAGTTGAACCACTTCTGTGAAAAAGAATGTGAACCTTCATAAGATTAATCCAGAGAGAGAAATTTGGAAAAAAAAATCTTCATAAAATGTAAATTCTAATGTACAAACTCAATGATGCACATTATTACAAATTTTCTAAGAGATCAGACCAATTGATTCAAAGAAAAAATTTGTTTCAATTTTCTTCTATACCCAATAGCATCGAGTTTGCAGTATGTAGGCCTACCCAAAAGTAAGAAACAATATAACTATAATAAAAATTAAATAAACATCAAGCCTAGGACCTAGTACATGTATGTATAATAATATGAGACTAGTTACACAAGACTAGGCAGTAGGCTCCAGTACCGCAAGAGACTAAAGAGTAAAATTACTAGGAATCGACATGACTGAGTCTCCGGACTGGTCCCTTCACGTAAATCAACTAGCGTCAATAGTCACGCCTTAGTGGATGCTTCATGCTACGCAAACTGAAAATGACCGACAGCCACTCTTCCCTTCTTATCTTTTTTTACATCGGGTTAACAACGCACTGTAATGATAGCGAAGATCTACTGGCGTCGGACAGATGATTAATGAGATGGTGGGACGATGAGATGATGACTTCTTGAGTAGGCCTAATGGGAAGGATGGTGGGAAGTAAGAGGACGTGGCAGATATTGTGGGAATCATCCTGGCGTTAGCCTACACTACAGCTACGGAAACCACGAACAATCCCTGTAAAGATGGACGGCGGCGGGGATCGAACCGGGTACGAAAACCAATCGCCTCCTGGATCACATGAAGCGAGCCCATTAACCTCTACATTGCATGTGCCGGTCCCTAGAATATTCTTATGGAGATTTTCCAAAATTTCTTGCGGAAAAATCGTTCGACCAATTTTTCTGAAGAACATCACCAACCTATTCTAGTGTGAAACCAATATTCAGAAAAAGTTTGAAGTCGATTTTTCTTTTGGTAAATTTGTGTTATTCGGTACCATGTCGGTACCAAATGGTGGGTTAGTTGTCAAGGTTGATGTCCTAACCTCAAAAAATGGCTGACTGTGATCAATTTCCTTGTAATTTCGTACTGTTCAGGCATTAAGTATATTGGTGGGACTATATACTTAATGGTTCAGGACTGTTTTATTTAATTTTAGGATGACAATTTTATTTGTCAGGCACCTTTTTTCAATAGATTCAATGTTTATCCATTAGAAAACACCATTCTCAGGATCAAATTTGCAAAAATAGGGATGGTACCGAGTATGACAAATTTACCGTTTTTCTTGACCTGTATGCCGCGTATAAAATCACAAAGAAAACATGAAGGCGAATCCCATTTTTCGGTATCGGTATGTGAAATGGAAGTCTTTGCTACCCTCAGGCCTCGAGGCCTTGGCCTAGGCATTCCTTCATCATAGAGAAAGGAAACCTTCCTCTATACCTTCATGCATCTTACGCCTATGTGCTAGGCCTATTATTGCTCATCTTTCCATAAAGATCATGACGTGTTACCTGCTAATGGCTCTGTATTCATGTATTCTTATTCCTGTGTAGGCCTACCATATTTTTATATCAATATTAAGCATGTACATACCAGTTACTACGTAAATTATAATCTTACGATACCTATACCTGCATTATGTAGGCGTTCAGTCAATGTGATAATAAATACAATAGGCTAACAATACAAGTTTAAACTACATCAAACCAACCATTGAGTTTGAATTCAATTATCGAAACGCAATAAATAAGGGTTAGAGTAACACAGGTTTTTGAATTCAATAAAGTTTTCAGTACACTAATATGGGGCACTTAAATAATGATTTTTTCCGATCGTTTATTTCAACAGATTCAAAAGCTTTCAATTATTTGATGAAAACTTAGGATTTGTAAATAAAAAAAACTCACGTGCAAAACAACACGAAACCAACGTTAATCCGTCAGCCAGCTATAGGAATTGCGGTAGAGATCCGAATCCGCTACTTCGTAGTGCCGATGAGGTTAGGAATTAGGATTGTAAAACGGCGGACGTAATGCCAACCCATAGGGGCAAAATGGCAATAAACACGCAATCCGCTGTGCATATCTAAGTATGAAGATGTAGCTTGTCCTAATGATAGTACAATTCTCTGAGCATTATTACCAACAAAAAGTACTATTTGAAAATTGATAGAAGACAAGTTATAAATATATACGTTATTGTATGATCTTAGTGTGCTGTCAAAAATAATTCAAATTGTCGATTAAACAATGAACCCGTCTTCCTCCACCATTATTATTATTATTCTTTCTTAAAACAGATTTGTATTATACAATACAGTGTCCGAGTTTCTCTTCTCAGCCTAATTATAACTGATATAGCTAGGAAAATAATGGAGTTAACAATACATAATATAGTAACTATAAAAGAATAATATGTCTAATTTAATATTAATACTTACATAGAGTCTACATACTTCCTCTGTTACTTAGTACATCAAGATTTACATTTTGTTGAATGATTCTTTTGGGGTAAGGTGGTAAGATGAACTTCGTGGTGCCCTGGCTGAAAAATCCTACCTTACATCCTTAGCCTGAATTTGGGGCACTGATTTTGTGTCCAGTTTTGATGAGAATAAAAAGAAACGGTGTTTTTAATATAACCAGCAGCTCTATACTTAGTTCTACTCATTCTAGCTGAACTCTTCGTGTCTTCTGTTCTACGACACATTCTTTGCCCTGACAAGCGCCGAGCAGACGATGATCATTACCAACGACCGTTCGAACCTGCTACAGGGACAGGAGCAGCCAAAGTCCGTAGGCCTACTCGACCGCTTGTTGTTGGCCACCCAGCGCTCAATGAGAAGAAAACCAAACATGGGAGTCGTATGCCAGGTGGAGCACACCTGGATTGTACCTGGTCTTGTTTAACCAAACGTTGTGCATGCTGTGGGTGGAGGTGAATTGTGGAGAAATATTCCACTTTACATTTAAAACAAAAATATTCTACTTGAAACATTAAAATGAAGGAAAATATTGACAAAATTGTTGTCCGGCCTCGGACTTGAAGGGCCATCTTATACGGCTAAATTGTGATTTATTTGAGCTTTTCCAAAATTTTATTTCACATAAGTATTTCATCCAAACTTTGCTGTCCAGTACTCATCTTGATATTCAATTAATATCACAGGAGTAGCGAGGATACTAGCCCTGTTCGCTCTAACATTGGTTCCATATCGAGCCACCGGCCACGCTCTGTTCACTCCAGGTACTCTGTAATGTCCGCCAGCGTTGATTCGCGATGTTCGGCAACATCGGGCGATTTCTTGGTGAAAACATCGCCACGAGCCGAAAAGTCCGCGAAGCCAGCAAAACCGTGGCGTTAATCGCTCTCTTAGCGGCAACGTGACATGATCTGCATACATACCTTCCAATCGTAGAGCAGCTGATCTGCGATGAATACTTTATTTAATAAATTCATCATCTCTTATGCTGTAAATTTGATTTTGTAGTGTTAATGACTGGGCTTTATACTTGTATGATTAGTGAGATAGTGAATATCTGTTCTATGCATAGTACTGCCAGCTTCTGCGTACGATGAAAGTACAACATGTGGATCTAATTGAACTTTAAAGGTTCAGTCAAAATTCTTTTCTGCATTTCGTATTGAAGACATGTAAAGTAAGTTTTTTTGACACGATTTAGGCCCAAGAACCATCGTAATAGATTTTGTTTTTCCAGGAACGTATAGTTCCTGGAAAAACCAAATCTAAATCTTGCCCATGTATTATGGACTTGTACCACCTATGATATAGGCCTATAGTCATTTTATTTACAATCAATACTTATTAGTTATTATTAATATAATATCTGATCCTAACGGTCCAGGTTATGAATAGATCTGTGATTATATTTTTCTTATTGCTTATTAATATCTTATTGCTAATTCTTCTAGTAATTGTTAGGGGTTGTAATCTTGATTATTTTCCCATATTGAATGAGGTAGGAAAGTTCAGTGTTTGTCTGCATATTAATTTGTATATTTATCAAGTCTTTAGGATGCTGGATGACTTCAAATTTTGTCATGTCTAACAATTAGTTAACCAATACCAACTGCACTAGACAAAAATGTGCTACAATACCAGTTACATGTCACTAGACATTCATGTCAGCTACTAACTAGTTTCAAGTTTTAAATGTATTTTATTTTTGATATCAAATTCTAAGTTATGAATCGTAAGTCACGGTTCAGTTTTCAAATGTAATATAATTGCGCTTCATCAAAGAACGAGCGGAGACAGTTATAAAGCAAACTGCACTATATGTGCTTACAATCATGTATCAAGTACATTTTTTTTTTTTGATTCCTGGAATCAAACTCGCAACCTGATGGATTTCATTCTCGACTGACTCGAGCAAATAGCAATATGTTTTACTCACATTATGGTTTTTAAAACAGTAATCATTGAGACAGTTAATAATATGTTAGCTTCATTTGTATGGTACACAAGAGCTTGGAGAATTTCTAAATGTTGATGAAATCAATGCCTCAACGAAAAGTAGTTACGCAAAAGGCCTTCGATGTTGTGATATTTAGCTACGAATTGTTAATACCAGTAGCTTAATTGCAGTGATTTTTTCTCTTCCATTAATTTGTGAGTCATCTATTGATGGTTTTAAATAGTTTAATTTTGTATAAATATATTGTAGCATAGCTGCATCGACCAAAATAATGGTAGGGGTTGAAATATTTTCTTGTTCCATGTGTTCTGTTTTTACTTTCTAGGCTGCAAATAGGTAACCATATAACCACAGCCTTCTCCCACTAGTTAAACAGTTGCAGACTACCACAGACGTGTAGACTTGAGTTCATTATTATGATTCTTACTGGTCATTGCATATTTGAATGAATATTAATAAATGTAATCGTGTCCATATGTTCAGCAATAAATGCATAATTCTTCGTGAAACCATGTGTATTGAATTCATCCTTGCACAAATATATGTAAAATTAATTAAGATTAATGTTGATGTCAAATCACAATGAATCGAGTTTGGTATATTCTCTTGGGAGATGCAGCTGTTCAGTTAACGTGAATCTTGTGCTCTCTAAACGTAGCGACTTGAGTGCTTCACTCAAAGTGTAAATTGTTGTCGGATGAATAATTATACTGCTTAAACTAGCCTGCTGTACTGTCAGTTGATGAGTGAGTTTAAATGAAGTATTGAAACGGCGAATTGTCAATTATTTTCCTGCAAGTATTTCCTAGTTTCAATAGCAAAGGGAAATGATCGGTGAAGTGTGTGCTATCATTAGTCGTAGACTTTATTGAATTTTGTTAGATAGAACACAGATTACAAATGTCATGTACTCAATTAATGACAGTCTTTGAGAACTCAATTTTTATTTCAATATTTTTGAACACATTTTGACTAGACCCAAAATGTATTTCCCTTATTTTGCGTCACCTGTCTAGCTTTAGATCTCATGATAGCTTTACTGGGATTACCGACAGGGTTCCTTACTTTGAAGCCAGGCCTGGAGTTGAATGACGCTCCCATGTTATAACTCTTCTTCTTCTGATCGGCCTTCAATTCCTTGGTTTGTCCCGACGAATATTCAACAGTGATACGATGTTTCGCCATGAACGTATGGTTGAGGCTCAATGCTTTCTGTGAACAGATGGGCAAAAAATTGAAATTATACTGTCATCTAAGATATAAATTCGTGCTGGGGCAAAGCAAATTTTATTACGTGAAGAAAATATACAAACCAAATATGTTTCTTCATTTTCCAACTCCAGATGGCAAAAGCCCCGACATTTACTCTTGATGTTGTCATCCACTTCTCTGGCTATTTGAACACTCACAATGGGTCCAACTTTGTTGAAATGTGCTCTGACGTCTTCTTCAGTAGTACTGCAATGTTACAAGTACCGGTATATTAGTTTCACGTTTCTGAAATGTGTCTTCTCTGAGATTAGAAAGTGTGTAATTACCGATTATTCAATCATTATTATCTATACTTATTTATTACATAGGCCCAGTAGCACCTAACTACAGTGAAGTTGATTAGCTTATGGAAGATAATGTTAGGTTCGTTACAAGCTTGGTGACACAGAAAATAACTAATAGCCAACTTTGATACCGGTACGTATTTGAGAGCTACATCTCCCAATAAGTTAAAGTTCTACACTTACTCATGAGAAAGATTATCAACGAATAAAACCAATCTTCTTTTCTCTGGGAAAGGTTGTGTAGTATCAATAATTTTCCCCGACTCATCTTTTTTTTTGATATGTTTAGTTTCGCTATTGGCAGGCTCATCGTTAGTGTCGGCAACTTCAACTGTAGGGCTATTACAATCGATAGTGGATTTTTCAACCTTCTTTGAATTATGTTTTATTTCATCTTCTTCAGTGGGCTCCTCGGGATCACTGTCATCAAATCTGATGTGCCCTGGTTCGTCTTTTTTTCGTTCCTTTGGTTCCTTTGGTTTTTTTTCTTTTTTTCTTTTCTTTCTTTTCTTATGTAAAGTTTCAATCTCATCTTGTACAACATGATCCTCGGGATCACTGTCATCAAATCTGATGTGTCCCGGTTCATCTTTTTTTCGTATCTTCAATTTTCTCTCTATATTTTTTTCTTTCCCAATATTATGTAAAGTTTTGTCACTGCTTACGTTATAGTCTGACTCGACAGTTTTTCTTCTTTTTTTCTGCTTCCTAGTTTCGTTCTCATTAGACATATTTTCTTCATTTTTTTTTAATGTTAAGTAGTTCTTTTTCCAGTTTGCAAGTGCAATTAATGCAGTATTTTCATCGCCAAGAAAGCCACTAGCCTCCATTTGTGCTGCCTCTTTCTTCAACCACCGTTGATGTCGTTTTGCCGTATTTGTTAGTTTGGGAGCATCTTTATCAACAGACACTGGTTGACTGCTAGGATCATATGGTATTTCCACTCCATCTTTCAATGCTGCTATACGTTCCCTACGAAGGCGTCTCTTCGAAGCAAAAGAGAGTTCTCGTCTCTTCTCTTCCACAGTCATGATAGCACTGGAAAATACCAAACACGGCAAAAGTTTTAGTAGTATTAATTTATTTAGCATAGATATGCTATTTACATTTTACATATAGCCTACATTTTTACAATTTTTACAATTTTTACAATCACAATAAGTATAAATAGAACAAAATGTACATTAATTTATAATACAATGATACATTATTTTATATAGGCTACTTTCATCGTAATTTCATCTAATATAGGCTATTACCAATTTATCATCATAATTTCATTCACAGAGTAGGCCTACCAGGCCTACCAAGCCTGTGGCTTAGTACATGTAGAATAATATGAGACTAATTACACAAGACTAGGCAGTAGGCTCCAGTACCGCAAGAGACTAAAGTCTAAAATTACTAGAACTTAGTCTCTGGACTGGTCCCTTTATGTAAATCAACTAGCGTCACAAGTCAAGACTCTTTAGTGGATGCTTCATGCTACGCAAACTGAAAATGACAGACAGCCACTCTTCCCTTCTCATTTTTGTTTACATTGGGTTCAACAATTACATGTGCAATTGCAAGAGTTTCAATAATAAACAACGCACTGTAATGATAGCGAAGATCTACTGGCGTCGGATGGGTGACTAATGAGATGATGGGACGATGAGGCTTTTTGGGTGGGCCTAATGAGAAGGATGCAGTCGTGGCCTATATTGTGGGAACCATCCCGGCGTTAGCCTGGACTATTGAGGGAAACCACAAATAACCCCTGTAGAGATGGACTCTGTATTCAGTATTCTTATTCCTCTGTATCTTATTTTTATATTAATATTAGGTTATTTTATTATCGTCCTGTGGACCAGTACACGGTACAAACTTCAAAGTATGGGTAGTGTCAGGTATAAAAATAGTACTATAAAAGTAGAGTATAATAGTCAAGATATTAGTTAGAATAGATATTGTAAGTAATGATTGAATAAAATAGAATATTATATTATATAGGCGTCCAGTCAACGGGATGGTAATAAATACAATAGGCCTACAATACAAGTTGAAACTACCACCATTGAGTTTGTAGTTCAAGGATCAAACCACAACAAAGAAGGGTTAGAGTTCCACAGGTTTTCGAATTCAAGAAAGTATTCAGTAAACTATTATGGGGCACTTACATAATGATTTTTACCGAACGTTTATTTCAACAGCTTTCAATAATTTAATGAAAACTTTAGATTTTTAGACACAAAAACCCACGTGCGAAACAACACGAAACCATTAATGACGGATCTACTACCAACGTCTTGGTCCTAATATTTTTGGTCCATCCGTGCTCCGTCTCCGTTGGTGAACCGTGCATTTGGTTGGTGTAACCAAAGGGTAAATGGTGTAACGACTAACCACGATTGAGCATAGACACCAACGATACTAGTAAGATTTTAGATGGAGCATAGAGACCAAGTAGCATTATATTAATATTTTTGATAGAGACTGATCCAGTCAGTTGGTATCACTACATCGTGGTGTAACCATGGAGTTGGTATAACTGTAGGCCATTCAACAGCTGTGGCGGCTTTCAGTTGTACCAACTTATTCATATTCATATTTGCTAATAGATGGCGGTAACGTTATTTTCCTACTTTTCGTAAGACGAAAACTAAAAATTTCTCAGTTGAGTTGGTGTTACCGTGCGCGTACGTGATGTCATATAAAACACGCGCCGTATTCAATAATTATTGCACCTCTTAATTGAAAGTTATTATAATTATTGTGGTGGTAATTACACGTCGTGTGTGTTTTATCCCCCTGTGAATTGTGACAACACTTGGAACAGCTTGGATTAACCTTTACTTACAGGTAAGTTTATTAGTTTGTGCTTTTACTTTTGATGCCATTTAATTATGACTCATTTTATTATCTTATGTCGGTCTTATTGTTTATGCTTTACTGTTACTTAATGTAACAATGCTTATATCGATTTTCGTAATGTTTTCGCACTGATTGTAAGGGAACTGATGTAAACAGAAAATTACTTGAAAGTATAAGCTAGTGTAAATGGAATGCTGGCGTTTTTTTTTTTTACAATTTTCGTCTAGTCATAGACAGTATTACCCTAATCAATAGGTACAAGACTAAATGAATAACCATAAAGCAGATGCTTGCAAGTACAACGGAGTATATAAGTCGCTTAGCCTGTCCATCCCTAATCTAAAAACCATCAGTAATCAGAATGTTCGCAATATTAGTATATGTTCGCGTGGATCATGATTTTTCAATCTCGATTATCCAGTTCATTTCTACTGCGTCTACATTTGGGTGTGTTTTTTTCTGCGTTTCCCTTGTCATTCCGTATCTCCCCTCAACTCCCCCCCCCACTACCACATCTCCACACCCGCTCGTGATATTCTCTTTCGGGTAGGGAACCATTTCTGTAAAGACAGAGACGGGCAGGCAGGTGATTATGTGTCCCCCCCGCCCCGCCAAGCCCCTTACCCGTGTGATACACAAAGCCGGCTCTAAACTCGCAAAGCGACCAGTAATGTAAGCTGTAATGTTAGCGTCAGCTCTCAGGTCTGCTAGATAGCTAGAATATATTCCATCTCTGCTTATTTTATGCGGCGCAGTGTGTCCAAGACGGATCTGTTATACCAATTGGATTAATTGATTGATACATTTCAAGTAAGACGTGACACATTGAAAGGTAAGCCTTTTAAAGTGGTTGAACATAATAGTGTTCTATTTATAATTGTTTATTGTTAATATTTACATCAAATTGAAACCGTGGTTGTAGTATTATTGTACGACGGATGATATAAATCTTATTTCACATTTTCTATCAAATCAAGTGACGTAATCCAGCATTGTCAACAATGCGTTGCAAGCACGTGTAGCCTACCTACAATGCAATGTGCATTGTTGAATTCGAATTCGTAGCTGCTACTTATCGCGAACATTGTAAACGTAAAGGTAGATATATTTATATGCAACCGACTGTGCAGTACGTATAACACGAGAAAATGACGAGCTATGAGGTTGAGGTAGAATGGTAAAGTGAGGTGGGAGGGGAAAGGGAGGGATATGATTATTGACTACAGCACTAGCCAGCCGTTTCTAGCCAAGCTGGTACGCTGAAAATGCGGCCTGCTGCTGTACCCCGTATTCCTGACACCCGACCAAGCAACCAGCCAGCTCTCGGCCGACATCTTGTATTTAGTTGCCTGCCAGTGTAAAAACACGTACGACATTACCACTCTCGGTTAATAATCAATTAAAAACGTTTCGATCAGTGATTAGGGGTGGAGAAATAGCGGTATGTGTTAGGCGTTGACACGTGGTCGAGTGGTGTGTGTCCTTGACATTCTAGCGATAGTAAAATTGTATAAATCACAATATTAACTTTTGACGTGTTTTTTGGTGAAATGATTTCTTGTTGTTACCTTAGGAGTTATTCGGTAAGAAAGTAATCAAGGTGTGTTCGGTGCGTGAGTGAACGGTAACAAATACGTCACAAAATAACAAGTGTTGAAATGATTGTCAATTAATTGTTTACGTGTGAACTTTTGCTGAATTGTTTCCTTACCAAGGTTAGTGTAATATAGTGCCGTATATCTACTTTGGTTTCTTCAATACTGGCTTCAATATTAAATGGAATTTCTTATCATATCGATAATAGTAAATCGTTCCATTAGATGGAATTCATAAAACCTCCAAAAAGGTCAATGAATGAAATATCTCTTCTGTCAAAATAGAATCATGTTCACGTACCGGTATGAATTCGGTAGCCTTGTTTTTTGAGGAAGTTGTTGAGTTTGAGGCCTAGTACTTTTAATGTGGAGCTATTAATAGATTAATATGGATCTGATTATACAAACTGTACTAATTAATAATGGAGTTCTCATTAATTTATTCCCATAGCCATGGAATTACCGGTTACAAATGCTCATGCTGAACAAATATTAAAATATATATTCTATGAGTGTTGTGAGAACTAATGTTGGATTAATAATACAGTAGGCCTACGCTATATAATTTACCCGTAACAGAGGTATTTAGAGGATTTATAGCCAAGTTCGATTACTAGTTTTAATTCGATATCAGTGTTTTGCTCTATAATTGACTAAATAAGTGAAGTAGCCTACAGAGCAAATATTTTATTACTGGTCTAGGCCTAATGGGTGTGTAGGCCTACACGTTATTTCTAAGCATTTAAATAATCTCACATATTATCAGTAGACTAGAAGTATTTATAAAAACTTCTTGTTTCGGTAGGCCTACCTACTTCATCTTACCTACCGAAATTTAATGTTCCCACGTTTTAATTACTGGAAATCATCCTAGCTTGCTCGTTACCGCCTTATGGTGATAGTTTTCACTTTTGCCAGTTTTTTTTATCTGGAACTTGTATATCTGTAGTCATTATTGCTATTGGTTAGTGAATAGATTAGTTCAGAATAAAGACCTCTGATACATTATTATTACGTTAAAAAATGGATGTTCTTATATACGGTAATTAAACATTGTATGCTTATATGGCGTAATTTTAATGGATATTGTTTTATAGGTTATCGAAAGATCTATCAAATTATATTTCCTAATATCCCAAAAAGTTACTAGATAATATTTGTATATATTTATATTTTTATAAGCCTATTCAAGTAACCTATCTACTGTACTCTCATAAACGGCGAAATGTGCCATAGAGACAGTGATTCTTTCACGTTTTTTTTTACAGTTACTTCGTTACCATTTTATAATTCTACCTACTCGAAGCACATCGTCTTGTTTTGCGTCTATTTTAAGTTACAAGAATCTTTGTTGGGAATGGTTTGGTTTGCTTGACATCGACTGCTTTTCACTCGTCATTAACTGTATAGCAACCATTCACTTGCAGGCCTGGTTCGTTTCGTTTACAACGCAGATTTAATGAATAATTTGTTGGTGGCAATCAGGATTCGACCTCGGGCCTCTTTTCAAGTTCAGATAGTTTGTTCAACCTCCAAGGTGAATTGATAATAAAGTCACCGCGAAGGCTTTTAGTAGTGTTTTTCTGTGTTGTAGTACGTAGGGTAATAATAATAATGATTATTTGTTAATTATTGAGCAATCCATTTTTACTCTACTGACACTATGGTTATGAAGTTTTTAGTTTATTGACCCATTACAATAAGATTCAAGTATTCTCTCTCGTTACGTGAACATTGGCTACGTAATCGAATTGCCTATTTATTACTCAAAATAATTTAAATATCAATAACACCATTATAAAAAGTAAAAACCAGGAATAAATTTATAATAATGCATGCCGTCATCTACGACTCAACTTTTAAACATGATTTATTCATACATTAGAGTATTTACGGCGTCGACACAACAGTGATTGTTGGCTACATTTCTCATTTCTTTTATTTCTATTGTTGGAAAATATTGATTATATGCCTACACCAGTGAATTATGATACATCTATATTGTAAGCTTATTACCTATGTGAAAGATTTGAGAGACTAGATTCATGCAATGCAGATGTAAATGTCGTTGCTCCATACACAACACAACCCTGTGGGATTACGTTTGGCAAGTTTGCACATTTACATGATTATTATTTCACCCCTATGAATAATGACTCTTAGCTACGGTTTTAAAATAGCAAATGGCTGGCTTGGTAGGTCGTACTATCCCGAGTGGTGTGTATGTATGTGTGTGTCTGTATGTTCTCTCGTCAATCGATTTGAAACTTGCACGCAGGCATGGAGCTATAAAAGTTCTTTGTTTGCGATGGCAGAATGGTTCGCTCGCAGAAGATACATCAGCAACGCGTCAAGAGTGAGGAAGGGGGGGGGGGGAGGGGTAAAGAGAGACAGAGAGAGAGAGAGACGGTGAGGGAGTGAGTTAGAAAAATACTCGTCCAGAATATTAGATCCGTCCATATACGTAATACAATACATTTACATGTCATGCCTGGCATGGCAGTTTGTTTTCGGCCTGCGATGTTCGTGCAGAGATAGGAATCGAACGATATGTATGTATAACTTGAAAGTTGCCTGGCAAATTTCTGACGTATAACTGCTATGTGAAGTTTGAAAGACTGGTGTCGATTGGTTGACGTATTTACCCTGTGTATGTAAAGGAAGTGTCGGCTAGACCACCCACTTGAATAGCATTGATAATACCTGTCACTGTCGGGAGTGAATATTTGAGGTGTAGGTACCTATCCCTGAAATATTTCAGAAAAGATCATTATAGTAGGGGCCTAGTAGTAGCCTTTTCTACAGGTAGTAGGAGTTGAATACTGAAACTAATTATTTCTACTACAGATTGTCAGCTTACGTTCGGTTGATATTCTGTGTAGATGTAGGAAACAAATTGAATTATATATATATATTATCGAAAATTATCGAATATTATCGAAAATTATAAATACTATTTAAAAGTGGTTATAATTTGAAATTATATTTCTGGATAATAATAGTTTTATATGTCCAATTTTGTAATTAAATCACTGGACCGGTGCAGAATTACCTCGTCGTTGGCACGTCATAACAACTCATTCATTCATCAGTCATTTCCGGTCCAGCGTTCCCTACCTTCTTGGCCACAATCTTTTACCCCTTCATTCATGATTCCTAATTTATGGCTGTGTACCTTCTCTAAATTAGCATAGCCACTATGGCGATGTATTGCTACCCATAATTACTCACGATGATCTTATACAGCTGCCATTGAAGTACGCTATAAAATGTGACCCCAACAACTTTAGATTATTTGGGGTCCTAGTCGGACCTGTGTGTCCATACCCGAGGGGTTTACAACTCGCTAATTTGGTGTACCGTAGGGCCTACACCTGATTTCAGTTGATTTAAGAGATTTCAGGTGATTTCAGGTGATTTCAAGAGATTTCATACGGATTTCAGGGATTTCAAGGGGATTTCAATGGGATTTCAGGGATTTCAAGGGGATTTCAATGGGATTTCATAGTCAAGTGTACACCGGATTTCAGGAGTTGTTAACCCCTCGTCCATACCCATGTGTCCGTGACAACTGTATTCGCGTGTTTTGTCAGTTGAAAAAGATTTTATTGTAGTGTTGAGGTATTTTATATAACCGTTACTCGGTAACATTAGTGTTTTCCCATGTCGTGCATAGTACGAACGATCTAGGACTGTTATTATATTACACATTTTACACTTCGAAATGAGGCTTGTCGTGATGATTTTGCTCGTAGTCGTTAAATGCGCGATGTATGTCAATAGTCAACAAAATGTATAGGAGGATCTGACAGTTCTTGCAAGTTGCAGTTACTGCCCTTCTGAATATTCGGAAGTTGATAGATGAAGTGTATCTTTAGTCAATGCAAATAGGTAGACAGACAGATCTGCGAGGCTATGGATAAATGACGTCATCAAATCGAACATTTCGATATCATGACATTCTCAGTTCGTAAAAAATCGTTATTGCCTGTACTTACACAAGCAGAATCAACCGTACTTTGTTAGACATATGTAGACTAGATTGCCAGGATTCTTCTATCTTATCTGGTTGTACAAAACTGGATTTCTTATCTGTCTTTGACACTGTTGTACTTATATATTCATATTCCTGGAATAACTTGAACGTGTAGCAATATAAGCCTATATTGTTACAAGTCTTCAGATTTCACTTTGTTTTAAATTTGGACTTATATTACAGATTTTTTGTATTTATTTTGAAAATGAATCTTCAATAAATTCATAGTCAGGACTACGGCCTGGTGGATGGATGCTAGGCCTATTTATCTACTGGCACGGAAATTTATTTCAAGATTCAAGTAGGCCTAGGTAAATAACATCTTTTTCTTGGTTTAATGGCAGTGACAGTTATATGACTTTTTGTTGAATAGTTGAAATGTAATTACAGACCTGAACCGTTTAGACCTGTACGTGTATTTTTATAGAATCATTAAAAGTTATTATCAAAAAAACTGATATTCTTACAGATCGCATGTGATTAAACTATGAACACCCACAAAAAAATCAGGCAAATCGCTCTAGAACTTTTTCTGGAATTTGCTTTCCAAATTCATGTTGCGTAGTACAATCACGAGCTGAGTAAACGAGGAGAGAAGTTGAGGTATTCAATTTACCACAAGAGAAGACACAACCATAGTAACAAAATGCTGTATTGTTTCAGTTGAAAAAGCTGCCTTTTGTGGAATAAATCCATACATTTGATAACTAGAAATGGATTTTAGCTAACCAGGATATTAAATAAGACATATAGAGCATATAAAACTTGATAATAACTAATTAAAATGAATGAAAAAAAAAACGAAAACGAAAAAAATGAAAATGCTGAAAAACTCGCCCTTGTCCATTTAATAACCAAAAATGGATATTAGCTAACCTAATATATTAGCTAATATACGGTATTAAATAAGACATATAGAGTACGTTTGTAAAACTTGAAATTAACTAATTAAAATGAATGAAAAAAAATGAAAATCCAAAAAAAAATCACCATTGTCCTTCCTCAAAACACCATGTAGGCCCTAAAGATGGACGGTGGCGGGGATCGAAACGCAGATCGGTCTGAATTTTTCTGTAGCCTATAATATGGTACGTAGGCCTACTTCCTAGACATCTGACACATCTTTAGGATGTTATGGCGGAAACGCTGCACAGTACCATTATTTTTCCTATCTCGACTGAGAGGCCCCACGTGTGTGGAGATATATCAGTATCATGCACCCTTCTTTGAAGTATTTTTAGATGTACATGGGCTATAGAGATAAACAAGTTTCCAGTGTCCGATATTGGAAAATAGCTGTACTGTCTTCCATTCCTAGTAGCAATGTTGATAATGTCCAGATATATCGCAAAAACGGTTTTATACTTATAATGTGTTCCGGACTTTCGGCAACTGAAGAAGTGGCGAAGAAGTGTGGTCACAGACAACGTAGACCTGGTGTCAAAGTCCATTGCATTTAATTTAAAATAATAATAAAATGGGGTGATAAGATCGCCCTTGAGGTGCCCCTTCCAAACGATCCTAATGTAATAAAGCTTTTATTTTGGTAATTCTGATGTAATAATTGTGCTGTGTTTCTAATGTTAAAGTCACAAGTTAGTATGGAGTATAGGACGAAGTGAATTCGGTGTATTTAACTTGATCTGCATTGAGCCACATTACGTAATATGGATGAGGTCACCGGGCATCTGGATTCAGGGTCAATACATTGAACGCACTTCGATTCATATATGAGACCACCGTTCGACCGAGCCTACTCTAGCGTAGACGATTGTATGTGTAGATCACGTGGTAAACCACGTGATTGACTCTATAAAACAGCACGCATAACGTGCGAAGCACACAGTAGAGAGCTCATAGCTAGTTCGCACAGTTCAGCACTGTCTTAGCTGGCCAGAGGTAAAGACGAGTACCTAAATAGCACTTAGTGTGGCTGGCTTTAACTAGTCCAGAGTACCCTAACTGTTATTTAGAGAAAATCTATACTCTACTGTCATTTCACAATCAAGTCGGAAATTATCAATACGGTTAGTGACCATTATCTATCGAGATTGGGCCGATAGTGTTTATAGTGGTGAATAACCAGTGTTGGTATTTCCAGGGGTTTTGTGGGATTTGCTATCGGGCAGTTGATTTGTTATGCGGGCTCCCGCCTCTAACATCTCTTTTGTCTATGAATAGTAAATTTGCAATAACCTTTGATTTTGCAAACCTTGCGATTGAATAAAGATATCCTGTTGTCTTGAGAGAAAAGTAAAGGGTGCGGACGCAGCATCTTATTTCCAGCTCCTGGTTTTAAGTTGCGGAGTGCGTCTGGGGTCGGAGACCCATTACTGAACTCAATGTCAAACAGGCCTTTATCTAATCCTAGGTTGCGCTATTAATTTAAGATCATCTGTTTTTTTGACCAAACGTGTGCGGTGCGGGCGTAGCAACTTGTCCAGGTCGCCCGTACACTTTCTTCGTACGAGTTTCTTGGCTAAGTCGCGGAGTACGCCTGGGGTCGGAGACCGCATCACCGGGTCAAACCTAACAAGATATCTTAAATTCTTTCTCTTCATCGCACAGGCGATTCCCCTTGGACTTGATCAAAATTTAACTGGACTCATTTTCATTCGATTTAAATTACTTGATTAATTTAACTTCACCAATCTGAAAACGCTAAGAGGCTGTATAACTATTGGTATTATTGTCATACGTATTGTACTTGCTGTAATCATTTATTCGGGGTGAGAATAAACCACACTTGCATAACCAGACAAGTTTTATTCCACAGTTGACAGGAGTCCCGGACCAACTCTTCCCTTACCATTCCCTGGGCCAAGATCCCACACTTCGTCGGGAGTCGTAATTCTACCCTTTAATAATTACAGGCTTCGCCTTACCCTCTCCCGTCTAACAATTGGTGACAGCGGTGGGATCCATTTATTCATTTGGGAATCTCTTTGAGACTATTCACCAGTTATTTTATCGAAGTTGAACCCTTCACAGTGAATTTCGTCAATTTTGGTTCGTTAATGTTCGAAATTTCATTTCTCCGGGTGGTAGTAAGTCGATAGTGAACTGATAATGCGTAAGCGAGTGTGCGAGTGGGCGGAGTAATTTTTGTCGTAATAGTTCCATTCATCTTATCAATCACGTCGATGTAATACCTGAGCGAACAATTACTGATCAGTTACGTGTTTCGTGAGATAACTAGCAATATTTGTGGCCAGGGAAAAGGGAACCGATTGATTGGGTATTACTTATGTCTACAACGTCAGGTACAGGAAAGACAATGGAGGCTCCTATGAATGTGATGGGGGGTGTGTTGCAATTGGTTGATTACTTTACGGGGGATGATCCTACTAAAACTATTGATCATTTTCTGGCGTCTTTAGAGGGTGCGTCTCAATTAGGGAATTGGGGTGACACGCAGAAGGCGACGGTAGCCCGACTTAGACTAAGGGGGGAAGCGTTGGCGTTTCTAGATTCGCGACCTGACCTTCTCACGTCCTCTTTCGATGCGTTAAGGCAAGCTCTTATACAGCGATTCAAAGAACCGGAACCACATGCGTTTTACGCCCAACATTTTCTACAGTGCGTTCAGAAAACCGGTGAAACCGTGTGTAATTACGAGACTAGGCTTCGCTTAGCAGCACGGAAAGCGTTGAAACCTTCTGTTGACCCTGCCGAGACTCTGTGGCGGAAGATGGCTATGGAGGAGAATTTGCTTAATCAATTTCTTAAGGGGTTGAGTCCGCAAATCAAGCGGTTTGTTCTGTCCAAATCTCCTGCAACTTTTGACGATGCGTTAAGAATTGCAAAAGAGGAAGAACAAAATGATTTGTTGTTCAGGGGATCCCATAGACATCAAGTGGGCACAGTAACAATCTCTAATGTGCAAGGGAAAACAGACTTTCAAAACAAAGTAAAAGACACATACACACCTATTAATAAACCCTCGCAGTACAATTCTGATAGGCAGGTGACGTTCAAAAGTCAGCCTCCCACAAGACACGTTTATTTCAATAATACGAACAAAGAGGCATATCGACCCAACCGCGAGTCCAACGCAGGACCTAGAAACTATATGCGAAACCGACCGCAATCAAGTGCCAGACCGAATAATTATTCTCCGGGTACCCAACAGTTCAGCCCGCGGTTCAACAATTATCCACAGGGTTTGCGACCGTCAAATCAAGAACGTACCGACCATCGGGGTGTTCAGTGTTTCAAGTGTAACAAGATGGGACACTATGCTAATAACTGTTCTGAACCGAGCCGCCCAAACGGGTCGCGCTCCCTAAATTACCCTCGTTTGGGAGCGAGATCATAAGCTCTAGTGGGGAAGTCTATCCGGGTGTTGATGGAAAATGTCGGTTTGGGAAATTTGTTAATGCGCATATAATGAATGGCTCAAAACCGGAAACAGCTTCATTTTTGATTGATACCGGAGCAGCACTCTCGGTAGTGACAGACAAAATACTAGAAAAAGGAGGGATACCCTACTCCAAAAGTGTGCATAACTTGAAAGGAGTAACAGGGCATGATTTACCAGTGTTGGGAGAAGTAAGGTTAAGGTTAATGTTAGGGAATAAAATATATTCACATAAGTTTATCGTTTGTAGTACAGAACTTAGTATAGAGACGTGCGGATTAATTGGATTGGACTTTCTGGAGCATTTCAATATAAATGTATTGTTGAAGGAAAATGTGCTCGAAGATGGGGAAAACTGTGTCGCATTAGTGTGGACAGGAGGTGTAGATAAGGCAAATATTAGTAAAAGGGTTAAGCCTGGTAGCAATGTGGACCAGGATAGAATTATCTTTACTCAACCTAGTGATGTAGGAACTAATACAAAAATACAAAAAAATGAAAACCTAGTTACTAGCTTTACGAATAGGGAGGTGCCGCCGAGTGACGTAGTTACTATTGTAAGGTTGGCAAATAGTATAACTATACCAGCTAGATGTGAGTACTTATGTGAAGGTAAACAGGACCGGTTATTGTGTGCTCATTCAGACGGAAGCCGGGATGTTTTATTAGAACCCGAAGAGGTATCTATGCACGGTATACTAGTATCTCGTATATGTACGTCAGAAAGGGACGACAAACGAATACAGCTGAAATTAGTTAATGTTACCGAACGTGATTTACCGTTGAAAGCTAATATACCTGTTGGAGTGTTATTTGTGGCGAGAGCGGAAACGGGAAATGAACCGATGACGAGTATTATAAGCCAGGTTAAGGTGGGCAATTCAGAGGCTGGAAAGCACCATAACCTAGATCACCTGGACAAGGAGATTAAACCCAGAATAGGAAAAGTTCTAGACGAATACTCAGATATTTTCTATTGGGGAGGAAATGAACTAGGCTGTACGTCTATAGTTCAGCATGAAATTCACACAGGGGATAGTGCACCTATTCGAAAGGCAGCATACCGTGTACCTCATGCGTTAAGGGACATTATGAATGAACATATACAAGATATGTTGGACAAAGGTATCATTCGCCCAAGTGCATCACCATGGGGAGCACCGTGTGTTCTCGTGAAGAAAAAGAGTTTAAATGGTGAGCAGGAGTACCGATTCTGCACTGATTACCGATTGTTGAATAGCATTACCCGGGATGATCCATTTCCCCTGCCTCTTATATCTGAAACCTTAGATTTACTGGATTCAGCTAAATATTTCACTACTTTAGACTTAGCTGCAGGGTACCACCAAGTGGAAATGCATCCTGATCATAAACATAAAACGGGTTTTACTACACCATATGGGCATTATGAGTACAATAGACTACCGTTCGGTTTGAAAAATAGCCCGGGAACTTTTCAAAGACTCATGAATTCAATTCTTACCGGATTAACAGGAAATGGAGCACTGGTTTACTTGGATGACGTAATTATTTATTCCGCTACCGTGGACGAACATTTGAGTAGACTCAGAAGTGTGTTTGATCGGTTACGACAAGCTAATCTTAAATTGAAACCCGCGAAATGTCATTTTCTGAAAGAGGAGGTACGCTACCTGGGACATATTATCTCATGTGAGGGAGTTAAAGTGGAACCCGAGAAAATCTCAGCCATACGTGACTATCCAATACCTACGTCCGTTACTGAGGTACGTAGTTTTCTGGGATTAGCAGGATACTATCGTCGCTTCATAAGGAAATTCGCAGACATAGCAAAGCCGTTGACTTCTCTTATTAAGAAAGAGGTACCATTTGAGTGGGAAATCACCCGCCAACAAGCCTTTGAGACTTTGAAAATCGCCCTATGCGAAGCACCTATATTAAAATTTCCAGATTTTACCCTTCAATTCATTTTGAAAACAGATGCCTCAGATTACGCTTTAGGGTGTATACTAGTACAGAAAGATCCGGAAACAGGACTTGAACATCCAATAGCTTATGCGAGTAAGCAAATGAATGATGCGGAGACTAGGTACCCAACTACGGAAAAAGAAGTTCTGGGGGTAGTTTTCGGAATCAAACATTTCCGCTGTTACTTGTATGGACGTAAGTTCTTAATCGTCACGGATCATAAACCGATTTTGTGGATTAAATCTTTTAAGACCGATTGTTCATCGCGGTTAACTCGTTGGTCGCTACTACTGTCGGAGTACGACTTTGACATTGTACATAAATCGGGTAAAGTTCATACGGATGCGGATGCTTTATCACGAATTAGGATACAAACAGTTACTGACCATACGACTCAATATGAACCAGTTTTCGATAGACAACTCATAAAAGTAGCCCAACGACAGGAAATTGAATGGCAAGGAATAATTCAACAGTTAGAGAATGATCCCCGAAGTAGTGATCAATACGCTTTGGATGAGGAAGGATTGCTGTACCGGGTTCGATCCCCGGACGAAAGAGAGGACCGCCTAGTAATACCTACTGCGTTCCGATGGAGGGTGATGAATTCATATCATTCACTTCCACATGCATCTCATGTAGGATTCGAGAGAACACTACATCTTATTAAGTCAAGGTTTTACTGGCCATACATGTATTCGGAGATTAAAAGATTCTGTGAAAGGTGTATTCCTTGTCATAAATTAAAATCTAATCCTCATAATAGGCCGGCGCCTTTACAACGATTTCAACCTGTCCTCCGGCCAATGTCTCGCGTTGCACTGGACATTGTAGGACCCTTACCGAGAAGCGAGAAGGGAAATAGATATTTATTGACTTTTCAATGTCATTTCTCTAAATATCCAGAAGCTATACCATTACCAGACCAGACAGCGACGACTGTAGCGAAAGCATTCGTTACCGAAATCGTGACGCGACATGGTGTACCCGATCAGTTATTGACTGATCGAGGAACCAATTTCTTGTCTAAATTGTTCAAAGAAGTGTCTTCTTTGTTAGGAATCGAGAGGTTACACACTTCAGCCTTCCATGCTATGACAAATGGTGCTTTGGAAAGATCGCATCGAACGATCGCAGGGTTTTTAAGCCATATTGTACAAGACGACCAAAGGAATTGGGACGATATGATACCGTACGCGTTAATGGCGTATAGGTCTACCGTACACGCGTCTACTAATGAAGTTCCCTTCTATCTTGTCCATGGTAGAGATATGGTATTGCCGTTTGAAATTACAGTGTCGCCACTTCGCACGAATTATGCAGTCGACACTAATTATGCAGCAGAGTTGACACAACGATTAAAAATAGCATTCACACAAGTTAGAGAAAATCTAAAGAAAAGTGCGGAAAGACAGGAAGTGCAATACAACAAAAGAACGGCTCCAGTAACATTGGAAGTAGGAAACCTTGTATTCTTGCATGTACCAAATGTGAAACCGGGTTTGGCTAAGAAGCTAGTTCGACCCTATACTGGGCCGCATCGGATCGTGTCCCAGAAGTCCCCGGTAAACTTTAAGATTAAAGATTTGTATGGGAAACGAAGGGAACAGGTAGTTCATTGTAATAGGCTCAAGTTGTACAAGTACAGCATTGAGAGCGAGGATCAGATTGAGGAAGAGCCGTCAGACGACGTAGAAGAGTTGATAGAACCACCACGTACTGTAAAAGATGAACCTTTGACCGTAGATGAGCCTGACGAATGGGTTGTAGATGTACCTCGGGATCTTAGTGATACCGAGGGGGTGGACGAAGAAACGAGGGAAGAAGCTAATGTAGAGGATGTTCCTACGCCGAGTCCCCTACCTTCTCCGTCGTTACCACCAACACAACCAGCAGGGCGAAGTACACATGATTATTTCCTACGGAGTAGAAAATAGATGAGATACCATTTTGTTCAGGAGTGAAGTGATAATTAACCGACGAAAGATATATTACATATAGGCCTATGCCTGATGATGGAAGGAAATGGATAGAGAAGAAAATTGCGATGTTATATTTTTTTTAGCTAGCTAAAGGGGTTAAATGATTAAAAGATTTGAGGAGAATAGAAAGTGGAACGAATTAATGAGCGGGACCGCCTTGCTTTTCACCGCGTGCTATGAATTAAGTATTGGCCGTACTTACGCGTCTACCTTCGAAAATATTACCGTTGCAAACGTTGAAAACGTTTCGCTCCTGGAAGGGAAACGGAAGAAGAAGGGTGTGAAGAGTGAGAATTTGATAACTCGATAGTATAAAGAATTATAAATAGTAGTTCAACGTCACTACTCTAAGGTTCGTTTAAATCACACACACTTTGTTGAGTTTTACGTTAGGCCGAGACCTGTTGTATAGGCCGGAGCTTTATTTGAAGCACATCAATGTCCGATTGGCATGCGATCGTCGTGTTGAGATGTAAACGAATGGAAAGGGATGAGTACGTTAGAACCGATACCAAGGATAGATGTTCTCAAGGGAATATAACATTGGTGGTTATCGAGTTGTTGTAAGGCTATTGTAGAATACTAATTTGAATAGTTCTGTAGCCTCATTAACGTTTTTAACTATTTTACGATTGATAACATTACCTAATTGACCATTGAGGTGGATAAGATTAGGGAAGTTGATGAGACAGTCGTGTTTAGAATCATATTTTTGTTTCAGGAACATGTGGGTTCAGGCCTGTATTTTGTTCCTGTGTTTTGGGAGTGTCGCGATCGCCGTGCAAGCCGACGATCTTAACACCGGGCTTGTGTTTTTACACGAGACAGAGTTTCTTTTGAGTGGAGACCGATGGGTTATTTCACTCGACGTTAATATCAGTAATTATCGGAGTAACATTGATACTTATTTACAAGCTGTTGCAAATATAAAGAATATAGCACTGAAGGACAACATAAGGGACATTGGCTTTGGCATTACGAATGAAATAAACTTGTTAATAAATGAAGCGGAAAATGTGTGGCAAAAGCTGAACAACTTGGTTTTAACTTTGGCACCTGTCGAAAATAAAAGGGAGAAAAGGGGATTGTTCAACATTGTGGGGTCAACCCTCAAGTTCTTGTTTGGAAGCATGGACAGACAAGACATGGCGTATTTAAATTCTCGAATATTTGATATCGAAAATATAACAACTCATATAGGCCATATTATGAAGGAACAAGTGACATATATCCGTGATAGTATTCATACGGGAGCTCAAAATACGAAAGACATCAAAATGATTATTCCTGTTCTACGTAAACTCGATGCGCACATGACGGACATAGAGAAATTTCAGGCCGATGACAGGAAAAGAACTACTCTTTTGTTTGCAATTTCGAGTTCGTTAAGGGAGCTAGAATACACCATAAGGAACATAAAAGAAGACATTGACCAATTAGAAAATGCGTTCGGACAAACCGCGCTGGGGAAATTGAGTCCTTATTTTATATCTCCATTGAAATTGTCGCAAATCTTAGGACACATTCAACCTCATTTGAGCCACGATTTGTCTTTACTAACCAGCTTGGAATTGGGCGAGGTACACAAGTACTATAGCGTTGCTCGAGTGCATGCAGCAGCGATTGAAAGCAAGATTCGACTGTTTATCGAAATTCCGTTAACCGCAACTAACCGATGGTTTGATCTTTATAGAGCTTTGGAATTACCAGTAAAGCTCGAAAATCAGAGTGCCGCTATATATATTAAACCGGATACACCTTACTTTGCAATAACGCCCGACCGTCAATTGTACATGCAGTTTGACATAGGAGACTATTTACAATGCACTACAGGAGCCATAACCGTTTGTCCACCAGTGACCGCCGTATTGAAACCTTCGCATAAATCGTGTGCATATGCTTTGTTCACTGGCAATGATAGAGACGTAAAAGATTTGTGTACGAAATTAGTGGTAACCAATTACCAACCAAAATTATATAGAAGTCTGAATAGTGACACGTGGATGTACAGTGTGAAACAAGATATCCTCTCACTGCAGTGCCCACAGCGATCACCGTATTCTCCTATAAACATATCTAAACTTGAAATACAGGGAACGGGAAAGATTGTCTTACCGGCTTATTGTTACGTATTTGCAAACGAGTATGTATTATTACCTCACACAACGGACACTCTAGCATTCCAGTTCGAACAGACTGAATATCACATACCACCCATTTCAAGCCTTGTTGAAATCGCATCTCTTAACGAGAAGACAGAGGCTATTGTGAGCATGGGAAATTCAAAGGAAATTGGGGAAATCTTAGCTACCTTAGAAGCTTCGGATTCATACTCTCAGACCATCGAATATCGCGAATGGTTGAGAAGGTTAGAGGACATACGATATCCGTCACAGGCTATATGGTATAAGATTCAACATATTATCATACCAGTCGTATATATGACGACCTTACTTTTAATCTTCGTGGTATACTTCAAATGGGGAATAATATACGCGTCGATTAGGAACGTGTTTAGAAACAAAAACCAGCTGGTCCAGATGCCAACTAGAAGTGAATCGCTTCAGCACGATCCCGAGATCATCGCCGCACCCGAACTAACTCCACATGAACCCAGTCCTAATAGCCAGCCTTCAACCTCTGCTCCTTCATTTTAAAATCGATAAAGAGGAAACTTGAGAAAATACAAGTGAGATATACTTGGTGGAATAACTATACTTAAAATCAAGTAAGTTGTCCTGTTAAGCAAATGGTTGTCAATATACTCAGTGGAAAGAAATAAATAAAACGTAAATGGAAATAAAATCACCTTGTATGACAATATATCAATCTTACTCCATAGATATTACTTATAACATTAAGATATAGCAATTTTTGGCTTTGGTAACTATATACCGCGCCTTGTATTTAGAGGAAATAATGAACACCATTTAGTGGGTGTATATAGCCTACAACCGAGCAAATTCGTTAAATGAAAGAAGTAAGTCATTTCAAGACATACGCAACAAGTTGCTAGTGTTTGATGAGATCATTTTGGGAGTGGTTATTGATAAACAGTTAAATAAATGTTTAGGTTACCAGTTGGTAATTGCTTAACGTATAACGTAGTATTAAGACGATGGATTCATTTCCCAGCACCTAAAGAAACATTTTAAAATTGTAATGGCACATGGTAGTTAACATTGGGCATATTGAGGAGTCAACAAAAGAAAGCTATTGAAATATTTTGTTTAATAAATAACGTCAACCAAGTTCGATCCGTGCTTGAAGAGAGAAGACTTATGAATGAACTCCATGGAAGTCGGGAAGAACAAGTGACCCAAGAAGAAAATGGCAAATCAGTCTCACTCTGAGCTTTAACCTATATACACGGGTTTCACGCTCAGCACCTAAAGTACGTGGAAATGGTTCAACGCAAGGAAACCTACACTCGAGCTCGCTGTTTCCTGTGCAAGAACAGGGGACACCGGAAAGCCGAATGTCCTGTAAGGCAACCACCTCCGACACCACTGGAGAAGCCTACCGAAGAAGTACTCTCAACTTCGGTCCCAACCTTTCCACCCACCCCAATCACACCAACCACGCCGATATCAATGGCACCAACAACGCTTACCAATCCACCGACCACTACACAACAAATGGTCGTAGTAATTCCCTCAAACATACCTGAACATCTACCAAAGCTCCTGGACCTGCAGAAGCAGATGCAAACCATCAAGTACTTGATGGGACGAAGACAACAATTATTTGGATACTCCATGATGACACCAACTGTTCAGGAGAGCCAATTGAGGTCAAGATACAGAAACTGCCGACAAAAGTACATAGCCAAGTACGGGCAGCTTCCTTCTTGCCTGAATCTGTGATGTACTACTTCAGTATTCTCCTCTCACAAATGAGAATACCCTTTCCCAAGAAGACTGACATATTCACTGTTACCCTCTCCGACTGATTCGACGCCATTCTACCCTCCAAACCACCGGCCGACGACGCAACCACGCAGACAAACCGTGTGAGCGTGTGTTTAGTGGCTTGATACTCATGGCCAACACAATATTCAAGAAACAACACAAAGTAGTTAGTGCGCCGACAATAGCTGTGATCGTTTCATATTTCGTGCCAAATATACTCAATATTAACTAACTGAAATGTCCAGTATAACTTTGCGTATTCTGCATAGACTTAAGTTGAACTTAAGTTGCATAAGCTGTAAGTTAAAATTAAATATATTTTCATGAGATTTGCTGACTTGAACTTCCAGTAGAGTTACTATGTATACGCTGTGAATGAATCGATCATCTTGATAATTATAAATTATATTATTATTATACTCATACACTATTAGAGCTGTTTGATCAAGTGGTCTACACTTGATCATGTGTAGAACGTTTTAAGTAAGAGTTAATACTTCTGCTCTGTACTTCATAATGTCTATTATTTGAGTGACTAGTTCAATATTGAATATGAATTGTAGATTAGTGCCTGATAATTATCGTACTTCTTATATGCATGAGAGATGAGTACAGTATAATGATACCTGATGGTAGTACAAAATGTATTTAGTGGATTTTATACTTTTAAGAATAAGATATTATTCTGAATCATATATCCTACTGTAATGGCTATAGTTATGAAATAATTATCGAGTGTGGTCTTATCAGTTCTAAAGGCTGCTTGCCTGTTGAGGCAATGCATCTTTCTCAAACGGTGGTCGAATGTAATAAAGCTTTTATTTTGGTAATTCTGATGTAATAATTGTGCTGTGTTTCTAATGTTAAAGTCACAAGTTAGTATGGAGTATAGGACGAAGTGAATTCGGTGTATTTAACTTGATCTGCATTGAGCCACATTACGTAATATGGATGAGGTCACCGGGCATCTGGATTCAGGGTCAATACATTGAACGCACTTCGATTCATATATGAGACCACCGTTCGACCGAGCCTACTCTAGCGTAGACGATTGTATGTGTAGATCACGTGGTAAACCACGTGATTGACTCTATAAAACAGCACGCATAACGTGCGAAGCACACAGTAGAGAGCTCATAGCTAGTTCGCACAGTTCAGCACTGTCTTAGCTGGCCAGAGGTAAAGACGAGTACCTAAATAGCACTTAGTGTGGCTGGCTTTAACTAGTCCAGAGTACCCTAACTGTTATTTAGAGAAAATCTATACTCTACTGTCATTTCACAATCAAGTCGGAAATTATCAATACGGTTAGTGACCATTATCTATCGAGATTGGGCCGATAGTGTTTATAGTGGTGAATAACCAGTGTTGGTATTTCCAGGGGTTTTGTGGGATTTGCTATCGGGCAGTTGATTTGTTATGCGGGCTCCCGCCTCTAACATCTCTTTTGTCTATGAATAGTAAATTTGCAATAACCTTTGATTTTGCAAACCTTGCGATTGAATAAAGATATCCTGTTGTCTTGAGAGAAAAGTAAAGGGTGCGGACGCAGCATCTTATTTCCAGCTCCTGGTTTTAAGTTGCGGAGTGCGTCTGGGGTCGGAGACCCATTACTGAACTCAATGTCAAACAGGCCTTTATCTAATCCTAGGTTGCGCTATTAATTTAAGATCATCTGTTTTTTTGACCAAACGTGTGCGGTGCGGGCGTAGCAACTTGTCCAGGTCGCCCGTACACTTTCTTCGTACGAGTTTCTTGGCTAAGTCGCGGAGTACGCCTGGGGTCGGAGACCGCATCACCGGGTCAAACCTAACAAGATATCTTAAATTCTTTCTCTTCATCGCACAGGCGATTCCCCTTGGACTTGATCAAAATTTAACTGGACTCATTTTCATTCGATTTAAATTACTTGATTAATTTAACTTCACCAATCTGAAAACGCTAAGAGGCTGTATAACTATTGGTATTATTGTCATACGTATTGTACTTGCTGTAATCATTTATTCGGGGTGAGAATAAACCACACTTGCATAACCAGACAAGTTTTATTCCACAGTTGACAGGAGTCCCGGACCAACTCTTCCCTTACCATTCCCTGGGCCAAGATCCCACACTTCGTCGGGAGTCGTAATTCTACCCTTTAATAATTACAGGCTTCGCCTTACCCTCTCCCGTCTAACACTACTTTCATCTTAAGCCTTAATTGGGGAACAATGAAAAAAAATGCAGTTCCTTAGAATCCCCCGAGTTAATTCCTCCCGAAAACATGCGGAATCCGTTTTTATTTTATACGTAAGGTGCGGCAAGAATCATCACGATACCTTACGATTCTTTGGATAACTTTTGAATAAATGGTTTGCAGATGATTCCGAATTTGATGTACGGTACCGGTACGGTATTCGCAAAATGTTCAAAGAATTGATTCATTTAATAAAATTGTTCGCATATTTTAAATACTTCAGATATTAAATTAATCAATTAAGTCATATACCGATAAAAAATAATTATTATTCAATTAAAAATTGTGATGAGATGGCCACATTGGCGGTGTAAAATGCATACAGGTCCTAAAAATATTCTGTTTATCTATAGTTATCCTAATATTCATCCTATCATCCATTCATTCATCATAATATTTCATGTTCATTGTAATTTTGTATGATTTTTACAAATTATCAGTGATGAAAATGTGTCAGTAAATTTAGTTACAATTGGTGTAATATCACCTCCGTCTTCATGGGTTGAATCATAATGCCGTATTAAATAGGGGCGGGGCCCAATTTATTGAAATCTAATAGAAGTGAGCCGAAGATACAGATAACTTTTATATCTCAACCTCATCCATTCTGATAGTCGAAGTCATACAATGTAGACTGTAGCCTAGAGTTAGACACAACTGAGATGGTACACCTGCATGTTGATATAATATTGTAAACAAACCTTGAAACTGTATAAACATCTTGAAATGTGAAGCTAAATAAGAATGCAATTTTGTTACATTCATGTCTGAGAATATGTGGAGTATGATTAATGAAAATGATCTGATTGGCTAGCTTATTCTATAAATTATTATTTTTAGGTTTGTTACATTGACAGGTGTGTTGACGTGCCCTATTTGTACACTTCCGGTCACATAGAATATAATTTCAAAAAATTTATTTATATTTAAGAATAATTTATTTGTATTTCACCACGATTTTTTCTTAAGAGTATACGACGATGTGTATATTGTTTGCTAGTTTTAGTGCGTATGTCAGTAAATTTTCTCCATTGTGGATTTTGATTTGAATTGATCGATTACTTTTGAAAGTGCATATTGACCTATTGGTGTACGCTAAAATTGAAATCAAGTTTGTTTATGAAATCGACTGAAGTAGGTATACCGTATCGTATATAAATACCGATTTAATAAAACACTTGGTCGAATGGACTTGGTTCCTTTCTTTTATTAGTCTGACCTGAGCGCTATTTGCATAATTATAATCAAACTAAATAAGGCGAGGGGTGAATCTCTACAACTTCTGTGACAGAATTCTATATTTTCGATCCGTAGCCTTAATTTGGGAACCAGGATCAAGTTTCAATATTATAAAGAAATCAAGGATTCGGTTTCCCCAACTTTCCGAGCCTCGTTTCCTCTTTATCCTACTACTTCTTTCCCCCTCTTCTTTTCACGCTAGTTTTCTGCACTATCCTGACGAATCAAATGTGTATTTATACTAAAACCTGCAGACTTTATTGTATGGATGGTATTCAAAATGTTTAAAACTGGGTAACAAATTAATTGAGTGAGCAACAACAGATCTTCGTTCTATCAGATCACATGCATATCTCCTTGAAAACAAGTTCCACGAGCTCTGAGTGGTTACCCTGTTTGACACTTTGACCTGCAGTGGAGAGATCACAATCAGACAAATTTTGCGAACTCCACTTTTGGTCAGTACCGGTATCGTAATTACCAGTCCCGAAACACCTAATGATAGGATGAAATAACCGACTAAGTGAACTCCTACTCGGCAGAAATTGGCTTTTCTGAATTTCCCCTGTAATTTTTGGTTCAAGATACAAAAATAATTACTGTAAAAGGCCTAATTGGGGAAATTAATGTAAACGTTGATAGATATTATAGTTGGTTGTACAGACGATTTGAAATATTCAAATGGAATCTTTTAGGGTTGAAATTCCATATTGTACATAATTATCTAAGAAAAAAATATTCACAATAATCGCATTGTATCATCCATCACTCACATTGTAGGGGTATACGCTGGCGGCTGGTCTATAAAGTACAATAAAATTTTCAGGTCCCCAAATAAACCTGATATCTTGTTAATAATCAATCAATCATCATCAGAACACTGTACTGTCGCCCAGTCAACAGGTATGGCAGTTGAGGAGTGACTGTCGAGGATAGCGTTGGACTCACTTGATGTAGCCGAATATAGGCTTACAAAATGTGACTGGCTCGCAAGTTAGTTACACGCTTACACTTACTTGTACTCCAATGAACCGACATTTCGAGTGGGAGTAACTGGAGATGTTTTACTCGCCAGGGGACAGAACGGGGGGGGGGGGGGGGGGGGGGGGGTGATAAAAATGTTGATCTGGGCTGGGCGGCCAGTGGCGTATCGTGATGATCTGGTCACCTTGATCAAGATTGTCAATAATTACTCATTAACATATCCCCGTATCATCTTGCAGTTCTGATTGATCAGATCTCGTCACACTTGTTATTATTTATTAATTTAAAATTACTCGTTTATTGATGGGCACCGGTTTATACTGAAGTCATTGTTTGGCGTGGGTTTCAGTCCCGCAAATTAACCATGGGCTATTGTGTTATTTGTAAAGGTCCTAATTCACTTATTTTATCTTCATAGTTTATAGTTATCACTTGCTCATTCGTAGATACCCCCAAATAACTGGTCCTCGAGCAATTATAATAACCAATCGGCAATCATTTATTATTCAAATAAATACGTCAAAAAATATCTAACTTGGGCCCGGTTTTACGGATCTTAGTTAAGTGCTAATCCACTAACTATTTGTTAAAGGTACGAAAATATCATATGTAACCAAGGGTGATAACAAGTTAATCCGCTAACTATTGCTTAATCCACCAACTATCGATTCGTAATACCGGCCCTTAGTTGATATTTTAGTTGCTGTTATGTATTGGTTTTATGATTAAATTTTAAAGTGCGCACCGTCAAATCTTGGCTCTATATAGACATTTTATTTACATGTCATTCAGTTCACGAAGAAGAAAACGTTTTCTGCATAATTCGATATTACCATTTTCAATTTCGTATACATTTTCTGTTGCCAATAAAACCTGACATTCAGTTTCTACATGGATTTGCGCCACTACCAAGAGCTGTAGAGAGATATAGAGACTGTTATGTATTCAAGTACAATGCGATGGCTTTAGCTCACTGTATGCGAAAACATTCACTTCTTCACTGATTTGTCTCGACCGAGGGGTTTGCAGCTCGCAAATTTGGTGTACATGCACCTGATTTAAGAGATTTCAGGAATTTCAAGAGATGTTAGGGGTTTCAAGAGATGTTAGGGGTTTCAAGAGATTTCAGGGATTTCAAGAGATTTCAGGGATTTCAGGAGATTTCTTCCTATATCATTAGGTGTTTCGGGGTGGACTGGTAGTTTCTGGTAGGCCTAGTTTAAGAGATTTCAATATATTTCAAGGGATTTCAAGAGATTTCATATAGGGATTTCAAAAGATTTCAGGGATTTCATGGCAAGTGTACTCCGGATTTCAGGAGTTGTTGACCCCTCGGTTATGTCTTCGAGTACAATGCGATGTCTTTACCTGACTGCATACGAAAACATTCACTTCTTCACTGATTTGTCTCGACGCACATCTCATTCAACTGTCCGTACATACACAAGTCAATGCGACCATCTTGCTTTCGTCGGCTATTATTATGAGGCTAGCTCTGCTCAGAAGGTGAAAGTAGAGTTCCGAGCGCATTGATCGTTATTATCTGAAGGATAAAATATAAATTATTTACATTTGACGTAGAATTGATAGTTTCGTGGAATTCTGATCACCAGACAAATGTGAAAGAATTGTTTTAAAATGTAAATTAGTTGTTTGTGAACGAATGAGTCGGGAATATTAATTGCATGTTTGCATTCATGTTTGAAGGTTAGGCCATATGTGCTTTTTTGGGATGATGAAAAAAGTATTGGAAGTGTCTTAAAAATATAACTATGAATATAATAACTAGATTAATATCTAGTTTATTACTTTAATTTCAAATATTAAGATGATAGCGGCCTTTTTGAAAAGCGTGGTTGCCTAACTTGCCTATATGACAAATGCAGAATAAGATAATATAAAATATGTGAATAAGTTGAGATAGTAAACTAGTTCTTGTTACAAAGAATAATGAAATGCTATTAGTATAGAGAAAGCGAGGGGTTTACAACTCGGAAATTTGGTGTACACCTGATTTCAAGTGATTTCAGGGATTTCAGATGATTTCAGGGATTTCAAGTGATTTCAGGGATTTCAGGTGATTTCAAGTGATTTCAGGTGATTTCAAGGATTTCAAAGGGATTTCAGGTGATTTCATGGCAAGTGTACACCTGATTTCAGGAGTTGTTAACCCTTCGAGAGAAAGGAAAAGATTATAATTATCAAGTTCTATTATTTGAACATTCACACATTTACTAATTTCAAATGTATCTAATCAACTTTTATATTCTTATATTTATTGAATGTTTTTCCTTTCCCTGCATTATTTTGCCTATGACGTGCCAATACTATCGTAATCACATGCGTAGTCACGTACATCTATAGGTCTAGATACGTACAAGCGTACACACATAAAGTACAGTACGAAAGTGTAATTATAAACATTGATACCGTATAGCTGATGATCAGATTGATTGTTCACACATTCTGTCTTTAAAAACATCGTTTTAATCAATTTTTAATCGAGTTGTGTCAATGGCCGATTAATTACATTTTTTTTCTCCTATCGAATTGTCGTTCAACAAATTATTTCACGTACTTTAATCCACGAAAGATGACGGTTCCGAGCGACCGTCCCTTTTACCGAATACTTCTAGCGTACAGGTGGTTTGCGCTTTCTTTCGTGGATACAAGTATGCGATGACACTATAGCAGGCTTACGTTTATTAATTCACTCTCTGAAGAAGTCTTAATCTTTATTATCTAGCGGAGATATTATCAAGTCTTTGTTAATTAATTCTCACGTTAATTTGAAGTTTCAATTAACACAGAAAGATGTTATCGATCCTTGTTATCTGAGGCAACCCCCTTGCGTACGCTCGCTTCCTTTCACTGAAAACATCAACAATATATCTCGAGCCTCCTCCCCTTCCCTCAATCCATTTCCCCCCACCCACCCCCTCCCTCTCGTAGAACCTGATAAGGACATCGAACCTGACCCAGTTCTGGTGACCGTGACCTTGAGGCCCATTCGAGAACACTGATGCCAACTTCATTCTACTATAAAACTAGAATATAAAAAAGTGAAGTTTTAGGGGAAAAAGTTGAATCGAATTCGTAGAAGAGTCTTACTCAACGTGAAGTTTTTTCGTTAACGAGGATACCAGGGCCTTTAATTAGGTTTTATTTTGTTGGTCGAACGCCAAGTAGGTCGGACTTATTATGAATTATTAAAGTACAGCTTTTGAATTGAGTTTAGATTTGTGCATACGTTTGAAAACAATGAAATGGTCAAGGTATGTTTTGTTCGGGTTTAGTTTGTGCGAGGCATTTAGATTGTTAGTGTGGTATTAGAGGTCGTTGACCTCAGGAACATGTTGATAAGTGATAAATCGCCTAGTAACTCATTGCGACTTGCATACAATGCGGTCTATTTTTGTGTACGATAAATGCACTGCACAATCTCAGGTATACGTGCATTAGTTGTAGGCGGATTCGATTTATTGAAATATTTGTTTTTTATTGATGGCTTTTGAATAGGTTAAGATATATCGATATTTTAATAGTAGAAACGAATACCTTTCAATACATCCAAAATAGAAATTCAAAGTGGTATTTACCAGTAAGAGAATGCTTATTTCATAAATTGTCCATTACTATTTCAGTTTTAATTTTCCACGTTTATACAGCTATAAATGTACATTTTTATGTATCAATTGAAATTGAAGGACTAGAGTAGGCCAGGCCTATATTCGTAAATCGTACTGTCTCTCAATTGTCGTTCAATTAAAATATTGATACGGTACCGTCCAAAAGTTATTACGTTAACAGATAGATTATTTTCGGTCAGTCGTCAAATTAAAAACGTACAAGAAGTAAAATTAACAGATATTAAATCAGTTGTGTGGTTGTCTCCAAATTGATTGCTCTGAAACTATCGAGATCTTTGCATGTTTTTTTTATGCTGCTTAACGACCCCACCAACAGCTAGGTTATACGGGGGTACGAATGAGCGGGTGATAATGAAACGATGATAGGTGAAAGGACGTTTACATAAACCAATGCCTTTTGCGGGACTCGAACCCACGCCCAACGGTGACTTCGATCACTACCGCTAGCGATAGTTGACTGAGCCACTGGGGCGACTGTCTCAGCATGTGCTTTGGTATTTATATTATACAAAGTGCATTTTAATATCTTATAATTACGGAAATGCATGTCCGGGTAAGTCAGTGGTTCCCTTAGCGACTAGGTTCTGATTGAATTGTGGGAATTCCAGTCAACATTCTGTGCTTTATTCACGCTAAATTATAACTTTTTTAGACTTTTAGACTTTCACATCTTGGATGATATAATTCATCTGTCAATCGGGTATACAATAGGTATACTTTTTATGATTTCAATCCTGTTTTTTGCAGGACTGATTCTGAAGATGGAATTCAATCCAGTAAATTTTCAACATCTTGAAGTTTTGGAGTTCTTCAAAGGTTCACAACATATTTAAAGTTGTTTGCTATATCTAATTAGTTTGAAGCGTAACTAGACGGGAGGTGGAAATAGTATCCCATAACTTATTTATTCAGGTATTGTGCTAGACTAATCGTCCTGAAAACCATAATCAGTGACCCTCGGGGTCACTTGTTAACGAACTCATAATCAACTAATTATTAGTTACGGTACGAAAATAATATAATAATTAAACTATGGTGGGAACGAGTTAATCACTGATCTTTGCTTAATTTTAATCAGTTAGGACGAGTAACCCTTGACCTACACGATTTCAGTCATTCAATTATCTCGTAATACGTTTTTATTTATTTTTAATCATTATAAAACTTGCCGCAGAGTCTTTATTTCTAAGTTAAGGTTAAGGCTGTCAAGAATCAAGGTAGAATCGTTTAGACGGAACCAAAGCTATATGGACGGGACACCACAAGGGCGATCCTGAGGAAAATTTGTAGTGCAACTCTTTAAACACACTGTAATCATTTTTTTTTTCTTAAATAGAAATTGTAATGTAACTCCATCAAACTGTATGTATGTAATCAGTGAACTACCACAATAAGTTGATATAATTCGTGAAGTTAATATTGGTGTTCGTATCATATGGGAACAAAATGTAGTTGATACGATTCTCTATTCCCTCTGTATATATAGTCTAGGCTAATGCCGGGATGGTTCCCACAATATAGGCCACGACCGCTTCCTTCATAATATCCTTCCCATTACCCAAGAAACCTTCATCTCATCATCTCATTAATCATCCATCCGACGCCAATAGATCTGTGCTATCATAACAGTGCGTCATTAAACCTAATATAAAAAAAACGATCCTCTATACAATTTACATACTGATGGTTTACTAACTAAAGTTCTGCTAAATAGAATGATTAACTTTAAGTGATAATTAATTACCATAATTTCCGGAATCTCAGTGTTTTCTGTGAGCAGTAATAATAATCTCTGACGAACATTTTCCATTCTGAACATTTTGAAAGAGTTGAAACAAAACAGCATTCAACAGCATAGTATAGCATATAATCGATAAAAGTAGCATAGCTAGGAATATAACTGCTTTATCGACTCCGATATAGTAGTTTGTCAGAGGTAAAAGTAAAAGAGGAGCGAAGGAAAGATGGTCATATTTGATAGAAGCAATAGAAAAGAGGAAATTAACAGTCTTCATGGTTCACGCTGATAATAACTGAGACGCTCCCATAGTTACGTAACGTGTTACGTTACTAATTTAGTTGAATTAAATTATTATTTCCGATAATTTTGTGCATGCTGCCAGTAGCTAGTATACTATAGTAGCTAGCATACTATAGTAGCTAGCATTTGCATAGTGTATACTAAGTTATGTGAGATATAGGCCTATATTATAATAATTACTCAACTAATGAGATTTAATCTTGATAGTAATTTGCCAGTATCTTTCTCACTCCATAACCTGTCTGTCTATGCGTTAGACACAGCTTCTGATACAGGTGAATGATTGATTGACTATTGTTTGCTTAACGACCCCACCAACAGCTAGGTTATACGGGGGTTATGAGCAGGTGATTATGAAGTGATGATAAGTGAAAGGACGTTCACAAAAACCCATGCCTTATGCAGGATTCAAACCCACGCCCAACGGTTACTTCAGTGTCTGAAGCATGCCTCAGCCGACTAAGCTAACGAGAGCGGCCAGATGAATGAATACGTATGAATGCATAATACGATTTAACGGCGCGTCAACAACGAGATGGGTATTATTATTATCTAGAAACTAGCCGATAATTCCATAGGCCTACATTCTATAATCTGCAACGAACGCTAGTTGAGTTGCAGGGTTGAGAGGCACTGCAACATTACTTTTCACGAAGACGAACTTCCCCACGTTTCACTTCTTTTCGTTATCGACTAAAGTTGTTTCTACTTCCATTTGCCGTCTGTGCCAGAGTGTCATGCCCCCCCCCCTCCCCTACCCACCTACCCACCCCACCCCCCTTCAACCACCTCCTAACTGCGTGTCCAACTCGGTGAGATCTACTGAGCAAGCAGCCATCATGGGCCAAGGAAAATGGCAGTCCCTCCCTTTACCCCCCTCCCTTCCTTTCCACCTTCTATCCTCTCACGCTTTAGAAGTATATTTTTTTTCTTTCGTTTGTTTCGTTAGGTTGCTTGGCAACTGTATGTCTTCTATCTCATTCCTTTTTACACTGTGCATGCTCGCTTGGTCGTAACAATCACTCTTATGGTGGAGCGTGCATTTCATCATCATTATTAATATTGTATGGAATGCACTTTTCGTTGGAGCCCTGTCGGGGTTGTGGCAAGCAAGTTAGATGGGGTAATTAAGTATATTTATTATTGATTCCCATCTACTCTTTGTGTCTGTCATATGACATCTTACTTTATTCAGGATGTGTTTAAAAGCTACACATTTTAATTGCTGTATGATAATCACCTAAACTTTTATCCGTATTTAATTGTATAGTATTACGAATTTAATTGTTTGTAGATTGAAGCGTTGCAGTAGAAAATATAGGTATACATACTTGTAAGAAATTACAATTGACAATTTACCGAATTCCGGATTGTCAAACTGTACTTATTTATATAGTTGAATAGTATTTTCGTTCATTGCCAAGGGCTTCATTTTCTCACACGGTTGATTTCCGGTTCCAGCAACTATACCTTCGTCGCATCACATCGCCCCAAACAAATCTCACTCGTCATTTGTTGGGACTGTAAAGTACAGGCGTAGGAACCATAGAACTCTAGTATAAGTATAGGAACTTTGATTTGTGTTGATTGGGGGGGGGGGGGGGGGGGGGTATAATTGTAAATAAAAATATAATAAATGTATATAGTTTTTTTCCGCATATACGGGGTCTGGGCAGAGCCCCTGCCGACGTAGTCGGAAAATTGTAGGTCCTTTTATTGTCTTCTGTCCTTTGTTTGAATCTTATTCGACATTGGATGACGTGTGTTCTGACGAAAGTACGTGAATTGTGAGGGTGATGAGACATATAAAGTGGGGGGATCAGGTACATTACTGAGGGGCTACTCTCCCCTATTCCCACTTTCTTCTTCCTACATTTCTGGTAAAGTGTATGTTTATTATATACATATATCAATTATATATACATATACGTACGCATGTACATATCAATTATATATCGAGTAGATTACTGTTTGTTGAATTACCCATCGAAATCTCCCAGAAATGACCTGGCTGTGTGGTTGGGGTCATCAATAAACGACTGGCATTCATGAATGAGGAAAACTATCTTTTTTATTACGAATTGAAACTGTCAGTCATGACGTATATCAGATGTTTAAAATAGGCGACGATATAATTGGTTTACCTTTTGGTTAGTTTCTATAATTATAAATTATATACCGGTACTTATATATAATTATTATTTATATTAAATGCGACAAGGTCTTGAAACATCCAAGAGCTGCCGCGGTCATATTAATTCATTATTTTCCCTAATTGGGAAACTAATTTCGATATTGAATCAAAATTTCGATGTTATAAAGATGAAATGAAACATGTTAAATGAATAATGTACTGATCAAGAAACTGGCGTAAAGTCTGAAGTGTAGTGGATGTGAAGATTTGTTGTGCAATCTTAGGGAGGGTTACTCTGTCTATCAATAACAGCTGGAGAAGTAGTTAATCTATCGTAGAATAAAGAAGCCATACTTGTATATTGATTTCCTAACCCATGCGTTTTATATGAATCATTACCCTTAATCATACCTATAACGTAATAATGACACGAATACAGAAATAGGTTGAAAGGAATTGAATGAATCATCTACAAATGGACGCAATAATGATGGTATTATGTGCCAAACTTATTTTCTTGCCAATTTATCAAACAGGTGAAAATACGTTTTTATACTTTTACTAAGGATACAGGTGGTAGAAGTCGTAAAATATAGGCTGTGCGGATATTTGGCTAGCAATACAGAAGCACGTAGCCTAAGGTCAGTTAGGAATCGTATTTTATTGGAAGAAGAGTCCATATAATAGTTTTAGACCAAGTTTTTTTTCAAGTCGAATCATAAATAACGATGGACTGGAATTGTTATTAGTAAAAAGAGGAACCAGCTATCGTAAAAATACATCTCACCTTTGAAATATAAGTTGGGTATTGCTTGCGGTCGATACACGTGAGAGTTGCGATCACATTTTCATAATAATTCATACTCGGAAACAATCTACAGAAACATATCAATTGCAATAACAATCGGAAGTGGCTATTCTTCAGACTGGAGTACATATATTGAATTGTTTATAGCAACGCTGGGTAAATTTAAGATACTCTGTACCAAATTTAGTACCGGTATTCATGTTGTGTGGCTGAAAGTGGTGTTTTCTTGTAGATCTTGGCGTAATGTGTTTATTTGCATAACCTCGAGTTTACAATTGTTATGATTTGTGTGTTTAGAACTTACTTTAATTTGATGATTTCTTTTCTTGGTATCAGCATTGACTAAGTATCTCTTTAGTCTATATAGTATCAGCCTCCGCCATGTTTGGTTGGGGTTTAACGTTGGTGTTTTACGTTAGTTTTTCGGTTTTGTTAAATTAATTTGATATGGGGTTGTTAGGTTAGTTTTAGGCTGATTGGATCAGTTAGATTGGATTGATTGAGGTTAATTTCGGGTGCATGCAGTAATAACAACAATAACAAACGTTCTCATGAGGGTGGCATAGTTCAATGGACCGATGAATTGAGGGGTGCCAAAGACGATTACTTGGAGTTTCTAATTTTTTCTTCCCTTATGTGTCTTTGAATGATTTTTTTTTTGGTGCGTATATAGCGCCACCATAGGTTATGTGGGTGTATCTACTAATTTAAAATGTATTGACAATTTTCAAATCATTAATTTCAAGTAAAATTCCAAATAAAATGAAAAAAGGTAAATAAAATGAAAGTATCTTATACGCATATATCATACCTAACCCACTCATACCAGGCTGATATTATGGGTATCTCGCAAACTCATCCCAAACTCTTCTTCTCTTGTTGCGTTTTCTTCAACAAGTTCCCAAAATGTCGCAACAATCACCACGAAAGCAGCATCACTCGATGGGCTCTGGTTTACCAGTAGGCCGTGGTTTTAGATTCAATCCGATTGTCATTTATTATAGCTCTGTGTCGATCTAGAAGGCTATGTGTTTTCGAGTGAATCATTTTTGACAGATCTACTTGCAAAATTGCTGAAATAAAATGGGTGTAGAGCTTCGAAAATGTACCGAAAATCGATTATTTTTCCGAACTTCTTTGGGCCGTGTTCTAACAATCGCATTCATCAGATCCGCTCGCCAAGATTGGACGTGTCTTATGTGCTCCAATTTTACGTGCTAGTTGAATTAAATTATATCTGCAAATTCAATTCTATAGAATCGTGTTGCTGATTTACTGTATTTATCTGCTCCAGGTGAAAGAATCGTCGCTGGATAATGGAGAAGAAACGTGGCAGTGAATTAAAGAAGCCCTAACCGTAAGTTGTGCATTGATTTCTGATTCTCTGCTCCAACGGTGTTATCACAGATATAGATAGGCCTGTGGCCTCAGTGTGTAATGGTAATGCATGACTAGAATCGTTTTTCTCTCTCACACACACTACGAATCATAAACTCAGACCAAACGCTAGCTCTACGGCGACCGTTGGATCGATATTTAGTGACAAATGTTTCATATTATAAAAAGAATATCCCTCGCATTCATATTCCACCCTCCCCCTACCTCTTTCCCTTCAGTCACACCCTCTCCCTGAACCACCCACTCTCCCACCCACTTTTTGTGCCATGACTCGCGGGTTTACTGTTTTACAATCATAGGAAAACAGGCAAATCAAAATAATCCGCATTGTGTAGTGGAAAAACTCCCTGATACCGCTGCGCTCGTACATTTATGACCTATGACCTCTGAACAGCTTTCAATCACGTCCTTCGAATGTCGTACGGTAGCCCAAAACATTATTGTTCGGTTGCCAGTAACCCTGTATATACCATTGCCTGGGCTAAAACTGATTGTTTGTAGTAAAATAAAAATCGGGACTCTTCTCAACCATTTCCTGTATTCCTTCCTGCGTGTAGCCAGGTTTATACCTGTGTGCTGTATCCAGGGAATCCAGCCAGCTCCAGCTAATGCTCAGGGTAAACTCTTTGATCTTTTGTACAATAAGCCTAGCATACAATTGGGATCGATTTTATTACAGCACTCTGCATGTTTTTACTGTAATTGCCTTATCCAGTAACGACCATGATGACGATTTTATATGTGAAGTATCTAGGACATTGTAGGTATTATAATTGTTATTGTATCGGGGAGCACGTTATTATTACCTCACGAAATGCGCCTGATGTATAGTTTGAATATATTATCTATTGAATTGTGGTTTATTGGTTACTCAAGGGCGTGTTAGCTATTCGTATTTATATACACACACCGTGGTAGGAATATCCTACCCACTTAAGATCTATTTGGAACATATTTGTTAGGGATCGAGTTACACCGGTGGCGGACATTAATTAGATAGGGTGGACGTCTCGGGATTCAGGGGTTGGCTCCTTTCTACATCGCATGTCGCCCGACCGGACCGGTATATTCATGTCCCATGACGCTTTGCCAGAGGAATAAAAGTCAACTCTAGTGTACGTATAGAGCGCCTCTAAGTGAACCCGATCTCGTTGAAACTGGATCTAGAACTTCTTCTCCAGGCCTACATCTTCCCGTTTCTCCTCGTTTTGTTCCCTTATCATCCCGCTGCCGCCGCTGCCCCTCTCCGACCCGTCCACCCGCGTCCCGTTCTCCTTCCCCCCAGATTGATCACCTTTCTCGTATTTCTGGCGCATACATAGCCAGTGCAGAAGAGAAGCTAGTCTAGCTTGCTAGGGGCTAGAGGGGTTTAGGATGTGCCACCCGCCTTGGGTTGAGCGACAATTAATCATTGGTTGAAATCGAGCGACCCCCCGCTCCCACCCCTAAGTTCTCTGTTTCTCCCCTTATTCCCATCCCCCGCACACCCACCCAGTTCTCGTGCAAAGGGGGTGAAACAGCTACAAAGAGATGTGGGCAAGGGGTTCAATTTATAGAGGGGTGTGTGGAGGGGTGAACTGTGGATATAGAGCGAGAGGCATATACATCCATGCGATTCTCGGCTACAGATGCTCTGTGCTCACGTCTTCTTGCTTTTTTCGTATTTAATTTAAGATGTCCGTCGTTCGATTTCCGGTTTGTCGTTGTGCGGCTGTTCCACTCGACATGATCTCGAGAGATCTCGGACAGATTAATTGCTGTTCGAAATGACAATGTACCTATAATACGTGCACTGAAGTACAATTTTTTTGTGAGAATAGATAAATAGATCGAGATTCGAGATTCAGGATTAGGAAATGTTCCGCCGAAATTGGCTATTTGTTTGGTCGGCTAGTATACTACTAGATGTTTAAAATAATGTGTATTGTAATGTATAGATCAGTGTAGCGCTAGTGAATGGTTCTCTTCAGTTTGTATGGTCAGGAAACGGTCGTGGCCTGTTGTATTTAAGAGCCATCCCAGTGTTGGTATTTACCTGAACAACAGAGGAAACCTGACGAAAAACCTCTGTCAGAATGTTGGAACATGGCGGGATGCGAGCCCCGGTCTTCTGAATGACCGTTTAGCGTACTATAGTCACTGGTCCATCTTTACCAGCCTCCCTAGAGTTCTATTACAATTAGGGGCCTAAGGGAATGTGTTTCGCAAGATATACTGCATAGGTTGCACATAGGAAAAACTACGTACAGTGTCATTTGTATGATCATAAAATGAGGAAAATAATGAAATGTACGATCAGGTCTAAGAGATGACCAACCATTAACAAGACCATTACTTGGGAACTGAATTGTTTGAACCGTGTCAACTGGAATCTTCCAACACAGCGTCTTGTATACGCTTGTCAATCAATCATGAAAGATAGATTACAGTATTGAATGAATGCAATAAATGAACGCAGAGATTGAATGAATGATTATCGTCCGAAGTCCGTCGGGATACGAACCTGGCCCTGTCGATGTGTGCCGCTGCGTCGAACAAGCAATTAGCCGTTGATTGCGATGATGTGGTTATTGGAACACGATATGTGGCGGTCTAACAACACTGACCAGGGTTAACAGTCTACGGCTTTTGGTTGACCAACAATTAGTCGAGAGGTCACAATTGCTCGAGGAGGTGGAATATTGAAAATCTACGATCTATCTGAACCTTTTATTTTTTTTATTTTTAGGAGCCACAGTGGCATCCATAGTTACGCTAAATATCTTTTAATTGTGCAATTTCGGCAAACTGATTTATTGTCATCTTAGGCTAGGCCAGCCCATAGGCAGTGCTTTAGTGAAAAAAAAGTCGGGCATGAGTTTCGAGTCCCGTTTATAAGACAGGTTTTGTTAATATCACTATATAGAGTCTATAGATCATTCGTATGCCCGACAGAAAGCTGTTGGTGCGGTCATTGAGCAAACAATAATAATCACTCCGTCGTTAAAAACGTGTAGGACCGGCTAATATTTTGTATTTATTATTTTGGTATAAGGCCGCGCACTGTAATGACAAGTAAGAGCTATTGGCGTCGGTGAATGATGAATGAGGTTATGAGAAGATGATATGAAAGGAAATTTTCCGTTGTGTGTTGTGGATAGTGTGGGAAGGGATACAGTTTCGGAGCCATCCCAGTATTCATCTTGATGACAGACGGAAACCTGGTAGTAGACTATGGCGGGAATCGAACCTTGGCCTTCCGAATGAAGTTTTTTCATTCATTTTTGCCAGTAGTATCTTCTGTAACACTTCATGCACAGTTCGATAGCTCATAATCGTGGAAATGTGTAGGCCCTAAATCATATGCATCAGATTTTAATAGCTGAGCATTATTCGTCACGTATAAGATATAGTTATGGGAATTACGACATTGTACAAATACAACTTGATACAATCTCTACTCATGTAGAATAAATTAAAACCCATAATTTCGCCTCGTCTAGCGTGGGGCACGTTCAATCCTGTAAGGGGGTATGCATAATAATTAAAAATCTGTCTCGTTTTCTTTGTGCAAAAGAAGTGGAGTATGGCTCCCCTAATCACAACCCCCCGACAGCTGCCTTCTTCACACTCCGACATCGCGTCACAATTCGCTGTATTTCACTTTGTACTTGTTCGTTGTATTATTCACACATATACCTTGAGGCTTCGTATCGGTTCAAGACGTATATATTCTGATGTTCTTTATTATTGAATGTACATTATACACTAATATCCACAAAACTTCAAAAGAATTTACTTTGGGGATGAATTTTGACTGGGATGACTGTACGGACTTTTTGCCAAAAGTCAATTCTAGACTCATGAATCTTGATGCACAAAATATTAAATTATAAATGATAAATTGAACAGCCGGAGAAAGTGGTACGAACTGAACTAGCCACCGAAAAACTGTGTATTTGAACTTTGTGATAATCCAATGTCTGTATAGATGTAGATTGAGCTGACAAAATATTTGTTAATCCCAAATTTCCATACTTTTTCGCTCATCTCATAACGCACATTCTGCGTTTTCCTAGTAATACTATATGTAATATATTCAATGATTATATTGTATATAATATATTCTATATGTAATTAGAATAGAAGGCCTTGGTATAAGTATGTAATAATAATCACAATAAAAATATATAGTCTACCCTACTTCTCAAAGTAATGATGAACATATTCAATTGAAAGTGAAGAGGAAAAAAATCTACACAAATCAATACCTATAGTTGATAGTACAGCGGTGAGCCATTCTTTGATATCTCTTTAAATTAATTGACATAACCAATTGTTTGACTTCATCAATTAGCTTAATCAACGAAGGCACCGCTTCAGAAACTCGAGTCACCGTTGGCCGTGAGTTCGATCTCCGCATATGGCAAGCGTTTTTGTAAAACGTCCTTTCACCTATCACCAATTATGTCTGAATTATGATTCTTCATGATTACGATAGACAGAAAACTAATTACGATCAAATTACGATTATGATCAAAAAGTAAATTGCTTTTTAATGCTGTATTCTGCCCAAATGACTTTTGTTACATGTTCATATGTTTTCGTTATCACCTGCGTCTTCGTACCCCCCCCAGCCCCCCCCCCAATTAACCTAGCTGTACCGAAACAATTTTTGTAGTTATAGTAATCTTGTTAAAATGGGACTGAATAAACCCAGTAACATTCTTTCGGCAAACTTCTTATTGATTTTATTGTCTTAATTGCTTGTAGATTGACAGACACAAATTGTTTCGCTGTATACATACACAGTACACACCACACTCACGCCCATGTCGAGCCCACATAAATCACGTCCTAAAGTAGGCCACAATAACGAGAAGTCGCAGGCGGCTATACGCATTTCCTGCGCTTTATACAAGCAGCACCACTTTCTATTGGAGGAGATGGATGTTTCGTTGTTTCACGTAATTCATGATTTACCTCACGAAACTGTGTTGATGAAGTGTTGGGAAAATCGATACATGCACTACATTTATGAGAACACACGGAGATATAAATTGTTAGGTTTTTTATTTGTATATAATTTGTCTTTTTATTTATGTACAAAACACATATAGGCCTACAGCTGAAATGGGTAAAATGCCACCTTTATATCTGGGTTAGTGTGATCCGAATTATGATTCTTCATGATTACGATCGACAGAAAACTAACTATACGATGATTCAAATGACCCAAAAGTAAATTGCTATTTAGAGCTGTATTGTGCCAAAATGCTTTTTGTTTCATAGGATTTATTTTGGCAGATCTACGCTATATAGTCACGAAATATGATAGTTATTTGATACAACGTCACAGATAAAGGAAGCCAATTTATAGAAATGTATTTGGTTGAAAAACATGTATTTCCAATACTTGCATGCACAACCGTTTGGATTGAGTAAGAGAGTAAGAACGTCCCATCTTATTTATGCCTTAAGGGATTCAAAATTATCTGTATCTACGTATTCTCAAATTGATATATCATACAGTTCAGAAGGTATCACCAAAAAATCTGATACTGTATACTTTATCGACTCCCATGGGCTCTCAAATCGCAATGAACATCACACCTTTTGTATGAGTTATAGCTCAGGCTCAGCCAGCTTTAATCTCTCGTTAATTATCCCCCCCCCCCTCATTATATCTCGCATGTACACGTAACGGTAGCATAATTGATCAAATGAAATGTTTTATGTTGAGACCGTGGGACGTATAACATACCCCCTCATGTGCTACCCCGCTCAAATCTCAAGTGGTGACTGGAGGGGGATGATATATCATTTCTTTGATTTTTCAATTTATAATAATTATAATTAATAACCCCACAATTGCATATACCGGTACCTTCTTTATTCACAATTCACAAGTCACAATTCCTATATCAGCATTTTTTCACCCTTGGGAGGTGTTGGAGAAAGAAGATGATTTTCGGTAATAATGAGAAACTCGCTGGATCTTTAAAAATGTACAGTATCAGTATCGTGTAATTTGAACGATATATATTTATTTTTCAAGTCGTGAACCTCGCCCTGAAAAAAATCATAACTTCTCAAAATATCTTAGTTTTACGAATATGATTCTGATAGATATATATATATGTGTTTGTTTTGTTATGGACAGCCTCCGATTCGATCTCCTGAATATTAAGTGATTGATTTTTCGCTACAGCTTTATGCGCGCTATATCGATCTTCTCGTTTATATTAACATATGAATGTGGGCAAATAATTAATAGTCTGTATCTAGTAAAACCGTCCTTTAGTAGATCGCTCATCCGTTCACGTATCTACGTCTTCAAAAATAGAAAGGTTATTCGAGTTCGCTTCTTCAACCGGCTGAATACATTATTATATATATATATATATAACTTATATATATATATATATACGAATGTTATAGAACAACAGAAGCTTCACATTTTCCAACACACACAAACATCCATGAATAATACAATCGAATAAAATGAATAGCTAATAATGGATGAGCGTTCGAGAAACTTGACCTTTTTCTCGTCAGCCAATGTCGATAGTGCTGTGTGTTGGCGTAGGTCAGTGTTCGCGGGCCGCTCGGTGCGACGAACGCGGGTTTATAGCGATTTAATTCCGCCCGTTACGTCATCGGATATGATATAGTGACTGTAATAGGCCGTGATAGGGCGTAATGGGGCTGCTGGGTTTATATATATATATATATATATATATATATATATATATATATATATATATATATATATATATTTACATTTTTATTCATTTAAAGCGGTTGGCATCATGTCGAAGCCAAGAAAAATAGTCACAACCGATTCCGCTCGATCTTCTGATAAATAAATCATAGTTTGGGAGGAAAGTATAGTGTCAGTTTTTTTTTTTCACGTAATCATTTTATAAATAAATAATAACATCGAATGAAAAGTATATGAATGATGAATATAGGAACGAAAAAGCCGCCCCGGTGGCCAAGTCAATTATCGCTAGCGGTAGTAACTGAAGTCACCGTTGGGCGTGGGTTCGAGTCCCGCATAAGGCATGGGTTTTTGTGAACGTCCTTTCATCCATCATCTCTTCATCGTTTCATTATCATCCGCTCATTCGTACCCCCGTATAACCTAGCTGTTGGTGGGGTCGTTAAGCACATAAAAAAAAAAGGAACGAAAATTCAGATGATAACATAACGATGTAAATCATGTAATAGTTGGATGATTTATAAAAATGAAAAATCAAATAATAATGTTGGTTTTCCGAATCTTAGAAACATATTTCAATAAAAACTTCTTTAAGATATAGATTATCTCTCCTTCCGCATTGAGTATTTTACTGTAGGATTTTTAAATCTGTGCTCTGTAATATTTCATTTTTAAATACTTTCTGGTTGTTTTAATCAAATTTTCAAGTACGCTCGGTTCTAGAGGTCGTTCATCCCAGCGGAACAGAATAGTCATCAAATAAACGATTTTCTCCAATCAGTAGAAAAGTAGAATAATGATATCCGTAAGTTGAATTAAAAGTGAAAACAATTTTAAATCTAACTTTTTCATTTACATATATGTATATATCTCTGGGGCGTATTTTTTAGTTCGAGTAGATCTACAGTTCAGAATACCTATACTGATATTATTCACTTTTTAACCGAAACCGTAATGAAGTTAGTTCGACCATCGCGTTTACTAATATAAGGAAAATGCCATATGCGTTTTTAGACGAGCGGATAGTAATAGTATGGGTAGTAAATAGTAATGGTCAAGAACTGCTTCGAGTGTTACCAATTTAGCACATTTTATTTTTTTTCTTCGAAATGGCTGACCCGATCAAGCTGAAATTGTTTAGAAATGTGTATGAAAATATAATTCAACTTCACGCAAAATTTCATTTTTTGGGGAAAATAAAAATATTTTCTTTTTTTTCCGCCATGTTATTCTAATGGGTATTTTTGAAATTTCTAAAATTCATAAAAAAAAAAGTTACCACCCGATAATGCCACAAAACTATACAGATCTAAGTCAGATGAGGAACCATAATGAAAAGGAAAAAAGTTTGAAGTTGATAGCTGTAGCCGTTTGACCTGTGGAGAACCGACAAAAAAACATAAAAACGAACACCAATTTTTTCAGTATGTCAAATTGAATCCTCGCTAAAGCTCGTCTAATAACTCCATGGACCATGTCCATGAATTTGATGTGGTGGGAGACTGTGAATCCTATGTATGTAAGGTGCCTAGCCATTTCCGTCGTTGAGCTGCAGATCGGATTTTTTTCTCGAGTAACACCGACAGCGCGGTAATTTTGTAACCCATTTTCCAATTTTGTGCTGAATAAGTTGGTGTCAACATGCATTGAGGGTTGGTGTAGATTATTAGACGAGTCAATCATATTTATATTTAGAGCCGGTTGTACCAAGTGATGATTAGTGAATTAAGCAAAAATTAGCAAATTAATTTGTTATCACCCTTGGTTACCTATGTTATTTTTGTACCTTAAGTAATGATTAACTAATTAATATTTAATCATCAGTTGGTAGAATCGGCTCTTATTAAATCAGTTCATTAAGAAATTTGAAAAGATTGTCAATACATTTCGAATCATGTGACAATATTTCATTCAAAGATATATCCGTGGACAACTGTCTTCTGATAGATGAGTATTTATTATAGAATGTTGTATATATTTTATAGGAGAAAGGCTAAATAAACCGAAAAGAAGAGTTATCGGAAACACTTAATCACCGTCAATTTAAAAAACATGAATTTTCCTTCATAATAAAAGTTACCTAATGCAATCTAAAAAGTTCGTATTACAATAATGGCCGTGGGTGTACCTAATTGCTTCTGTCTCGGCCGTATACCTGCTATAATTCCCCGACAATTGTGCAGACTGGCACTGTTTATATAGCGCACACATTTTAGTACTCAGTATGTATAATAATAATAGTTTTGTGTTCCGCTTTGTGCCCTCCCACCAGCGATCAATTATTCAGTCGCACGCGGGATGTTCCATATATACACGTCTGCATTATTAATCACGCTAATTACTAATCCTTTACATTCGTCTGTCATATCGATCCCCTTCCGTAACGTTTACACACAAATGAGGTATAGGCACTTTTAAAAAGTTATTAAGGAATAGGTCGTTAGTAGGGGAAAACAACAAAAAAACTGATGTGAACGCGTCGACGAAGCGTCGTTCGCCAAACAACTTGAGTTGGTTGATCGGGGTCGGTCGTCTAGGCCCAGTGGGGTGGGTTGTTGGGGGGGGGGGGGGGGAGGAGGAGGGAGAGATGGTCACAGTCGAAGCTCTCTGCCAGGGTGTATGTAATCAATACTGCCCCGGCACACACCGACGAGAGAAATACTGCCACCGACTAGATATACACCATATTAGATATATTATACGTGTATTTATACGTAATACCTGCCGATAGCATTGCGACCAGTCCGTCAATCGACTGTGTATGTGTGTATGTGTGCGCGCTCATATGATGGCACGTGAGTAGGTGCTGGTTGCTGATGAACAGATCGTCGATATCATATCATGGATATTATTACTAATTGTGTAAATTTATTCATAAATTGTATGTATATATATATTTATGTATATATAATTTACAGTCATAGTGATACTATGAAGCTTGGTTTTTCGTCGAGTGATTTGTAATACCAATGTATAAACTAATCAATTGCAACCGTGTATTTAATAAGTTATGGAACAATTCAACTTGATAGAGAGGAGTAGGAGATGTAATCGATTAAAATGTGGATTTATGAACCCCTTCTTCTCCTGATCCTCTATTCCCTGATCGTCTTAATTATTACTTTGTAGTGTCTATACCATAAACACCAATATACAGAAATGGTGTAATTGTCTAATTATACGGCTGAAACTAATACCGGTACCCTGGAATAATTATTTATAAATTGCCAACATTATGAATCTTTATAATTATACTAATATCACAAAGTCACATCAACTTTATATGGGGGTACGACGTACGTAATTCATATATCATCTCTCTCTCTCTCTCTCTCTCTCTCTCTCTCTCTCTCTGTCTCTCTCTCTCTCTTATATATATATATATATATATATTTACACATAACAATATAAAGATCTAAATATTTTATCTATATATATACATATATTCCGAATACAATCAAACATCGTGTAAAGGTGATAAAATGCTCTAATTGACCATATGAAGGTAAGCATATCGGCATTATTTAAATCTGCTTGTACTCGTTCTACAAGTACTGCGTTCTCCCACTGTATGCAAATCCCGCGATCACCAACAGCCATATTTCATGGATTTTTACTGCGAAGATTTAATTGTATTCAGCAGCCATTTTCTTTCGTTGTCGTTGCAGTCACGGACTGTTGGATATACTGGATGCATATTGAAATAATTAATGTATTATTTCTATATTTCTTTACGGGTGTGTGTGTGTGTGTGTGTTCCGTATACATTTATTATTGCCAGCTGCTGGTTCGTACCCCCCTCCCCCCCCTCTCTTGCATGATAGAGTGCCGTATAGAGAAGTTTTTCGTTCGTTTTTTATCGGGTCAGGTGAAAGGAATGGAAACTACCGGTACTTGTATTATTGGTTGATAACTTGTTTTTTTTAAAAAACATAGTTTCATTGTGTTTTCGATGCCGATACGAAACTGGCATTGTTTTTATGTATCATTGTCGGACAATGGCGTGACAAATGTGAGGAACTGTTGGAATATGATCGGTCACTAACTTATAGACACAATATATCTTATTATAAGTGCTATTATAATCTGGGTTATTCAGTGCAATTCGCAGTTGTCTGTAACTGCAGATAGTATCGAAATGCATTGTCATATTTCAATTGTATTTTATATTGTTGAGTTACCATAATGTTGTATATGCAATCTTCTTAGATTCTTAATTCTTATATTTAATTAACTAATGTTTTGTTACTCATCCTATTGTTATTTTATTACTCTTTCAAATATTTTATTATGGTTATTTTTGATATTTTAATTAATTGATTTTTATTCTGTGTTTTTTAACAATCTTATGTATATAAGACAGACTTTTTTCAATAAAGATTTATATATAGATAGCTCACATTTGATTCTTGAATTTATTTTGTCTAGTCCTATAGGCCTAACTACCGATGCTCCATGACAATGCAATTAACGATATGCGTTTTGAATACTTATTTATTGACATATAGACCTAGGTCCATGTGGGGATGTTGTAATAATTTTCTTTATTCCGATTTTTAAGAATGTGCCTTGGAAGAATGTGCCTTGTTTTACATTTTCTTTGTATATAAAGAAATAAACAATAAAGAAATTCGACTTATATTCGACTTATCATGTAATATAAATAACACTTGGGTAGTATGTCTACAGTATAGTAGACTTTTAGTCGATAGGTTTACCATCTGAATAAGATGAACACATTATTGCATTACGTGATTTTACTTTGAATACGTGCATGTATAGATACGCTGTAATGAAGAATATTTTTATTTGACAAATGGCAATTGAAAGTGATTTAATCGAGAGCCGAATGTACCAACTAATGATGAGCGAATTATCCAATAATTAGCGAATTAACTTGTTATCACTCTTAGTTACGTGCTATTTTCGTATCTCAACTAATCTCGACTGATAATTAACTATAATTAATTACTTGATTGTCAATTGGTACCTGGTCTAAGAGACGTAAATACTTGGAAATGACAATGATCAATCGAAAATTTTGGTAAACGTTAGTTGAAAGTGAGAGTTGATTGCCACACAATGATTTTATTATACTGTCAAAAACTGTGCAAAGTTAGTCTTTTTCGTTTTCACTTTTTAGTATTATTACCGAGTGTTATATCGGCTGTGTTGAAACATCGTAATTAATAGTACATTGTTTACTTCTCATAATAATTCGTACTAGTTGACATTTTTTAAACCTTTAAACTTTTTGATTCTTGTGTGGACGCGTCCGTCAACATCACCCGTAATTTTAGAGAATAGTTTATCGAAATCGTGGACTGTTTCCTTCATTGAGCAGATCTACGAAAACCGAAATGCGAATATCGACAATAGTCATAATATATTACCCTCTCGGTTGTCGACGTACAAACTTTCAAAACTATTATAACCTCACTTTGGTATTCGATATGCGATATCCGGGATAATATTGTGCAGTTGTATCGTATAGGATATACCCTGAACAACGATGATGTTCTAATAATATACCTATTACATTTATAAATTCTATTCATTTTATTTTTCCCCTACCAAATTGAAGATGTTGAATACGGAGGTAGCTATTTTCAAATACGATTTGATAATTGAGAAAATGTAGAAAATAAGTTATACGTATGAGTACGCTATACGTGCGAGCGGTTCACTATATAGAATAACGTAGATTAATTCTTTATCCAGTGGGTTCACGCATAAAAGAAAGTCTTTTTGTTTGGAAATAAAACTATATTTATATTATTTTATTGTATTTCCTGTTATAAATGCAAATAATATCGAGAAATCTAAAACTAATTTATATTCAATCGAACCATAATTCCTTTTTAACATCCGTGCTCCGGGAAATGATTACGGTAGTGAAAACAATCTTTCATACTTGTATGCACGTCTTTTTCTCGCACCATATAGGCTTTTTGGCCCGATCCACAGGTGGTTTATGTTGGAGGGGAAAAGCGATGTTAGGGGATGATAGAGTACGAGACTCGAACCCGCACCCGAAACATCTTCACTCATGTCCGAAGCATTGCATTCGATCTGTGTGCATGTATACCGTGTTGGTCGCCGTCTTCGTCGCATCGCGCTGACATTTTCTTGCGACTGTGATCGGATAGGGAGGGGAGATCCCTTTTGTATTTCATATACCCATCACGCCGAGAGTCGCGTAGTGGGCCTGAATATAATCAATATGCTAATGTTTGCTTGTATGTGTTTGTACATGAACGAAACGAACTCGACTCAAATGTAATGTAGAAGAAGACTCTTTCTCTCTCTGTGTCTCTGTCTCTTTCTCTCGTCGCTGAAACTGAAGGCATAATATCACAGACACACGGGTGGGGACTAAACGATAAATCAATAGCGCCGTGTGCAGCAGTAGCGAGAGAGAGAGAGAGAGAGAGAGAGAGAGAGAGAGAGAGAGAGAGAGAGAGAGAGAGAGAGAGAGAGAGAGAAAAAATGAAGAGTCGCCCACAGGTTGTACACCAGGCACAAATTGTTTGGATGAATCATTCATTAATAGAGGGTGAGATTTTCGCCGGGTCGTCCATTAGGGGTGGATCGTTTAACACCTGTGCGAAGACACGTATCAGAGACTGCTGAGGTTTGATTGGCGATCAGTTCGAATATGTATCGCGATCAGGTGATTTCTGAATTATAGAAACGAATGCCTGTGTGCATTACTCTTGCTTTTACACGTTTGTTATAGCAACGGCGTGTGACGAATTCATTGTTTATGTATATGCTGCAATGCTCGCTGGCTATTATTGTGTAAGTGTATCGAGTCACGGATATGATAACTGCAAAATTTACATAAAATACATATATAAAAATACATTTCATTCCAACTATCTGTTGTCAGCTAAAATTCATAATTATAATGTAACTCAGAATCTCAATTGTTTACTGTCATTAGTCACAATGACCGAAAATTTATGAAATTGAATGATCGAACAATTATAAAATTATATTTATCCCCCCACCCCACCCCCCCCCGTGGCTATTTCAGCTGGGACACTGATTTAGAAAATGAAGATCGCGAGTCGGGCAGGGTTTCAAGTCCCGCACAAGGTATGGGTTTTTGTAAACGCTCTCTCACGTTTTATTACTCCATCATTTGATCATCACCCGCTCATCCGTACTTCAAATACCCTATAGCTTTTTGTAAGCACAATTAAAAATAATACATTTAAATATGTATCAAATTATTGTTATTTATACTATGCATTGTGTGCAATATGTAAATGTATATGGAGCTGATCTCTTTCAAGGTTAATTTATTCGTTTTCCCGTGCCCGTTTCGAACCCGTGATAAATGATGTGTGTATATAAGCCTATACGGAGATGTACTTATTAGGGCAGTCTGACTGGCCAGTAGCGGATTAGTGTCAATCGGAACCACGACAAAATGCCAAACACTCGTACCATTCGCGGAGAAGAGCAACCAAAGCAGTGTCTTGAGCAACCTTCAGTTCGACTTGTAACAATATTTACACCACTTTCCTTCCTAGCGAAACGGATCACTGCTGTCTTGTGGGCTAGCTGTAGTGGGTAGTAATACAGTTTACATGGCATATCGAATGAAACATCAATTAATTTTGTTGTCTGGGATGAAGAAGTTGGTCTCAATTGATTTCATTGAAGGCAGATTCATTGGTTTTAATATGTTTAAATGTTTCTTTTATGTTTTCAATTTTTTTTAGTTGTGCTTATTGTAATATCTGTAATTTCTGACATGTCCAATATCTGTTTTCAGAACAATTAAGGATACAATAAATATATTCTATTCTATTCCATATCTATAACCCTTTTTATTCTATTATAATTGGTGGACCAGTGATAGTCCTCTTTAGTGTGTAGAATGATGGGAAAGAGATGGTCGTGGCCTAATATTAAGAAACCATTTCATTGTTCACCTAAACGACAGTGGAAAACCACGAAACACCTCTGGCAGGAATGGTCGACTATGGCGGCAATATAGAATTCGAGTTTAATGAATGACATTTGAACTGACTCGTCTCAGTATACGTTAGTTAATTAGTATAGTTGATCGTATACACATGTTCGTATACATTACAACTCTAAAACAGTAATTATGACAATTTCTGTAAGTCAGTAGATGATATTTAAAATTTTAAATAGTATGCTCCCATATATATCCCACATATATTACATTCATTGGGATACCGACGAAGCATGCATTCGTCGATTTTACGTGGTCTAGAAAAATATATAATAACGATTAAATAATAACGTAAAGCAATGAAAATCATTATTACGACAGTACACAGGTATATATGTATCCCGAACACCACAGTCCCCACAGATCAATGGTGATCTGATTTAAGGGTACCCACAATCTTAGTCGGTAATCACTGTCACGATTGAGGGAAACCTCGATAAATCTCAGTCAGGCGGCTGTGGGAATCGAACCTTGGTTTCCTGAGTCATGGTTCAGAATCCCTCTCAACTGATCTGTTTCTGTTCTACGCTGAGTACGGGCATTAATTGAAATGATTCAATTTAAATAACAACCCCCGTAGGGCTTATATGCTTATGTGCTTATCCGTTTGAGACATGCACTACGATCAATATTTCGGTGGGCAACGACCCTATCTTTCTCAAGATCCAACAATAACGTTTGAAGATTTGAAAAATGAAAATAAAGAAAATTACATCTCACAAATTACTTTGAGGAGCCCGTTTGAGCAGTCAGGTTTACAAGTAATTGATGGCAAAGCAATTGATAAAATAAAATAAAAAAATGTAAAAATACTAGTGTTGTCGTTCGATGTCAAAAATTTACATCGATTATAAATCGTTTTCTTTAGATGATCAATCGATCGATACGCGTTCATTTTAAAATTGATAATAATTGGTGTGGTTATTTGATTTTCGAACTAATAGTTGACAAAGAACGAAAACGAAATCAAATTAAATTAAATTCAATTGATCACATTCACAATATATGACCGAACAATTACGTGAAGATGGAAAAAATATGGTACATAAAGGTCCTGCACACTTCGATAAAAACCCGCATAAATTCGTCTTGGCAGGACACATCTCGAACGTGAGAGGTTCAAATATCGCTAAATAATTATAGTTGATCAATAGTTGATACTTAATTATAGTTGATCAATAGTTGATAAATAATTATAGTTACTCAATTACGGCTCATGCAGTTCGATTAGTGATTCAGTATCTGATAATCGATAATCGATCTATTAACAGATAAACACGGTGACGTGCCTAAAAAGTAAAACATCAAATATGATTGAATATCCAGTATAACAAAAAATATGTCTACATTATGAATATGCTGATGTCTTTGCTACCCTCGTCACGTCCTACAACAATGGAGGCCAAATGGGAGGAATCTCACAGTTACCTATTCATTATTCTTCACGACTCGCGTTCAAGAGAGCTTCTTTTTATTACACTCATGTGAATGTATCTTTGTATCCACGTATGCCAACTTGATAAACACGAATAGCGCCGTTATATTTGTGCAGCTTTGTTAGTTTCATAGTTTTATCATTTTTATTCATTTCAATGCTGCTTAACGACCCCCACCAACAGCTAGGTTATACGGGGGTACGAATGAGCGGGTGATGATGAAACGATGAAATGATGATGGGCGAAAGGACGTTTACAAAAACAGAAACCCGTGCTTTATGCGGGACTCGAATCCACGCCCTACTGATGACTACGATCTATTGGCGTCGGTGAATGTATGAGGTGATGGGATGATGAGATGAAAGGTTATTTCATTAGGTGTATTGGATAGTGTGACGTAGTCGATCGTGGCCCGTTGTTGAGGAACCATCCCAATATTGACCTGAACGACAGTGATAAACCACGAAAAACCCCTGTCAGGATGGACGACCATCGTGGGAAATGGAACCCTGTTCTTGTGAACGGTTCAGTGTGCTAGTCACTCGACCCCGCGTCTCAGTAGTTGGTTGGTTTTTGTTAATTTATTATCATTATTATCGTTTTTATTCCAAGTTTTATTATTTAGTTTGAGGCCTCGCCACCGCACTTTCGTGCAATTGTGAGTGTATCACATAAATAAAACAAAATAAGATGCTTCTATGTTCATACAGCTGGAAACGTGTATGCCCATGTCCTGTCTCCATACTCTAGCCACACGTATCACATTATTTCCCTCCTCCTCCCCCTTCCCCCATCGTCGCCGTAAGAGGAAAGCATGTATATTTAGCTCTTCATTATGCTTGCCTCTGCTTGCTTTATTTAACAGACTCCCCGCTTGGTTAATTTCTTTCTTGTATTGTACACGTTCCATATTTCGTGCACTTCCATCTACGAGAGATGCAGGTTCCGATTGACTGTCTCCCCTATCCCACAACACTAGCGCACGTCTGATTCGCGCCTTCATTGTTAGTGAATACGTCGAATCTAGATATAGATGTTCTTATTTGTAGGAGTTTTAATTTGCTACACAAGACGAGAAAGAGTGGGGTAGATTGGACACTCTTTTCCGCGAAACAGGGAAAATACTATTTGTTGTTGGCATATGTGACAATAATTTTAAGATGATAACGAAAATCGTATCATACCTTGTTGTTTTTGTCACTGTAATCGTCAAAAGCCAAGGTCGGTTACCGCCACATTTTGGCAGAAACTGAATAGGCTAGTGGTGAGGAAATCCTGTTTTAGTGAAGCTAATGACTAGTTGTCTACATGAACAACAACTTTGGAATTACTTCAAGAAAGTTGTGAGATTCACGTAATTAACCTCCTACGTTTCTGATGCCGAATGATATAAACTGAAATGCCCTTTTTTTCCGTGATTACAATGATACCAATTTGTTATCCAATTACCGGTATCTCAATTTGTTACCAATATGAGTTGTCATATTTTAATTATTCTTTGGGGTGGTGAGATCGCCCTTGTGGTGCCCCATTCGAACGACCTCATCTTTCATCCATAGCCTTAATTGGGGAACAATGATTTTCTATCAAGTTTCGAATATTGTACACATTTTCTGTATGGATGCGCCTCAATTTGTTACCAATATGAGTTGTCATATTTTAATTATTCTTTGGGTTGTATAAGATCGCCCTTGTGGTGCCCCGTTCAAACGACCTCATCTTATCATCCATAGCCTTAATTGGGGAACAATGATTTTGTATCAAGTTTCGAGTAGTGTACACATTTTCTGTATGGATGCGCCTTTCATTTTGAACGGATCCAGGTTTCTATTGGCCGAGGTATCTATAGGCCTATAAGATGCTGCGAGTCGTCGATTTGGGATTTGCTAATACGCGTTTGGTACGTTTTACCGTATCTCCACACGCAATATCGATTTTACGTGATGCTGTTTTTACAGACCTTATATCCATCCTGGTCCATTGCATTCTTTCTTCATTGTGTGGAGTAGAAGATACGAATCGGTGTTCGCTGTATCTCTACAAGAAAATGCGTATTACTTTTTACAACGCACATTATGTTTTAGTAGGTTTAAAATACAACGAGCTAAAAACGAAAGAAACCATCTTTACTATTTTGTTCTATATTCACGAACCAGTGAAATTGAATACAAAGGTAAGATGATGTTCTGCTCTTCAATTGATATGACATTCTATTTCTATGAATTCGATCAGTTTTGAGATAATATGTAAATTAATATCAAGAATGTGATGAAATTCATTGACGCATTATCTTGAAACTGATTGAATTCACAAAAATAGAATGCCATATTAATTAAAGAGTATAACATTATCTTGGGTTGGTATAATTTGAATTCAATCACACTGGTTCAAGCACATAGAAAAAAAGGTAACGACGAATTTCCCCGTATAACCTAGCTATTGGTGGGGTCGTTAAGCAACAACAACAACAACGACGAATTTCTCTATTATAAGCATCGTGGATCCACCCACCCCCTTGTTCCTCACCCCCTCTAGTCATTCGACACCGATTTCAAAATGTTGATTATATTGTTTGATTCGGGTTGTGTTGATCTAGAGGTAGGCCTACGAATGAACAGGTGATAATGAAACTATGAAGTGATGATAAGTGAAAGGACGTTCACAAAAACCCATGCCTTATGCGGAACTCGAACCCACGCATAACGGTGACATCAGTTTCCAAAGCGGTGCCATAGAGGTCATTCAACCAGAAATCAACCAAAAAATTAATTGGTAGCTTCACCAGTTTTGATATATTTTTCAAATTTTCACTATAAGTAGATGCGAAAATCTTGAATGTTTCATTTTAGTTATAGTGAATCTCTCCCAATGAAACCATCATCAGTGTTTTCTTTTCGTATGTCATATTTAAATTATCAATTGCGTTTCAATTACAATATACTGAATATAACATTTCCCTCTGAGCATTAGGACCTCCACCCTACCTATTTACTTAACGACCCCACCAACAGCTAATCTATTTGGGGTATTCCTAATCGTGCCTGAGAGACATCACCAAAAGGGTTGCAGAATTATCACCCTTTAGCCAAAGTTCCTTGTCACTTGTCACCTATTTCTGACATTCGAAATGATGGAATTCCACGTTGTTGCCACGTCGTCGTGCGATGGGCCGCTGCCGCGTCGACAAGTTGGGTTGACAACGACATGTTGACAATCTGGATCGTGGTCATTCGAGTTTTGTGGTTTCACGGTATACCGTTATCTAAGAATTACAAGTTCATTCTAATGAACTCTCACTTGATATCCTCTATACGTAATAATCTAGGAGGATCGTAATTCGCAAAGGATTGTCTCAACGAACAACTTGATTTGTTGCATTTGTGTTTACATGATTTTCACCATGATTTTATGATTTCATGATTCATTTCATGATTTAAGAGTTTATTATAGAGAATATATATATATTTTTAAATTTATTTATTATATAGACCTATTAGTTCTGAGAGTATGTATTATTGCTCATATAAAACTTGAACCATGCTTATACTAGCTATTACTTTTAATAACTTGAAAACTAACTATACCCTCCTCGCAGCCGACACCTTCCCGTCGTACTGCCACATACCCTAATGAGTACAGCGCCATGTAACCTTATCGTATTTGTTGTTTACACACTATCTGTTATGTATTCCGGGTGAGATATGGCGTATCATATCAGACTACCAAGTGACGAATTATTTTTTACAAAATCGTAATTTGTTATTGATAAATCCACGGATAAATTTTATTGAATAATATTTTCTAATGATTGTTTTAATGTATCGAATGTTCATCACCTTTTTAATTTTCGTACATGTTCAAAGATATAGCCTTGACTGACGTGACCAAATGATTGCATACTCCAACTAAATCGGGAAATGAAGTCGAAACATTTCCCACCGTTTAGGCATATGCAATCAAATCATAGAATTTATAAATAATTATCCATTTATTTTGAGATATTCTGAATTTGCTCTAATTTGGTAGATACTGTTTGTTTGTTCTTATATTTTGTACAGTTGCAACGTCGACTTGATGCTTTTTTTTTATTAAACGTTAAATGCCTCCAGCGTAATGCTGGGGACGTCCGTTCCAGATTTACAATAAGATCTGCTTCGGGCAAGGTTACAAACTGTTTAAGAATAAAACATAAACTACATTGGACGTTATTATAAAATTCAGGGTAGAGTTGAAACAAGGAAATTTAAATGTAAAACAAAAGAGAAGAATAGGGTATATGTTGGAGAGTGACGTTTGACGTTGTTTCCAGGTGGCGCCACCGTGCCATGCCGCTGGAGAAGGAGAATGGGGACGGGGATAAAGGAGGCCCTGCAGATGCTTCCGGTCTACTGGACGCCGCCAGTCTGTTTGGTGAGTGCCTCAAGCCACAGTTTCTTGGGGGTGGGACGGTCGGGCGGTAGCGGCGGCGGCGGCGGCGTTGCCCCAGTCCCCGATTGCTGCATGTAGATCTGTTTGATGAGGGTAGTGGGAAATTCATCCGAGATATAGGACGTGAACTATGTCTTGTTCCATGGTCTAAATATATTCTTGGTATAGGTTTATATTCTCTACCAAGAATATAGTTGGACTATGGTCTTGGTCAACATGGTAAACTTGTGGTCATGTGTTTTTCCGAATGTAAAATTTTAAAATGAATAAAATATACTCATAGTTTACCGCCAGTGCTTTTATGCATATAAACTACGTGCGAAGCGTATGCATACACTCTTGGGGTTACATAAAATATATACTTTTATGATACCGTATTTAAATTTGAATTGAACCCACGCTTATTTAACCTTTTTTTTTTACACACTACCTACATGGAATGCTTATCTACGTACGTTATGTATTAGTTTTAGGCGTATGTCAATACATTTTCGTCAGGATGCATTTCAATGTGTCTTGATCGACCACTTATTGTGACAGCATTACAAGTGTACATTGTCTGTTAATTTCAGTGCTTGTAATGTCACTATCATTGGAGTTGCCTCGGGATGGTTCACATATTTACCGGGAAATCACGCTTGTGACTTGTTTAATGTGCGAGCAAGTTCATAATTTAAAAAATATAAAAAACGTCAATAGGCCTAATGATTTTTTATAATTCGCTTCAGGCCCATTTTCTTTGAGGGTACTAAGGTCTCGAAAGCAATATTTTTTCTCGAGTATAGCTGAACGCATTTCTTTTACCAATAAGTACATAGTCAAAGCCACCGTGATCAACACTCCTTGTATACATCATTCAATATTTGAATGAACAGTAAGAACAATGTAAAATGTAGGCACCGATAATGATTTCAAAGTTGTGAATAGAAGTGGAAACGTTGAATAATCGAATTTAAATTCGATTCAAACTGTTTTCTTCTGAGATTAAATAATCCATGATTTATTCAATTATCTTGATTCATTTCAATCACTTCCAATTCTCAATTATTTCACATGAAATTGTTCTACTTTGTAGTGGTTTAATGAGACCAGCTCCTTTGAGAAGAGAACGGCAGCCAGTTTTAGTTTTGCGTTAGTGAATCCGTGTTCACTGACCCGTGTATATATACCGAGTGAGTCTTAGTCTTCCAACGCGGCTCGTCCGTGTACACTGCGTATACCACGAAACAGCGAGATGAACGCGAGGCCCAAACGTAATTAGATCGCGGCTTACCGGAAGGAAGCCAATTAACAGTCCGATGTTACACTTGGCATGAAGACAAGAAGCGATAGAAAAAAACTTATTACAAAACATATATAATAGTTGGTGATTATAGAAGTCACGAAGTGCCCACATTGTGAAACATGGCAATCGTTGGAATTAGGAATGGGTGTGTGTGTGTGTGTGAGCACTGGCGTCGGAACCGGGGGGGGCAGGGGGGGCAATGCCCCCCCCAACTTTTGGCCGAGGGGGGGCAAGGGGGGGCAAGAAAAAGGTCTTGCAAGACACAATTTGAAAATACGAGAAATATAAAAGATGAAAAGAAGAAGGAAGAGAGAAGGGAAGGAAGAAAAAAAAATAAAGAGAAGGAAGGAAAGATGTAGGTCTATATAATCGTCCTATAAAATCGTACATCGATTCATATTTCACATTGCATAGAAGATCAAATGTCAGATGTGCACCTTCAGTTTTAGGAGAAAATTGATTTTTGCATCTAAATCTCATCTGAAACACGTTGAACCATATTTAAAAAGGTTTAATTCAAGGGAATTTGATACACCGTTTCGAAATGACAGCTCTGGTAAGTAGTTTATGAGTTAGCAGAAATCAACAAACAACCCTATGCTTCTTCCAGATGTAAATTATTCATTACAATTTTTGCAAATTTTGTAAATTTCCAAAATTCCAACAGTCGTAACAATGACAATAAAGTGAAATGAAGTGAAAATTCCAATAAGGGTCGGGCAAAGAGCGTGACTGCCAGAGGCGTCAAATTTAAGGGGCGCTATCGGCGCACATTTGTCACATTCTATTAATAATAATATTCCATAATCATATTATATTTTACTGATGCATTATTGGGTGGAGTGAATGTTATTATTCGATCAGCATTGTTATGGAATGATATAGATTAATTTAGCGTTTAATTTTCCAGGATCAACCATTCAGCAAAACTAGCTCTCACCACACTAAAGAATTCATGAATTCCAGAAATTTCGTGTGGTTCCCAAACCCGTAGAATCGTATTAAAAAAGATAAATTTTCGAAAATTTCCCTGCGGGGCTTGATTCCTCCCTCACTTGCATTCACTTTCACTATGCGCATACAGTTTGTGGGGCTCATAATTGAGTCCTTGCCCGTGGTGCTAAAATGGGCCAGAACGACCCTGCAGTTACAATAACTATGATTGGCAAATATTTGCCAATATTCTAGCAAATATTTGCTAGAGGTTGGAGAACTTCTAGTTCTCCAAAACAGTTAATTTAGTCATCTAAATCTTAACTGAAACACGTTAAATCGTGTTGAAAAAAGGATAATTTCAACAAATTCCCTGCGGGGCTTGAAGGGCAACTGTTTCTATATAACATTTTAACATTTTCTTTCCCAAACTGAGATCCCCCCGCATCTTGGTATTTCCAGTATTTTTTCCTTCTATCCTGAAAAATACCCATATGTTATTGAATAAGTGGCACCCCATACTTCCTTCCTCCGCGGGTCGCAATTGTTGAGCTTGCCCCCCCCAACTTTGAAAACGTTCCGACGCCCCTGTGTGTGAGTGATATTTTTGTGTTGAAACGAAGACTATTGTTTGAAGTTCGTATTTTAAAAGAGTCAATTGTGTAAATGCATACTAAAATATTTATTCCATTCAAAGACCATCGGTTCAGTGTAAAGTCAGTCAGGCAGATGAAAAGATATGTTTGTTTTATTACGAGACATTGTTATCAATTCATACAAACTGCGGATTAATTTGGTGAATTTAAAAATGTATTACGTTTTCTGATTCCATGTTTTATTACGAGAAATTGTTGCGTATCATACAAAATACAACATATCCAAAATTCACATCAATTTGTTGGATTTAGTTTTCTCATTCCAAATTACATGCTAAATTGAAATTCACAAATATAACTCTCCGATTCTTTTGGTAAACTTGAAATGATCAGGAAAGTGTTGAGTATATTTTTCGATTCAGAAACTTTCAGCTAGAAATATATGGATCACATATTTAAAGGGTGGGGGAGGGGAGAAGGGACCCTTCGAATAAAATATCTTGTCAATATAAAATATGCCAATAAATTAACACCTAGCTATACACTCACTTCCATTTCCTCTCATGTACGTGATATTTGTGTCAATATTGAAAGCCTCTCGTGCGTAATTAGATTAATAATTGAATAATTAATCTATATTCCGCAGTTACGTATTGCGATGTATATTAATAGGGTGGGTGGATAAGTTTCGTGGCCATACCCTCCTCTACATATTGATTGCTATTTGGATGTATATTATTTCACCCAACTAAAATACACTTCGCTACAAGTTGCATATTCAATTTACCATACCGTAGACATGACTGCTTATAACATTTGTTCGCCACTACGAGGCAATTCCGCGCTGCATATTCGTGTGAAGAGAAATGAGAGATCTTATCTGCAAACCGTCTGCAGTAAATGATGATTGATTGAGTAGAATATAATTTAGAAGAGATTTAACGATTTTTATTTTTAATGGTATACCAGATATGCACATACTATGTACAATTTTGATTCATACACTTTCTACAGTAATACAATCTGAGCGTACAATATCAAATATTTCCACAACAATTGAACAATAACAAAATTTAGTAAATTTAATTCAATTCGAACGACATTTTCACTCGAAATCTGGAACCAAAATTCGGTGTATTTATAATCTGTCCAACTGTTAAATTGTTTCATGACCCCAAATAGTTGTTAATTGGGTGATTTTGTTCATCAGTACGGTTATTCTTTTATAAAAAAAGGCGAGTTGTCAATAAACGATGTGAATGTTCTTTCAATGAATAATTTATGACAATTTCTAGTATCCTAGTTACGTATGTCGTGAGAATGACTGATTCTATATTCTGGGTCAATTTTAATACCAATTCTATGCGAACTAGAGATCATCAGTTTTTTTGGTGATAACTTGCTAACGGGAAACCTTATAGATTAGATATTAAATATATTATAAAACAACTATAGTTAAAAAAAGCGTACTGTTGGACAGTGCTGTCAGTGCACGGTACTTGTCAAGAAAAAACTAAAAAATTGAATATAAAAACAAAAGACAATATTTCGACAGCATACTCGGCTGTCTTCCTCAGGTCAACTGAACACAACAGTTGACCTGAGGAAGACAGCCGAGTATGCTCTCGAAATATTGTCTTTTGTTTTTATATTCAATTTTTTAGTTTTCTCTTGACAAGTACCGTGCCCTGTCCAACAGTACGCTTTTTAAAACTATATCATCACGGTATAATATTCTTCTTCTTCTCTTAATAACAATTCTATATTTTCATTATGTACAAACCGGTGTGATGAATTACATGAGTGTCTAGTAGAACTACCGTCATTTTCTCGGTTATAGCTATATACAGATAAAAATGGAAGATTTTTTCAGTTGTTCATTTCTACGAAATTCAAATTTTGATATCTCACAACATTAGGCGATGACACCGAAACCTGACATCCTTTAGTCTGACTCAATCAGTCAAAGTATTAACGTGAATTCGAGTCCCGCATAAGACATAATTTTCATCAACATCATCCGCTCATTCGTAACCCCAGATAACCTAGCTGTTGGTGGGGTCGTCAAGCTAACAATAACCATCAACATCATCTTCATCCAAACAGCAATATACTATTATTAAACTAGTTTTTTGAAACAATGTATGCTCGCCGAGCTCACTAAATGAAGTCGGCCATGAGTTGCTAATTATTAGTATCGCTGATTGATCGCACACAGACACACACATCTGCATTAGTAAATATCGCGCATACCCCTCACTGTGTCCATTGTTCACGTCATCGCGGCCATTGCGTCTGGCAGGCCCGAGCAAGTGGATATAGTTTATAAGAAACTACAATATCGTCAGGCGTAATTACTAATTACAATACTATATATACTGTTCCCCTGTTGCATGACATGACTCGTCCCGTTTTCAGTTCACGTAGTTGAATAATGCTATAGCTGATTTAAAGATACCGGTAATTGTTTGAGCCGTATAATAAAGTGAACAACGATTATCTCGGGTATACCGCGATATATACTAACCGTAAAATATGATAACAGTTTATATATTTTCATTGATTGTTTCCCAGGGTACGCTTTATAAACGACAAGTTTTTGTTCTATATAGGGGTAGAGTAATTGTGATTTCGATCGATTTGTTGGAAGCTAATACATTTCTGTGTTCCGCGAAACCTTTTTGTTGTACGAAAACCAGTCTGTGGATGTTTTTTTTTTTACAAATTGAGATTCCCCTGTGCATTCGGCTGCCCGTCTCACATTGCTGCAAGTCATGTTGCGTGTATTTGGCTGGTCGTTCGTATAGTATATACACTCTGTCGATTGCGATGTTGAATTGTTCATGGCGATTTATATCCTAATCTTCTAAATCATGATGTATCAACGATTAAACTAATCAATTCTATATTTAACACGATTATTAGTTTGTTTATGACTTCTTATGTATGACTTTATAGTCCGTTCTATTCCCCCTATGATTACATAGATATCGTACTCGTAGCTGTAATTAATTTAACTCTTCACCAAGATCGATCAGTAACCATTCATAGATCAACTGGCCTGGGGTGGTAGATCGACCTTGTGGTGCCCAGTCCGAACGCTCCCTTCTCGTTATACTTAGCCTTAATTGGGAAACAATGACTTTGTGTCAGGTTTTCGATGTTGTTAAAAAAAACAAATGAAAATCATCATTCATTATGAGATGGATTGTCGTCAGACGTCAATGTTCTCTAATATAACGCGAGGTTCGAACTCTTCAAAGAATTTGTATGGTCATTCAGCGACAAAGGATGTTTTTTTGTGCCACCTCGGCATGGCAGCTTCGTAAACAATATTGCGTCAAACTATTTGGTTGCCTAAAAACCTAAGAATAACTATTCTGTTCATTCACTTCATCGATGTGAACATTGGCTCCTTGATAGCTATAGCTATCTTGGCTTTCAAAATGGACAAACAAACGGAGCGACTCGTCCTTAATCGCGCTCTTTTTTTGTATATGTGTAAAATATGTTTTTTTATAGATGAGAAAGAGATGGAGATACGATACGTGCCATCACGTCTATAAGTCGAGTTGTCGATAAGTGTAGCGAATAGTCCCGTTCATCGGAATCGATTGTTTTTGTTTTTGTGTTCTCTGTCAACAAGCAAAACTGAAACTTTTGATTATCATCGAAAACTTCATACAATGTTATTGTTCCCTAAGGAACTTGTTCGGGTCACTATGGTAGTTTTTCTTTCATTATATTGCAGTTTGCACACCACTCACACGTGTGACTAATGTGTTTTATGAATTGCCCTCATTGGTCTGTCGGAATGATGGGAAGGAGGCGGTCGTGGTCGAATACTAAGGAACATCTCCGATCTCACTTTGATGAGAGGGAAGCACAAAAAAACATGGTCAACCACGGCTGGAGTCGAATCCCGGTCTCTGGATTTGAACTCTATAGCGACTGATCCACCCGTCTCGGTTAAATTTGAGACAAATTATGTATATAAAAATTATTATTTTGTGTAATTCTTAACCAGTTAGTTGTAGGCCTACAATTAAATCATTGAATGTAGATTGTCTTTTTCGTTTTGCAGTATAAAATGTAGACTATAACACTTTCACGATCTTTCGAAAAAGAAACCTTGCACCGCGTGCATTCTAGATACAATCGCACGAACTCCTCGCTACTCATTCGATCTCCACATCATTACATAAATCCTCGATTAATACCTCAATATAAATCGCGTATAAAAACCAAATTACTCGAACCCTTGTCAAGATTAGTGTTCGATTGTCGCGTTTAAAACCGTTCTTTATTGACAAGCAAGGTTTTACGGCCGTACCGCTGAATATAGAAACAGAGAAGCCAGTGGATTAAATCGACTTCACCTGTGTGTGGTACGACGTGTCTGTACGTCCTTCGAATGATCAATTTAATAATATTGTTGATACATGCATCTATTTGTTGCTTACTGCTTACGAGCTACAAACGGTATGCAAATAGGATGCTGGTTATTTTTTTTAGATTTCCCAGTGTACTTTTTTCCTCGTTATCGAACAATTAAATAGCAACACGTATTTTTCCGCCTGAACTCTTTTTGTTGTGCTGTATAATGCAATACAACTTTAGTTTATACGTTGTAACTAAAGATAGTCAATGCTTACAATCGTTACCATAGCGATACAGTGAACTGGTGAAGTATGAAAGACTACATCGTTGTAGTTGGGGTGGTAAAATCGCCCTTGTGGTGCCCCGTTCAAACGATCTTGAACTTTCAACCTTTGCCTTTCTAGGGAAACAATGGCTTTGTGTCAAGTTTTTGATGTTAATAAATAAAAAAAGTGTAAAAGATTGCGATGGGTTACTGCCAATTACCAACTGGTGGACATTATTGTCTGAATCTTTCAACAATGAGTGACGTCACTTGACAGAAGCTTATGAATCTTGGCCCTGCCTTGAACCATTGCTTGAACTGTCGAATCTTTGCAAGATGTCCACAGCGAAACTTCCAATCGTCAACGTTAAAGGATAGGCACAACAGTGAAAGAGACGGCAGTCGTTACGAACTCTTATTAGACGCCTCGTCTTGGTATAGCCGCTATTCATCGAACCATCGATCTATGTCATGCGGACATTGTTATTGTTGTTGTTGTTGTTGCTGTTGATCTAACCCAACTAATTCAATGAACTTAACCTAAACCAACTAACCTAATCAGAAAAAATATAAAAATATAAACTAAAACCAATGTAAAACGTAATTCCTCTTCGACGAATAGCGTACACTTCGTTAAATTTGGGTGATCATTAACTCGGTGATCAATTGACCGTAGTAACCATCAGAAAACAACCAATAGCAAACGTTCAATATCACCTAAAGGAAACATTTTTAGTGACGAGTCTGCGTGTTCGAGCGTTATCTGTGCCGTGGAAGATAGCCCGTGTCATAGTCATCAGTTTTCATGCGGTTTGTGTGCGTTTGACAACCTCACGGGTGTTGCAATCAAGTCCGTGCAACCAGCGTATTAAATATTACGTACACGGGCACGTACTAGGGCTATGAACTCTGAATAATAACTTGCGAGAGGGAGAAAGAGAGAGAGAGCGAGAGAGAGACGTTATTATTATTATTCCATGTGTTCTTATCGCGAGTGAAGAGAGAGATAAACGAATACTGGGGTTTAGACGCGGTTATTATATGTGTGAATCCAATGTGACCAATGTGTTCTGACACCGCGCCCAGTACGCTACAAGATAATGAAGAAAGGGAAATGTGACCAGAAATCTGTTTGATTTTCTACGGCTATATAGGGACTACTTGTCCCACGGTTCTGACTCGCGTGGTTATGCGAGTCTGTTACTTCATATCAGGCCACGGCCGACGCCTTCCCATACCTTTTTCACGACACGCTTTTAGCACCTCTTGTAGGATATGTACTCAGTCGTCCTCCGTAGCTCGATCTACTAATGTAGGAGTGGAAGTCATCGTCAGTTGTGGGCTCGAGACTCTGTATCAATAATAATAATGCATGGGGTTTTGGGAAAATAAAATCATAACTTGCTCATTCGTACCCCCAAATAACGAGGCTGTATATATATTTAATTCAAGGACGTCCACGACACTAGAACGACTCTCGAAGATGGCGAATAGTTTTTCGCCGAAACGTCAAGTATCAGGGTTAGGTTTTTCAGAATCACCCACACTCCTCTAAGAAGTGCGAATTTCGGCAAAGCTAGACTGACCATCTATATATACATGTGTGTATATACTGAAATAAATAAATGAATGTATAAACGCTTTATTGTCATCCTCAAGTATGGCTTCGAAATGAATCTATACCACTCTATTAATATTGGCTGTTGATATTCGACGCATGTCCACACCGATATCATGGCAACTATATTTTCTTTTGGGGCAGCTTTCTCTCTTGATAACGTGACCGCCTCCCCCCTTCACCACCTTGTCGGTCACATAGGGTAGAACTCACCCCCTCCCCCAGCTAAATATATATACCGGTATATATATATATATATATATGAAGTTCCTTTGCCCATCACATCTTAGAGTGGACATAGAAATCAATACGAGACGATGGACGACCGTTTCTGCGGGTGTACTCTGGTGGTACAAGTGTAGATATAATATATAGAACCTTTATCGCAGACATTGAGGTTCTTAAATGTGCAATCATAACTGCATTAATGAGCTAATAAAAGTGCATTGCTTGGCGGTTGCATTCTGCCTCGCCCGTCTAACCGCTGATCGAGACGACGTTCCATTGAGATTGAAGAGTTATTACTTTATGTATAATGAGGAAACAATTTGTTTTACGAGCTCGGTAGAAACAATGCGAATCAGGTAGTAATTTATTTTTGTAAAAAAAAAAATCCAGACGTAAATGGTTGAGCACATATTTTTTTTTAGAAACTTTTTCAGTAAATCATTAAATTCTATATTTTATCACTTAATTGGCTGAGATATAGTAATATATAATTATTCTGAAATGTATTAAAAATGTTTTTTGGTAATTAAGACTTCGAAACTTGATGCAAAATCGATGTTTCCCAATTGAGTTAATTAAGGCATCAAGGATGAAAGGTAGGATCGTTCGGACGGGTCCCGTCGGACAAACAAAGGCGATCCTACCGCCACAAAAGAACAATTAATCATAATGTACCGGTAGCTTATAACAAACTGGACAGTATCTTACGGTATATGAATGAATAATTCAAACATTTGGATTCTTCGATCGGTCTACGATCTGTAATATCTTTTTCTCGATTTTTTCCAATCGTCCTTCTAACTTTTCAACATTTCTTCGCTTCCTTCAAGTATATTATTTATATGTACGTTTATTTTTATCATTCTGAAACTGCGCGTTCGACTTCGCCAAAACTTCCTGCTGTACATCAAGTTCTCTCTCTCTCTCTCTCTCTCTCTCTCTATATATATATATATATATATATATATATATATATATATATATATATATATATATATATATATATATATATCAATCAATCAATCAATCAACATCAACATGTGTATAATGTAACGCATTGAAGGACTTCCATTACAAACACCGCGATGTGATGCAGACGATTCAGTACTCGTCTTTCCAAGCGGATCTGGATTCTTGTAATAATCCGTGCTCGATGTTTAAACTTGATCGTGAAACCCTGCCAAGGTATTTGTTTCGTATGCAAATGGAAAAAAATCCCCTTTTAGTATCACGTCTCCAGCACTCTACTCACACACATAGAGGGAGAGAGAGAGAGAGAGAGAGAGAGAGAGAGAGAGAGAGAGAGAGAGAGAGAGAGAGAGAGAGAGAGAGAGAGAGAGAGAGAGATGTATATAGGTACTTTTAATTTCTTATTTGCTCCGATTTGCCCCCGGGCGTGCATCGCATTACATCACGACGGTGATGGCCACAGCCTGCTCGATTCCATCTATGATTCTACTTGCCACTTCTATAATGGCCGGCCACTTTACATCTCGGTGTTGTTATTATCTCATCGTCTTCGACTTGTATTGTGATGCGTCTTCACAGTCGACACATTTGTGTTTGTCAATCCATTTACAAATGTTGGATTGTGTGCTGAAGACGGCCTGAAACTAAAAGGTGTAATGGTTGTATCGATCTTTGTTGGAGGGTTTTCCTAATACCTGGAAAACCTGGAAAAGTCAGGGGATTCAGGACAGGATAAAAAGCCAGGGAAAAGAGTATTTGGCACATAATTGAAAACAAAATAGAATTGTCAAGGAAAATGAGTTAATGAATTGATGTTCGTAATATTTTCAAAATACGTTTTTAGTTTTCTTTCAAATACTGACATCACAATCTCACCAACTTTTCCCAGAATAATTTTCAACTTGTCAGACCTGGAATTTAGCTAGAATCAATTTGGGAAACCTGGGAAATGTCGTGGAATTTTCACCTCGGAAAAAAGTGGGAACACAGTCTCGTCATTGTCAACCATCCTGACAGGCCTTTCGTGGTTTCAAGACCATCTAATAGAATAACATTTCGTCTCATCTTCCCGTGATCTCATTTGTCATTCAACGCCGCCAATAGATCTTAGGCTTCCAGAAGTTCGTTAACCCCAACATAACCAGTAAATAAATGAAGTGGGAATCCTGTATTAGTTATTGTTGTTCCCGAGGGCCTAACAACTCCTGAAATCCGGTGTACACTTGCCATGAAATCTCATTGTAATCCCCGTTGAAACACCTGAAATCATGTGAAATCCCCTTGAAATCCCCTTGAAATCATGTGAAATCCCCTTGAAATCTCTGAAATCACCTGATGTCAGGTGTACAACAAATTTGCAAGTTGTAAACCCCTCGGTTGTTCCAAATGATTTATAGATGATTGATTACAAGCAGTTGTTACATTGTAATTATAGGGACCTATATATCTTAAGTTTCATATAATCTCTTTTTATATTTGATTTGGTCGATTGAAAAAATCCACGAAAATTATCACAACTGTCAAAACGTACCATCAAAGGTCAAAATGTGATTGAATTCGTTCAACAAACGCGATCGCTCGTGATTTGAAGTAGGCCTATACACGAGGGGTTAACAACTCCTGAAATCCGGTGTACACATTGCCATGAAATCCCATTGAAATCCCCTTGAAATCCCTGAAAGAACTTGAAATCCGTATGAAATCCCTTGAAATCTCTGAAATCACCTGAAATCAGGTGTACACTAAATTTGCGAGTTGTAAACCCCTCGCCTATACAATAACTATACAATTAATTGCACTCGTATAAATTACGAGGCGCTAAAATTGGGCGCTGATAACCCAGCTGTTGAGCGCCCTTGAAAGCCCCCCCCCCCCCCCCCCCTCGTATAAAATATCTTTATCCGAAATTGAAATGAAATCTGTTTACATTTGACAGCTAATTTTTTCGTCGACTAAACGTGGAGTGCCCTTGTCCTCTAGTTTCAGTGCGTATATTATCGGTATATTTTCTTCGGGATTCATTTGATCGTAGCTTGATCGACCACTCCATGGGACCGCAACCGTACATTGTCAAGACAGTTGGTATTTGAGCGAGTATTCGAGAGACGAGAGGAATGTAGTGTCGGTCGTCTTGCTACGACTGTATGGCGGTATGCATGCACTTGTGATTGTTGTTACGGTATGCAATGTATTGTAACTTGCGCATAAAACGTATGAGGATATAGCATCAGTCCTCAATATATGCATATTACTTCACCTGATCAAGAATTGGGAACAAAACAACTCAAAATTCTGTAGTTTGTGCGATTGGTTGGCTGTCCTACAAGATCTTTTCGAGATTTAAGAGTCTATGGGCGTCGATTTAGCGGAATATCAGTATTTTGGTGATAACTTTTGAACGGTATGAGATATGGAAATTTTCAAAACAAGGAAACAAAGATATTTTCAATACCTTCAAGAAGGTTAGGTATATCCATTTATCTCAAATCGCCTGATAGTCATGCTTATACGCTTGAAAATACACATTTTTAAAGCGTATACGCCTGACAATTAGGCGATACGAGATGGGTGGTTATCACTTACATCATCTGATATAGGTATTGAAAATATCTGTTTCTTCGTTTTGAGAATTTTGATGTACCGTTCAAAAGTTATCACCAAAATACTGATATTCCGCTAAATCGACTCCCATGGACTCGTAACTTGATACTGGATATTTTTGAGATATTTTTCTACTTGTTTTGTATTCTGGCTGAGAAGCTAACCCAGCGCAACCCAACGAAGTGCATCTATGCAGTGAATTCGCATGTGATATTGAGTGAATATAATCACGAACGGTCGGCAACTAGCCAACATTATTTTTCACTCGCGTCTTTGTTTCCTCCCGTTCTCTTAGTATATACCCGCACACAGGTGATGCAACTAATTTTTTGTTTGTTATGCTAATCTGGTCGGGCCACTTTAGGTAAAAAGCCACGACAGACAAAACGCGTTCATGCAAGCTGACAGCAACATTACACACTCACATGAAACTGAGAACGCATTCCATACGTCCATTCTCATTCCATGAGAAGTGAACGGAATTCACTTCTCTCGAAAAGACCTCAAGCGAAAATATAATTCTCTCTCGAGACGCGGAGATGTCGAGTAATTTAAGAGTCCATGGGAGTCGATTTAGTGGAATATTAGTTTTTTGGTGATAACTTTTGAACGGTATAATAAGGTATAGAAATTCTAAAAACGAGGATACATAGATATTCATAATACCTTCAAGACACTGCAAATAATAGGTCTAACTATTTATCTCATCATATCGCATAAGTGTCGGGCGTATACACTTGAAAAATGTGTATTTTTGAGCGTATACACCTGATAATCAGGCGATTTGAGATAAATAGTTATAACTTACTAAATCTTGAAGGCATTTAAATATCTGTGTTTCATCGTTTTTAGAATTTCGATATCTCATACCGTTCAAAAGTTATCACCACAAAACTGAAATTCCGCTAAATCGACTCCCATAGACTCCGATTTCGTCATGAAAAACGGACAGACGGACGGTATTAACCTCCAGTGCCTATTCAGACCGTTTTAACATTCCGTCATTTATATTGTTTTTATTATTTCTCGCAGATCTGCCCGTCGGATAATGGATCCATCAGCTATCGACTCTTGATCGTAGATATATTTATTTCTCGGGTAATAAAAGTTGTTTTCCACGATTTTTGTTCGACAAGGCGCGACATGGTTGGAGGATTTCACCACAATTCGATAATAGGCCTATTGATGGAATGGTTTTAGATTTTTTTACCCGACAGTCGATACTAATCGCTCAATCTGCGTATGTAAGTTGGAAGTCCTCACAACTATATATATATATATATATATATATATATATATATATATATATATATATATATATATATATATATATATATATATATATATATATATATATATACATACATATACACAATATATATACACAATACATATATGTACATGTATAAATTGATATGTATTGTGGAAATCTTGACCTGAATTATTATTACGGAAGTGGAAACAGTAGCGTTGTATTGCCTGCGTTCTCGACATACGTATAGAGATAGGCTGTTGAGATAAAACAATAATCTCGATCGTTCTAAGGTACATTTTTTATTCATTTTTGGTTTAACGTCGTACTGTACTGATGACTAAGGTCTATCGACATCAGTGCATGGATGATGAATGAGTTGGTGCATGGAACGTGGATATATGAAAGGTTATTATATTAAGTGTTTTTGGATAGCGATAAGGAATCGGTCGTGGTCAGTTGTTAAGGAACCATCCCTGTATCAATCAGAACGACAGAGGGAAAGTACTAAAAACCTCTTGTCAGGATGGTCGACCATGGCGGTCTAAACGACGGTTCAGCGTGCTAACCTCTCGATCACACATCTTGGTCAGTCCATGGTTTTTTCTTAATGTAATCTGTCAATGATACAATTTTGATTGTCATTTTTTTCGTAATCATCTTAAAATATATGTCTTGAAATAATAATAAATGTTCTCATTGCTAATCTTAATCTAAACGAAGAATATAGCAATGTAGATAATATATATATATATATATATATATATATATATATATATATATATATTCATATCCTTTGTATATGATGGCTGAATTGCCCAATCACGTATAGGGCAAGTATGTGCATCATAAATTCTATTGTCAATGAATGAATAGGATGACTGTAAAATTAGATTTCGTTTCGTTTACAGAAATGTTTTCTTTCGTGGTTACGTCTCGAGGAATATTCCACGTAACCAGTTTGTAAGCGATATAACTAACTCTCTCACGATCTTGTGAAACGTAACAGTACACGAGCATGTTATTGTCAAAACTTGTGATCAATAATCTTGAACACGAGCGATAGTGATCGCAATTGGTGTAAGTGTACCAAGGCGACATTCTCTACTTTGTATGTAGAATTATCAATTACCGATAGGCCTACTATGTGCGAACAAAACAAGTACATTAATAACGTGAACTCGTCCAAAGGTGTTGTCAAATCGTAAATGATTACGTCATACAGTTGGCAAGACAGCCAAGTATTTAGGTGATTCGATGATTCAACTGAATCTAGTTTCGATTTTAAAACATATGTTGTAAACTGACTCGAAGTATGTGTATTTATGATAATTGTATGTAATTACACACGAGAATTGTAATTTTAATTACGAATCAAGTATAATTTGTTTTCATTATAACCTGTTTTGTTTTTGAAAGTTTCCATTATGCTGAAATTACTGGAATTAGTAGGATGGATGGTTAGGTGGAAGCACGGGCAATGAAGCCCTTACCTTTTAATTGTCATTTGATTGATTTCGAGAAGTGATCGATTTTTTAAAACATAGGAATGGATTCTAAGATATAAAAATCACCATGTAAAGGACATATTTTGTCATTTTCAGCACATTTAAAATACATAGTTTCTACCTTTTTGATTAAATAATTATTCTAGCCGTACTTTTTAGCCTGTATTTTTTTAAAATATATGGGTACCCAAATGAACGCATTTAACAAACTCCAAATAGTTAACTAGATGCAACTCATATGCCAACACATTTATTTCAACTCTTTTCCTCTTTCCCAACTAATTATGTTGAACTAACTGTATTTCTTTGTTTGTTTGCAGCATATTGGCCTAGAGGTGACACAGGGGGCGGGGGAGGGGGAGGACCTGGTACCAGTGGTTAGTACATTACTTACTTGCTTGCATCGTTTCTTTTCGTCACTTTTTGTGTGTGTGTTATAAATGAGGAGTACAGTAAGCCGATGGAGACTAGTGATTACTAGACGCTTGACAAATATGGAATGAAATTATTTGAAATTAATTTATGGTCATTATATTGTCAAGTTAATAAATGTGTTGAAATATAAATTAGGCCCAACATACTAATATATTTAATGTATTGATAAAATTAAATAAGTAGTTTGTGGGTTGATTGCATCAAAACCACATGGCAGAAAAAAGAAGTAAGTGGTCTTTTTGTGGAACAAGGGAAACTACACCTCAAATTTTATTAGTGATTTTGTATTTTTGTCCAATTTTAGGCAAAAGTATTTTTAATTTATAATTTATTATTTACTTACAATTGCACCAAAGTGCGGTGGCAAGGCCTTGAACTCGACTCCAAGGAATAGTGACGATATTATTGCTCTAACTTGAGAGAAAACTAGAAATCATCGTCCCAATTTTCAGAAATTATTAATAATTCATTACATTTACCAGCACATGCAGCGCAGTGCTTAACATTGATGTATAAAAATGTAATGTCAGTGATTAATGATTCCATTTGTTTTAAGATATCATTTATATAATATTCATGTAATAATTAATATTGTTTTTCCTTATTCCACTTTATTTTGTAATACTATCTGTTATTTTTATTTTTCAGTAAGATTAATTCAACTTGTATATTTTTTGGTATTCACTTGAATACATGATATCTCATTCATTGTACTATTTGTTATCTGTTTCTGTTAGTTTATATCTTTACATGTATTGTCTATTGATTGTTCTCCTTTTCCCATAAATAAAGTCATAAACTAGTTACTGTTATTAGGCATATACCTTTATTTTTGCGCTCTTTAGTGATTGATAACATTAGCACTAGAACCTATTTAAACCCAGTTGTACCAATTGATGGCTAGTAATTGAGTGATGATTGGTAGAATAATGTATTATCATCCTTGTTACCTATAGCAACAGTTAGTTCCATACCTTAACTCATAGGGTGGATTGCAAGAACGAAGTTTAACCCCGGTCTACTTTAGACGCCGTCTAGGTACAAAATAGCATTGTAGAGGCAATGCTATTTTGTACTTAGACGGCGTCTAAAGTAGACCACGGTTAAACTTCGTTCTTGCAATCCACCCATAGTTTGCTAATTAATACTTTTAAACTAAGATTAACTAAGTTGAGAAAACAAATAGCACAGGTAACTATGGTGATAACAACTTTTACAATTTCAATTCAGTTCAACTTTGTTTTTCATTCTCATTACTTACTCAAGTGATCTAAGGAAATATAAAAAAAAACTGCCATGAGAGAGCCTGCATAAGAACAAAAATTTTATCATGTGCAGGCGACATAACTAATGATTATTTATCAAAAGATGGCAATAAAGCAAATAAATAAAATAGACTTTAGACAACTCAAATCCTTTCCCCTTACCCAAAGAAAAAACAATATCATAAATCTAGAAGAAATGTGTGTAATTGACATTTGAGCAATCAATAAGCAGTATTCATGGAATGCAAAATTATATATAACAATAACAATATAATATGCGTATGTGTGACCACACTGTTGGAGTCACGAAAAAAATAATGAAAAAACAATAACAATGCCAAATGAATTACATTTGGGTTAGTTTAAACTGCCGGTTACTTGAAACTGCCAGTTTGCTGCAACGTTGTCAATTCATGCACTCGTTCGAATCGATCTCAACCCCACGCTATTGTTCAGGTTTGTTTGGCGGCATACCGGGCGGGTTCGGCAACCACCTCGGAGCGCCCGGCTACATGATGGGCGGCCGCGGTGGCAGCGGCGGCTCGTACGGGATGCCGACGCCCACCACCGGCTCGTACGGCAGCCTCGGGACGCTGAGCGTGGCGGCCAGCCAAGCCGCCAGTCTCGGCATCAACCAAGCCAGTGAGTATCTGATCAGCAACGGCACACAACTCACTTCTTGAAGTGGCTCGTGCAATACCTTGGATGAAATTTTTTTTGCGCATTTTATACTGCTTACTTCAGATACAAAAGTGAATTGAACTATAGTAATTTTTTTAAAATAGCTATAATACGTGTATTAAACGTTAGAAAACCCCTATCTTTTATCGTTTGAATCGTTAAATCTGGTGTCCTGGTTTTTGTTCATTACAATTTTAAAAATGAATGTGTCATATTGCCTGTTTGTTGAAAATACACATTTTTCTGTGTCAAAAACAGGTCAAGCTACTTTATTGCTACTAAGCAGTATGACTGTAGCTCTATACAGCTATTTTTGTAGGGATGGTTAGGTATCTATACCCCCAATGAACTCACGGAGGGTAGCGATTCGGTCAGGATTTCGTGACGCAGACTGCATGTATAAAAATCACCAAGTTGTATATCCAATTGATTTAACAATTGTTTACATGCTACTAATTGAATGTGTCCATCGTATGAACTGTGGATTCAACAAACTCGAATATTTCCTCTAAATATCTTCTGTCTTGGTTTCATTTGATTAAGTTGATTAAGAATGAAAAGCTTATTAAAGAGTTTCCATTGTAGTTGTTAACTAGCCGCCACTATCACTAGCGTTAGAAACTGAAGTCACCGTTGGGCGTGGGTTCAAGTCCCGCATAAGGAATAGATTTTTGTAAACGTCCTCTCACCATCGTTTCATCATCACCCGCTCATTCGTACCCCCATATAACCTAGCTGTTGGTGGGGTCGTTGAGCAGCATTAAAACGAAGTCTGATTGTCTGTGTTGACCCAGGTGCGTGGTGGACGATGGCGAGCCACCTGGCCGCTCAGGAATACCTGGCGAGACTCCAGCAGTCCGCCGCGGCCGGTGGCATCTCGTTCCCGGCCATGTCCGGCGCCGAGGGTCTGATGCCGCCCGGCTACCCGCTAATGTCGGCGCCCTCGCTGTCGCATCACGGCGAGCCCTCGCCGCGCAATAACCATCACAGAAGTCAGTAGTAGTAGTAGTAGTAGTAATGTTTTTTTTTTTTTAGATTTTTTATCACACAAAATATTATAAATTTACAGATATTGTAGACCCACAAAGTCATAACAAGACTTGCCCTCGGGTCTACTAATTACTGCTATCATAACATGAATAATAGTACCGGTAGTAGTAGTAGTAGTAGTAGTAGTAGTAGTACCGGTACAAAAGTAGTTTCTTTATTTAATGCACATGACGTAGTTATTTCTAGACCCACTAAGCCAATAATGTGGTTTGTCTGTACGTCTATTTTCATGAATAATATCCTTTTTCATTTTTCTGGATCACATACAGAAACTCGATTATAATGGTAGTACCTCATGGTAGTAGTAGTAGTAGTAGTGGTAGTAGTGTTTATCCCTTTAACCCTCTTTCGAGGACATCGATACAGAAATGACATATTTTTCAATATAACTTATAGATAACATTAAATGCTTGAGTGTGGCAGTACCATTATTTACAAATTATTAGTAAATTTTTAGTAACATTCATTATTTCGTCGTTTAGCTTCAAGTCAATGTCAAGTGCAACCCTGTAAAATGTTCACGTGTACCTTAGTGCAAGAGGTCTTTTTATTGTGTACCTTTTGATGTTGGGTCCATGACGAAGGCATGTTCACAATATATTGATTATTTAATTTCTTGATTAAATTTGTTGAATCTGGGTCCTCATTCCTACTTATTGTCACTGCCATAAGTGTTTGCATATTTTAATTGTCGTGCCTTTAATTTTGAATGTATTAATATACAGGATAGTAAAAGTTATACGATGGTATTTCTAGATTCAATAATATTATTCCAGTATAAGTTATACTTTTTACGTATTCATGAATAGGGAATTATTGGTGTGACAGTTGGTATAAGTTATAGTGTTCGCCAGTGGTCGTGCACAGGAATTGAACTCCAGCTTGAACACCCACTTACGTTAATTTAATCCATTGATCATTATCACCTCATTGGATTAATGGTAATTCTTTCATTAATAATATGTGTGTAAAACCAGACTGTGAGTTCACCTAATTATCATTTGCTTTAATTAAAATGAAAAGAAAGTGTATTTATTTATATTTTAGAAGGCTGTGCTATCTATATGTTTTCAACATAGCAAACTAATTGGATACATTACATTGTTGACTTGTGCTTATTGACTTGAGGTTAGTTATAAACTTTATTTTACTGTCAAGTGTCAACGTACAGAGCTAACTTAGAGAGTTGACTACAGTTGGTATTATCAAGGCTAGATAAGAATGTTATGATAGTCAAGGAAATGACAAAAATTACCTACAGGCAAGCAGTTATTATGCATATGCTGTTTTCTTAGTTGAAAGAGAACACAATGCAATATGATTATCTAGAGAATCAAACAAATCCAATGTGGTATCGCTTTTTGATATGGTATCCAATCTAATTGAATAATATAAAACATCTTTCTGCAGTCCAGGAAAACTCTGCAAGTTGGGCTAGGCCCATTTAAAAAATTTGAAATCGAAATTTTCTGGTTGTAATTATCCTCTTTATCTCTTCGTAGGTTCGTCAAGTAAATCCAGCAGTAACAAGCTATCGTCCAGTTCCAAAGCCAATACCACCACGACGATGTCGATGTCCCTGCCGCTGATGGCAGGCGGTACAGGTCTACCGTCGTCGCGAGAACGCGATCGTGACAGGGAGCGGGATCGTGATCGCGATCGCGAACACAGGGAGCACAAGAGGGAGCGGGAGCACAGAGAGTCGAGGGACGCTATCGTTTCGACGGCCAACTCTGTGCATCATCCGCCTAGCATTATCAGGTAACGCCACGAACTTGTTCGAGCAACGACTGGGCTGCAGTTTCACGTAATTTTGATGCGCCTTACCTTGAATTCAGGTTGTTGATAAGCTTGGAGCTACTGTTGTTATTCTAATTCACATTCTGATAGGCAAATTGAAATAACATTGTTGCTTATATAAGCTTATGCTATGCGTCAAAATCTAGAACTATCGTTTGAATTACAGCAAAATTTGAACTTGGCCTATTATAGTTTGAAACTGCCGCCCCGGTGGCCAAGTCAATTATCGCTAGCGGTAGTAACTGAAGTCACTGTTGGACGTGGGTTCGAGTCCCGCATAAGGCATGGGTTTTTGTAAGCGTCCTTTCATCTATCATCACTTCATCGTTTCATTATCACCCGCTCATTCGTACCCTCGTATAACCTAGCTGTTGGTGGGGTCGTTAAGCTACATTAGAAAAAAAAAAAAAAGTTTGAATCTACTGAGGTTTACTACAGAGCGTAACCTCTATCCATCGTTTTTTGAGGTACCAAGAACATAAAACCATCCATGCATGAAAACGATCTATCCAGAAAATTCAGCATATATTATATGGCGGTGGGGTGAGAAAATATGAATGATACAAGCAGAAAAACGATGCATATAGATTTCACTGTGTTTTATATGTGCTGTCAAATCATCATCAAACAATCTGCTTCTTGTTTTGTTCAGCGTGCCATCCAATAGGGAAGGAAGGTGTGTATTCTCATGATATATTTATTCAGTGAACTTGTTTTTGTTGTATTGGTATTGTAGTTTGATTTCAAAATGAATGTCATTATAGTTCCAAGTATGCTATATTTGTAGAAAAGGCATTTAGCATGAATCAAAAGTGGTAAACTCGCCAAGTAATGCCAAAAAAACGGCTAAAGGAATATCATATAGGGAAGAAATTATACACGTTCTGTAAAAATCTAATTATTCCGTACTTTAGTGGTTATCAACTCGTTCAAACTTTATGCCAAAGTCCAATATGGCCGCCGTGAGCTACCAATGCCGGTTCGTACGATCCGAGCATTTGTCGCTAGCTCTCTACCAAAGTTGCATCTCGCTGTTTAGCCTACTTTTCTATGATCTTACATAGAACATGACAACAAAAACAAATAACTTGACAAATACATACGGCACTAAGTCGTGTGCACGATGTTCCAACTTACTTCATTATAATATTAAGAAGGTGTGCTTTGCTTACTCAGTCTTCCAATTGGAGCATTTCCACCGTCGTAGAGGCCCCATCTGCCTGTTGCGCAACTATCGCTTTTTATGTTAAACTGCTGAACACGGCTCACCGGTACCGTAGCCACTCAATCTCATCTAGTTCGCAAGAGAATCCGCTAGGGTAAATGGGACCTTTGGCTCTGATTTGACGGCAAGAAAACAATAATACCTGCCATGTTATAGTATCGGATTCGGCAAACCTTCTTTACATTATGATGAAGTACATTAATATCCTTACATCGTGTCGAGTGTATCCAACTGACCGACGTGAATGTTTGCGTTGCTCCAGCGACCCGTCCAGCATTCTAGGAGGCGTCCGCCTGCCGCCCGACACTGAGATCATCAAGTACACGTCGTCGATCGTCGGTCCCAAGATACCGGGCACGACCAATCGCGGCCGCAAGAAGACCATCTCGCTGGACCCGCCCTCGGTCAGCGTCCTGCCGTCCCTCTCGTCCACCGGCATGCCCATCGGCGAGCGAGTGCGATCCTCCCGGGCGCGCGACTCGCACTCGGCCAGGCACAATATGGTGAGCGATAACAGACTGGGACAACCAGGAATGAATAGAAGTTATTTTTGTGGACCGTGTTTGCGTTGAATATATTGAATTGCGACGCATTTTGAAATAATGCATAGCAGTTAGAACTTCAATCAAAACCTTGGTAAATTTGTCATACTCGGTACCATCCCTAATTTTGCAAATTTGATCCTGAGAATGGTGTTTTCTAATGGATAAACATTGAATCTATCGAAAAAAGGCGCCTGACAAATAAAATTGTTATCCTGAAATTGAATAAAACAGTCCTAAACAGTACGAAAATATATGGACATTGATCACAATCAGTCATCTTTTGAGGTTAGGTCATCAACCTTGACCAACTAACCCACCATTTGGTACCGAGTAACGCAAAATTATCAAAATCTTCTTTTTTCATTTGTTAACAGTTGAAAGGATTGCTACTGAACTACGACATGAGTGATAGTGGCATATAGAGAGAAAAGTCGTTTGTTGATAGATAGCCAGTGAATCAGACGTGCACTCTGAAGATGTATTCCAAAAATGACATACCAGTATGTATTGCTAGTGTTGAAAATAATGAAGTTCTTTGTAGATCGAAATATTTATTTTGCAATACTAACATAGCAAAATGATTTATAAATCGAAATAAACAGATAAAACTTGATTGGCAATGCTGCAACACAAATATTGAGACATATTGAAGTTGTTATAAGCTATACCGCTTATTTCTTCCCCCTTTTTGAACCCTCTCCTCACCAACAGACTGCACGGAATGTTCGACCGAGCCGTAATTTGACAAATGTTTCCGTCCAGGAGTCGGACTACCACCAGCGCGAGTCGAACTCTACGGGCGACCGCGTGGAACTGATCAAGCTGCCGGCTCACAGCAACGGCACGGCGTCGCTCAACATCCCCTCGTTCAACAGCCCGTCGTACTCGGCCGAGCGCGACTCCGCCGACGCCCCGCTCAACCTGTCGCTCAAGCCGAGCACCCCCGCCGGCGCGAGCACCCCGCTGCAGGCGCTGGCCCTATCGGTCGGGTCGGCTCACGACAGCAGGATATGTGAGTGCGACGCTGCTTACCCTTTTCGTCATGTTAGAACTTGTTTTATCCATATCCATTTTTCACTTTTTTTGTTTTATATGTTGGCATTTTTTTTTTAGTACCTGCTTCTGCCACATCCGATACCATTGTGTAATTAGACATATTTTAATTACACCAATACACAAGTCCAATTACACGATGGTCTCGGATGTGGCTGAAATAAGCACTAAAAAATGGCAAAATATTGAACAAAAATAAGTGAAAATGAAATATGAGCCTATTGAAAGTGCACTTTAATCGAACCAACAGGTTGAGAATCGTTTACGTACTCTCAATGTCACTTCAAGTATGCTGTTAATTTTGTTGAACTTTTTGGCTTGCTAGCCCTATATTTCATTTCATATCATTTTATTTTTACCTTCTTACAAATACAATCATACACAATAGGTGTATAGAAAATATAATAACAAAAGAAATATATTTGTGAAAGAGATGAGAATTGCACATAGGGAGTGTTACCTGTGTGGGTATTAATTTGTATTAATTAATTTAATTAATTCTGTAATTATTTTGTCAAGTTTTCATCATATTATATCCAAGAAATCATGTGAATTTAATTAATGTAATACTGTAATGTGGTGTACAGAAGTGATGAAGATTAGTTAGCTCAAAATTGGTTAGGCCAATTACGTGCAATTATCGAATCTTGAAATATGAAAACATCTTTATTTAAATAGAAACTGAATTAAAATGCCTGCATCTCGTCTATTGTGGATCTAAACAATATTTTCAGGCCTGTGGACCTATCTCTTTGATTATTTTAATTATATTTTTCAAGTTTTGTATTTTTTATATTTAATTTTTTTTCAAGTGTAGGGGCCTACACCTGATTTATTTTGTGGCAGTCGTATCAGTAACATTCAACAGCTCCGTCATCTTATTCAGAATTGTGCGTGATGACGTACCAATTTGTAAATGAGTCGACGGTATTATCAATTGATGATTATTCTACAACGTTGATTGTCTGGTTGTTCAGCTCGTCGCAAGAGCAGCGGTGGCGGGGGCAGGGGGCCTCGCCGGGTGGCTCCGACTATCGGCGTGACGGCCATCCCCGCGTCTCCCAGTCCGTCGCTGGCCCAGCTGTTTGCCGCGGCCGACTCTCCGCGGCCGTCCAGCGGTAGCGAGGAGAACGATTCTCAGCACAAGGTATGCAAACTGTTGTCCTCTTAGCTTTAGAGACAAGAGTACTTGATACGACACAAAGCTAGCAACAAAGATGCATTTTTGGTTTACTTGTGTCAGTAATTAGATGAGCAATAGCGAATACTTCCATTTCACTCTTATGGAGCTGTGTCTCATTTAATTTTTTTATTTTTTTTGTACGCACTACACAAGTCATATGGTTTGACTGATCAACATGAAACCTTTTCGGGACACCCAGACTAATCTAACTTGGAACTGTTGAAGTTTTTTGGAAAAATCTGTTTGACCACTTTTGACAGAATCTCATGAATTAAAAGTGTAGTCCAGGCTAATGCCGGATGGTTCCTACAATAGTCGTCAATGACCGCTATCTTCCCACTATCCTTCCCATTACCCAAGTACCTTCATCTCATCATCCCATCATCTCATTAATCATCCATCCGACGCCATTAGATCTCAGTTATCATAACAGTGCGTCGTTAAAACCCAATATAAAAAAAAAAAATTGTTTGCATGGCAGGACGGGCGGCCTCGCAACCTGGGCCGCGGCGTGTCCAAGCCGAAGAAGAACACGGTGGCGTCGTTGCTGGCCCAGAGCCGAGCGCTCGGCATCAAGCCGATGAAGGGGCTCGAGCTGTCGCCGCTCAACCACCAGGTGTCGCTACTGCGCTTCAACATCCTGGCCGCGCAACAGCAGATGGGCGTCAAAGGTGAGACGACGTTACGGCCACGATTCTTGTTCCGTTTAGGCTTTGTTGTTAGCCTACATAGCCTTTATTTCTCATTGATTCACATAATTGTTTTGGAACTCATTTATCTTGGAAGACTGAATCAATACATTTAATAATAATGTCACTAGACATGAGCAGCTATTAATTCAAATGCAGATCATTCACAAGTAAAGCTAAGATTCATTGTTGTCGATTTGGCTTGAGAGAGTTCACGGGACCAAATCCTGCTGTAATATCGATTATTATAAACGTCCTTTCCTATGTCATCACTTCATCGTTGCATTTTTTATCATCCCTATATAATCTACTTGTTGCTGGGCTCGTTAAACATAATTTGAAAAAATTAATTCCATATCAAAGTGTTTGATTTGAATGGTGCTAATAAATCCTCCGTTCTCTTTCCAAGATCGTGACTTGGTGGACGACGAACTCCAGCTGCCGGACGACTACGAGCGATGCCCGTCGACAACGTCCGAAGACCGTCACAAGCGGCGCCTGGCCGACGCCATACGGGCGTCCGACCCGGGCAAGAAGCCGACGGGACTCAGCGAGAGCTCGGCCGGAGAGGTGTCGAGCGACTCTGCCTCGGATGTCAGCGACTCGGACGACGAGGATCTGAGCGAGGCGGGCAGCAAGCGAGACACCGAGGAACTAGGTAGATACGGTTTAACGTTGGATCTTTTATTTGGTACGCGATCAGATTCGTGTTTCGTACGATTTCGAGAATGCTGGGAGTGATGGCGAATACCGACATGCGAGTCTCTTGGCACTTCTCATTCTTTTTTTTTCTAAACGGGTGGACGGTTTAATTGATCATCACGAAACTTTTTGTGGGCACGAGTCAACTTGGAGATGAGGCCTGTAGGTTTTGGGCTAGGTCAGTAGATAATTTTTGAGAAAAAACAATTAAAGTCAATGATGAAGCCAATTAAAATAACCCAAGAGGAGAAAAATTGTGAAGAAAACAATCATCTAGCTATTTTCATTTATTACCTGCTGGTACTAAATTTGAACATAGTTTGATATAGGCTACATTATGAAATACTTCAATCAAACTTGGCCCATCTATTTTATCGAAGCTTTTTAACGTATTACCGACTTGACAAAATTTATCGAAAAGTCAATTTAACGTTTCTTCATCTCATGTGATTCTCTCGCTCATCGTACGATGTACATGCTGCATTTTAGTAGGCCTAGTTTATCACCTTGTAATCTTTTGTTACCGTACCCCTTCTTTTACTATTCCTGAATCCTGTTCCTTGACCCTTTCCAGACTCTGACCTCGCTAAAGCACCAAGTAAAATAACAGCCACCGCACCTCAAGCTAGAGGCAAACCAAACGTAAAGCTAGCCTCTAAAAGCCGTAAAACTAGCACGGATTCTTCTAGTTCTTCATTAGAAGGTACGTTTAAAGTGGGTTTACATACGAGAGAAAGATGATCAGCGTGAAATTTCAAGATTTTATATAGTTACAACTTGCAATGATTAATGATGGAAAATTTTCAATGTTTCGTTCTTTTATATTTTGAAATGGTTTGAAATTCAGAATGATATTTAAAAAAAAATGAATGACTACAGTAATGTATATTTTGGAGTAGGTAGTTTTTTTAACATGTAAAAGCTACTTTGTGGTGAATACTAGTGTACTTATGTCCACGAAAGAAGGAAGTCGTCGACCAACCAAACAAACTAATAACAGCACATGAATAGCACAAAATAAGGATCTAGTAATGTTACACGGGATCCTACCAATCGAAATAGCGAGAAGAGTGGACAGTTGTACAGCTTTTGTACAGCATTGGTATTCCTAGGTTATTACCATGATTGTGTGAGTGGGTTTATAAGCAACCACATCTTCAAAAGCATCGAATCTTGAAAGCGTGCTTATGTAAAAACATCTCACGAAAGTTTTTACAACCATTTAGTTGGTAGACGACCTTCTCTCGTTGCCACAAGTAAGCCGTAGAAGCGAAGAGTTTCGTTAGTATCATGACCGTGGTTTGTCTGCAGGTCCGGCGGCCAAGCGGCGGCGCACGGAAGTGGACGAGCGAGAGCTCCGCATCCCGCTGGAGCACGGTTGGCGCCGCGAGACGATCATCAGCGGGGTTAGCCGCGTGGGCCAGCTGCGCGGCGAGGTGATCTACTACTCGCCCTGCGGCCGCCGCTTCAAGCAGATCTCCGACGTGGCCAGGGTGAGCTGAAGTCCGTCACGATAAGGGGCTGTCCGTGAACGATGTCACACAATTTTAGGGTCTATTGAATATCCCCTCGCTTTGTCCGAGTTGGTCACTGATATACCCCCTCTTTAATGATGTCGTAATCCAATAATTATTTATCCCCCCCCCCCCCCCTCCCTGTGAAATTATTTATGAAAATTTGGAAAACTGGGATATGAGTGTGACACCTCTAAACCTCTAAAACTAAAACCTCTAAACCAAAGCAATTTACATGTGAGAGATGAAACTTGACAGAACTAAACTCTCAAAGCTCATAGGCAAAGAGCAAAGAAGTTCAATCACAAAGATGAATTGAAAACTATTCACAGCCACCTAAATTTTGCATTAATATATAATTCCATACAAATTATATGGCCCCAACTGATTCTCCTGAAAATTGAAATAAATAAATAATATGGATGTAAATGTGGAAAATCCCCCTGGGAATATTCCCATGCGCCCGCCCATCACTACATGTGCTTTGTTCTTTGCCGTTGCCAGTACCTGGACAAGCACACCATCACGGACATGGCGCGCGAGAACTTCAGCTTCAGCGCCAAGGTGCTGATGGGCGACTTCCTGCAGCCGACCGGCGGCGAGGAGATGATGCGCCTGACGGACGAGCAGGTGCTCAAGCGCCTGGACGAGCTCAGGCTCGAACGAGGCTCCGGCTCGCAGAGGTACGTACTTCGAGGCTTTCGAAACGAAACGGAAGTGCGGTCGTTCAGAGTATCGGCCGTACTTCGTGGCTTCCGAAACGAAACGGAAGTGCGGTCATTCAGAGTTTTATAAAAAATGATCGTCTCGAAAATTGTCACAGATGGTGCTTATTTGTCGTTGTGCGTTGCACAGTATGTTTTACGTGCCCTTCATCGGCCACAGACAAGTCGGAAAATGCATTTGCGTGACTAATTAGTAGCATTTTAGTAGAATAGTAAATGTTCACGCATTGACACAATATTTGGAAACAGATTGATCCATTTTATGTCCTTTTGTTACGATTTTTCAACATTTTCAATTAAGTCCGGAACCCTACCATCATAAGTATTACATGCAGTATTCAAGTAATTTTTCACTATTCAACATTTTTATTTTATGTAGGCTTACCGGTTTCATTGGTAGGCCTACTAGAGTCAATTACTTTACTGGCCTACTGAGTTAATTTCTGTTTATTACTTCTGATGCTATTAACGTTCTCTGTTCTTTAAAATATTTTGAAATTGTCTTTTATCATACTGTACCATACACAGTCGCCGATAATAAATACAATTATTATTGCACCATAGGCTGTTGAAGGTTTTATCTGTTTCTTTTATATGCATTTCTGTTGTCCGTCAGACTTGAGTCGTCCCGCCACCAGGACCAGAAGCTGCAGCTCCAGATCGAGCGCGAGCGGTTGGCCCACGCCCGTCGCACCGCCAAGGAAGAGTCGGCGCGCCAGAAGGAGCACTCGCGCCTCGCCAAGGAGCAGGAGCGCAGCGAGCGCCAGGAGGTGCTGCGGCGAGAGCGCGAACAGCGCAACCAGCAGATGATGGAGGTAAGCGCTCGCGGACACTTTCAACTTCTTTCGTTGTTTTTTTCTGTCGTGTTTGCGAGTCGATATTCACACTGCAGTTTTATCGAGTGTTGTGAAATACAGTGAAACTTCTATCCATCGTTTTTAGAGGGATCAGGAAAATGAAACGATTTGGCCGCCCTCGATAGCTCAGTCAGCTGAGGCACCGCTTCAGAAACTGAAGTCACCGTTGGGTGTGCGTTTTTGTGAACGTCCTTTCACTTATCGTCACTCCATAGTTTCATATTCACCTGCTTATTTGTGCCTCCGTATAACCAGGCTGTTGGTGGGGTTGTTAGCAAACAATAAAATGAATTATTCCATTCATGCAGGAATCGATCATCCAGAAAAGTTCAACATTGATTTTATGGGAGTTGATAAAAAGTGAATGATACAAGCAGGAAAACGATGGTTCCGGAAACGATGCATAGAGGTTTCACTGTAATTAGTTGTTGATGCATGCTACGAGTGTTTTTATAAAATTATCCTCAATTATATTCTGATCTTCGTCAGAGTTGTCTCTAAATCGAAGAGTTTTACCATCTTTGTTGTCTTTGTTCGAAACATACTTCAATGCAGTTTGCACTTGTTCTTAATTTAGTGCTATGTATGAATGAATTGTAGAGTTGTGTTCACTTTTGTTTATTAACTTTCGGTTTATCCTTCAGCGTACTATCGGTAACAAGCTACTCGCATGGTTTTCAATTTTCCTCACCTTAACTTGACGATTTCCTTCGTTATTCTTTCGTGGATGGTTATTTGATGATACTTTGTTCTAAAACCTCACACCAACATATCTATTGTTGCAAGCTTCGAATGCAAATACCAAGTTATTCTCTTCCTTGACTTGTAGTGGTATTTAATTTTAAAATTATTGCTGGTTTTGAAATTATTTGCGTGTTACACAATTCACATTTTAATTTGTTGTTGGAGCATTCTTTGTTGAGAGTTTTTGATGTGATATTTATTATTTAGTAGGCCTAGTGGGAAAAATTTAAAAACTAAGGAAGCAACAACAGTGAGAAACCAAACACTACTAGAACTCCTAGTAAAAATCACGCTTCTAAAAATATTTTATACAGCTGCAATGATTGATTGTGTATAAATTTAATATGTAGGCTTTTTGGTACAAATATTGAAGATGAATTAGCGCTTGTGTATAAATGAAAAAATATAGCCTACATGTCTGTCGTAATATATTATAACCGATAATACCGATATTCGAGTTAACTGATATAGGCCTAGGATGAATGATCAATAGATATATGACGTAAGATTAAAATTCTCTTCATAGAACTCTATGAGTGCATTAAGCACATGAACTTAATGCAATGCTCATTGGTTATACTGGATCCATGAAATTCTCTGCTGCTACAAACTAATCACCGCTTGATAATTTTTCTTGAAGAATATTGAAGTCCCAGCCCTTTTTCCATAAATACGTCATTAACCCTAATAACAGTGACCCATATCCTGCTTCCTCGGGCGTGCGTTTTCAATGGCGTAAATAAAACGAACCAACAGCTTACCTCCGTTAACACTGGCCAAGGTTACAGTATGTTGCGCTAAATCGAGTGAACGTAATCCGCAGGGTCGTAAGAGGCTCGCGTTTACCGTCCAACAGAAGGTACATATTGTGCGCGAAGTCGAGGCAGGCAAAAGCAAATCGGACGTCAGCCGATCGTTAGGTCTAGCCAGTTCGACTGTAGCGACCATTTGGAAAAACCGCGACGCCATTTTAAGATCGGCAAACAATGTCGAGCCGGACGTGGTAAGCCAATTTGATGAAACGTTACGGGACGGTCGGCGGGAAACCTAACAAGCACGCTCGATCATGCAGGATATGGCTTTCTAACATCTAGTCAGTACGTTCACATCAGACGCTGCGCCTAATATCATATTTATCAACTTTCATTTGGGCTTCGGTGCTAGAATTAATTGTCATCTAGAATAAATTAATTGTCATCTAGAATATTAAATATTACTCATTTGATTATTATATTGAATTGTATCCTACTCCATATAAGCAGTGTTGACTGGTGTATAATAACTTGATCAAAGTTATTACGGTAGTTTCTTCGTAAAATTGTGACTCACTACATTATTCATTCAGAATGTGTCATACTTTTTCATTCCTCTATTATAAGTTGCTTTCCACTGATATCCAATTTTCAGAATAACAATAACAATTCTTAACAAATGTTTTTTAAACAAGCATATTGCTTTTGTTTACTTTCTGGAAAATGCGTGCATGTAGGTTTACATTATTTTAATTTTTAATTCATAAGTTTAATTCAATTGGGCTAATTTTAAACAAGCTTGTAACATGAATAACCTTTGCCTAATACCGTTATGTATTTTATCATATCCGCTCTAAAATCTACCTTCCCAATACATGGTTGGCCTAGTAATTTCCGTTTCATTGTTGATAACAAAATCTTCAGTTATCATCATTGTTGTAACAAAGATTATGTCGTCACTGCCTTTTAGAGGAAGTTCCATGCTTATGAACGTATAATGTCGTTTTTCAGGACGGCTGTCCCATTTTCAGACTGATTTTAGCTCTTGATGTAAAGATTGTACGTAAAATTATAAAATTGTTTGTAATATTTGGAGCAGTGTTTGGCTAATTCCTCACTGCTACTGCGTGTTGTTGTTGATGGGCATGTAAAACATAATTGGGCAAACGTTACTTTCAAAAGTCGAGTGGTCTCCTTATTTCTTCGGAAATATCAGTATACAAACAAAGAGTAAATTTAAATCACCAATAGTCCGACTGCTGCTTAACGACCGCACCAACATCTCGGTCATACGGGAGGCCAATAGTCCGAGGCGGTGACATAACGCCTGTCGATAATAAAATCGTCATGGGAACGGTACCTAATAATGACGGAAGATGTCAAGTTTCAACTCAACACCACGGTTTTGTTATCACGTATTTGCACACGGCAACTAGTTTGGGTGATCTCTTGCTTATCGTTATTCCGGCTCTCGACCCTATTTAGTGTGTGTTGTTACGCGGCATGCGTGCGTGTGTGTGTGTGTGTGTACTTTACTGAGAGCTGGACGTTGTCTTGTTGCATGTGATGGCGCAGGCAAGGCGGCGCAGGCAGGACGAGTTAGAGAAACAGAGACAAGAGGAGCATTTGAGAAAGCAACAGGTACACGTGCACTCTCTCACTCTCACTCTCTCTCTAGTACGGTACTAACACCTCCACTTCGCTTGGAAGTTTTTTTGTGTTTTTCTAGATTTCGGCTCTTGATTTGTTAATTGGTCAATTTTTTATTTTTTATTTGCGATTAGGAGATGTTCGGATTCTTAAGGAATAATGAAATGAGTGTTTGAGGAATCGAACACACTTATATAGGGGCTTATGCCGCAAGGGTTTAGTAGGGTAATTATAGGCCTAGTTTAATATCTTGACAGTTGGTACTGATTACCAGTGACTAGTAATTAACACTAAAATATAATTTCAGAAATACTTCTACCTATAAGTCGTTATCGTACGTAGGCCTAGATAGACGTTTAAATCAAGTCATCTTACGTTGATCTGTTTGTTCCGTCCAGGCTGTATGTTTCTGATACTTCACCGATGATGACATTTTCCATTTTAAATTGGTACAATTTCGGGCGAAACGACGATTCAATTAAATACTCTGATTGGGCAATGAGTACCAAATATTCTCCTAGGTTGTTATTCACAGTCAACTTGATCGGGTTTCAATAAAATAAAGCTTTTGTATGAGCCTGATTGCATTCGCGAGTTGCCGGCTATTTTCTCATATCGGGCTCTTGTTTTCGTTTCCTACTCTTGTAAATTTGCATTGGTATTTTATTGCATGTAATTATTTTTTGCTTGTATATTGGTGGGATTTCCTGACCAGTGCACTTGGTACGCCCTTGTTCTTTTGTTGAGCTCATAACATGTCTTTATTTAACTATGCCATTTTATATGATATTGAATATGTATCACATTATAAACAAATGAATGAACAATTCATAAAATTATTGAAAGAAAATGGCTTAAAAAGTGATACATTTATGATGAACCATTGACACAGCTGAAGTGTTCATAAATTCAATTGTATACAGGTTTTTTGGTATACCTAAGTACTGGTACCTGTACTCATTAAATTAAGCTGCCAGTAATTATTTTTCCAAGAAAACCTATGCTATAGGCCTACTGCCTGGACTTGTTCACAAGCAAGTCAAGATTGTTCTTAATGTCGACAGTCCATGAAACTTTAAATAATTGTAGTTCAATTATTATAACAACTAAATGATGAGACAGAATCGAGGCTTCACTGTGTTTGCTTCCACGCACTATCTCGAACCAATTCTTTCGTCTTCCTACCATCCCTTGCCTGTTGTTGAATCTAACGTGTGAATGTTTTTCTAGGAAAGGGAAGTAAAAAGACAGCAAGCTGTTCTTATTAAGGAACAAGTGAGTATTTTTTCTTCTTGACTTTTCTCTCTTTCTAATTGCTTTCTTCTCTCTCTCTCTCTCTCTCTCTCTCTCTCTCTCTGTCTCTCTCTCTCTCTCTCTGTCTCTCGAAGCCGTTGTTCGTGTACACAGTGAGGCCTCGTAGCGGCATGATGCGCGGGGAAACACTCGCCTGTAATGTAGTGTAGTCGATCACAGCTCGAAACAAACAGATTAGCAACGTTCATTTTTTGTTGATACTTTGACAACTAGGAGACACAATTCTGAATGTAAATGAAAGTTCAGCAGTGTGAACCCTCAGTGCATTTGCTCTCTCATTCTGAGGTTCTTAAACCTGTTCTATGTGTGACAAATAGTTTAGTTAGTAGGACTTGTATTTCCTATTTGTGACTTCTAATTTGTGTAGGCCTACGTAGTTTGATCATATTCAGTGATTCCGAACATATTATCAATAGACTCGACTTTTGAAATGAGTCTACATGACTAGAGCCGTGATTCAGTGTTTCTGTACATGTATATATAATTATATGTGATTGGAAAGGGCTAAAAATATTACGAGTTGAAATGGTATTTAGTGTATGTGTTGAATGTTGGAAGTCGTCAAGTAGGCCTAGTGGTACTGTTTTTAACTTGGTTCGTGTTCACATAACCTAACTAAAATTGTCTCTTTTATAGGCAGCATTTGACTAAATCAAGTTTGCAAAGTACGGTATATCTGATATGTGAAGTGATAACATTTAAAATTTCTTGGTTTCATCATCATCAGAATTCAGAATCATACCAAGTTAACATTTGAATTATAAATTAAAGTTATCGTTTTTGTTTTTTTATTTCTTGTCATGTCAACACGAACCACCAATGAATGTTGTGTGCTTTTGTGAATTTATCTAGATTGCTTTTTGTGTTGTTTGTGTATTTTAGATGTGTGCTCTTACGTAATTTGGTAGACCTAGATACGAGCTTGTAAATATTTATCCATGTTTGAAAATGCACTCTGAATATGTTATGTTTAGTAAATACGACACTTGAAATTTCTTGTCTCGATCTATACGTCCTTGTATGATACAAGCTCAAAATGACGTCCGAGATGAAGTAATTTATCTCGAGCGTGAACCTGTCTACTAGAACTGAGTGCTTTGTATCGTGATTCGTTTGCTGACGTAACGGTAATTGACGGAAATACAGACGTTTTAGAGTTCCTAATGATCATCTATTCTTTAGTACTGTTGTTGAATTTTATCAGAATTCTTTCCAAATTTGTGTTACTAGTAACTCCATTTATGTTGACCATACTGTGACACTAGATGGTGTCACTTTCATTGTTAAAACAATACTTTTCAGTCACAATTGTTGCTGCTCCATTTTTAATTTTTATGGTTGCCTTCTTGCATTTAGGTGAATATTTATCCCAAAACACTTATTTTCATATTTCAGTATTAAATGGCTCAAATTTTTAAACTGTAAGGGTGGGTTGCAAGAACGAAGTTTAAACCCCGGTCTACTTTAGACGCCGTCCAAGTACAAAATAACATTGCAGAGGCAATGCTATTCTGTACTTAGACGGCGTCTAACGTATACCGGGGTTAAACTTCGTTCTTGCAATCCACCCTAAGTTTATCTTATTTTTTTATAAGAGTCAAAGATCATTTTCAACAGAACTGTTATATTTCAGAAATAGTTTCATGAAAGTTTAGGCTCAGTAAATCACGATCATTAGTAGAGAAATGAGCTCGGATCAACGCGTGTAACCCTTCCGTGTTACTGTTTACGTCGGCAAACGAGATAAGCAATGTCGTGACACCATCTTGATGTTTGTCTCTGTTTCTCTGTGGGGTTTTGCAGCTTTACATGCAAGAGCTGAATAAGCAAAGGGAAATGCTCTACACAGTCGAATTGGTATGTTTACATCATCGCACTCTCTCTCACTCACTCACTCAACACTAACGAACCACCACCGAAATCCCACTAACTCGAATAATAAACACTTAACATAACATGAAGTAAAAACATACATTAATAACTGAAGTAACTAAATTACATTATCAAACTAATATATATTGATCTTACATCCCTTCAATAATTTATATTTGGGCAGAGGTAATTTTTAACCCAGATTATTTTCAGCTTGTAGCCTACTCTTTATAGAAACTCCATTGTAACAAGTTTTGATTTTATTGTTTCTGTAAGCTGAATTACAAAATTGAAAAATATGTAAAATAATTGAAAATATTATCATTATTAAATAATATATAGGCCTACTGCAGTTCTTGTTCTCATATAGGCTTGTACTATCTGATTGAAATAATGTATATATTATGATGAAAAGTGAACAATATACCGATACTACCCGTACCTTTTTTAAAAATCAGTATAATTAAATTTGAAGCCCATGTTTAAAAGGAGGCCTATGCATATACCAAACATTGAAATATGCAGCCTGAATGTAGTATAGACAATATTTTCCAAATTAATTACAACTAAATCACTGACCACTTACATTACACATACAACACATAAAATCAAGGATTTACTTGATACTTGTAGTGCCTTATTGAAATCCAAGACACTAACACGAAATCCTTTGTAAGCATGATCTGGATTTTTTATTATTTTAATGTATCAACAACTCAACCCCGCATTTTTGTTTATCCATTTTACATTTCATCAGTGCTCATTACACAATCTTCTTGGTTTGACAAAGTCCGTGTCGAAGGAATATATAATTTTTTATCTCTGTTGCATTCAACTATTTTTCTGTTATTTCCCTGTGTTAATTGCACCCTTGCTTACCATTCAGTTCGTACCCATCAGAGATGTTTATCTTAATCCCGCACTGCGAACTGTCGATAGGAACGGAAGATTTCTCTCGGTCAGTCTCGAGTCATCGGGACGAACCGGTGAAAACTGAACGTTCTTACAGACGGTTCGAAATAATCCGGGACAATGTAGAATAGCCAGTATTATATATCTATTTTCTTTGCTTCTAAAATCATTTGTGCACATCATTTCCAACTGCTACTGTAATTTGAAATCTGCTGAAAGACTGTAGATTGTAGCTTGCTTCATTAGAATCGGTATCGTTGTAAATAAATTGGCTGCGAAATGCCGTCCCGTTGCCAAGGCGATGTTGATCCACAATCTAGTTTGGACAATGTTCTTTAACGTAGGCCCGTAGATTACGAACTAGACCATGGTTTGAATATCGTCTTAACAGCCGGGTCTGCGTGACATGCTTCTTGTATTCGTACATGCTTGCTTTGTACATTTCCTGTTCACTGTTACTCTGTTATCATTTGTTTTATTACAGTATTAATTTTATGGTTTATATTAATTATTGATAATTTATAAGTTAGGCGTACTATTGTATGTTATGTAGACTAAATTTATAAGCTTACCCAAAGTAAGTAACAGAATTCCTACTCGGTATTCGAGATATGTAATACCCTACTAACAAAGCATGAGAAATGACGCAATGTAACTAACGTCCCTTTTTTTTAAATTATTCCGTGTAATTGAACCCAGCAGTGACCAAGTAATTTTAAAAAGCGACATCTTTTGAACGTGTCTGAAAGACATCATTAAATTTAATCCTACTTGTCATTATTGTTCTCGAAGATTTCAAAGTTGTTCAGAGTTTATGTTACAAGTAACCTCCAAGTTACGTCACTCGGTCGCCGGTGAACGTTGGAACGATGAATATTTTGAATATTTCATATAACGATGATAACGTAAAACCAGAGCTATCAAGCACGTCCCTCCTTCATGCCGCCGTTCTTGAACGCACGCTGACGTACGATTGGGTGATTCAGGAACGCGAACGCAGGCGGCAGCACATGTCTCTCGTCAAGGCGCTCGAGTCGAGGAAGCGCCAAGAAGAACGCGAACGGAAGCGTCAAGAGCTGCGAGCCGAGAAGATAGCCAGCAAAGAGCGAAAGATCGAACAGCGGAGAGTGGAGCTGGAGTTGGTAAGCGCAATCGATACATTGTTTGACTGGAACTATGAGAATCTGTTCATTTTAGGAAAATCAAAATCAAGTTGATTGGATTTGACATTTTGTTGTTCTGCACTTTTCTGTCATTTGTCTGCGAACATTACAATCCAAAAATGTATATTTCCAATGAACAGGCAATATAAAACGTTTATTTCAAATTTTAATGAAAAAAACCACGGACACTTCTAGATTTTCAGCGATTCAAATGATAAAAGATAGAGGATTTCTAACGTTCAATACACCAATCATACCTCGAATTTTTAAAAATAGAAAGTAGCATTGCAGTAGGCCTAGGCCTAGATCTTTAGTAATTAATATTCTAGTAACCCACGTATATATCTTTGTCTCATTATAATCATCTGTTGGTGTTTGTTGCACTATTGGCTCAGTCAGCTAATGCTCTACATTCGAAACTGGAGTAAAATCTGGCGTGGGCTCAAATCCCTCATAAGGCAAGAATCCTATAAATATCTCATTCATACCACAAAAAAAAAACTAGCTCGTTGAGCGAACAAAATCAATAAACATATTTACCGCAGACAGAATAGGCGTGCTTGTGTACAACGCGTTTTGAACATTACGTATCGTGTGATTTCAGGTTCGCGAGCTGCGGAAGCCTGCCGAAGACATGGAGCTGACGGATCTGAAGCCGTTGCCGACGCTCAACCGAATACCGGGGCTGAAACTGTCGGGGCAGGCGTTCGCGGACACGCTAATGGTGTTCGAATTCCTGCACAACTTTGGTGAAACGCTCGGTTTCGGTGAGTGGGCAATGAATATCAGCTTGGAATATTTTAATTGCTCGCAATCTATCGGTAACTGATTGGGTGTAACTTGTCAATTTTTTAAAAATTACAAATAGATTTCCCATAAACTTTCTATTAAATTTCATTAGTAAGCCGACTGCAGTATTTTTACATTCGTCAAAAATCTTGTGAAGTATAAAAACCAAATTTGTATACAGTGAAACCTTTATGCATCGTTCCCGGATCCATTCTTTTCCTGGTTGTATCATTCATCTATCCTCACCCCACTCCCATACAATCGATGTTAAATTTTCCTGGATGGATTGTTTTCCTGCACGGATGGTTTCAATTTCCTGGTCCCTTAAAAAACAATGTATAGAGGCTTCACTATAACACATTTGAGTAGGCCTACACAATACCATAGTATTGAAATCACAACTAAATGCGACGTACTAATGAGACCGAACGTGCCGTTACCAGACATGGAGAGTCTGCCGAGCCTGAACAGCCTGCAGATGGCGCTGCTGAACGACGAGGAGGCGGAGGAGGAACTGCTGTCGGTGATGACCCACCTTCTCGTCTGCGCCATCGAGGACCCGGGCATTCCGAACCCTGCGCGCCACACCACCATCCTCGGCCAGTCGCTCAAGCAGGCTGATATCACGCACACCAACCTCTCGGAGATACTGCGCATCTACCTCTACGCCAACGCCACCGGCGAAGTCAAGGCGCTTACGGGTGAGTACACCACTTTTTCTGTTGGAACCGCGATGAATCGTTCTGGGATACATCATTTTCGGGTTTGTCCCTAGATCCTGATAACATATAGCTTATGTTGAATTTTTGCTGCGTGGGTCGTTTTGCTCCAGGGTACATATTTTCCTGATCACTTTGAAAGTGGTAGCTAGAGGTTTCACTCAATATATTTCTTTTACGATTTTGTTGCGATTAAATAATAAAATTATCAAAGATATCAAAATTTCTATATAATGCATTGTTACATTTTCAAGAGACCAGGAAAACCAAAATTTCTTATCAAATTAAATTCATGAGATGGTGAATACAGTCCTCTAATTCGATACCAGGAAATCCTAAATTAATCGAAAATATTGAAATTGAAAGGTGACCCTAACTTTTACGCTCACTCATTTCAAAATAAGTCAACTATAACGTCAACTTTCCCTCGTCAGGACTCCATTTCGAGCGCGACCGCGAGAAGAAGTCGGACCACCACAACAGCTGGGGCGACATGTCGTTTGTGACGGCTTGCGCCGGCAAGAACACGACCTTCTTCCAGCACCTGCACACGAACCCGACCTGGCAGATGTCCGACTGGCTCAACCAGCGCCCCTTCCTCGCGCTCAACCCGACGCACAAGGCGGCCATCTTGGGCTTCCTGTGCAACGAGCTGCTGCAGAACAAGGCGGTGCTGCGCCAGATCGAGGGCAGCATCGAGACGGCGGGCCAGCTGCGCAAGGACCGGTGGCTGCACGACACGCGCATGAGGAAGTGAGTTGACTCGTTGAGTGATGGGTCGGCGAAAAACTATCCAGATGTACGCATGGTGAAAGTGACAATCGAAACGAGATGAAACGATGTGATGCATCGATGAAATTGAAATCATATAGGCCCGTTTGAAGACAGGAAACGAAGATCAGAATGGAAACATTTCAAAAATTAGGATAATGGGAGTAATAGAATAAAATTTCATTAAAAGATTCACAGAGAGTGTAGATAATTTTGGGCCTAAAAATAGATGGTAAATAAAAAATCTTGGGTGATGGAGAAAAAAAGAATAATGAGAAAACTCGTTGAGAGTAATATTCTGTTGAATGTACACTAAACTTTGTGAGTTATTAACCCCCTCATTTCTACTCTATAACCAGTCTTAGACGTACCGGTACTGAAGTTTCCGGTACTTGTAAATGGTATTACTACGTGGGGAACGTACTAACTCGACTTCCATGTCCTAGATTGCGCATGCTGCACGGCCGCAGGGTGCGTCAAGTTGCCGCCGTGGCATTGGCCAAACAAGAGACGAGCGGCTGCGAAGAATCACTCGACCTTGACAAGACCAAGGAGCAAGTGGACGAAGACGAAGAGGCCGAGGAGGAGGGAGAAGAGGGACCGATGAGTGGCGGCGAAAGCGATACTCAACCGGACGAGGTAAGCATGCTGTCGAGATTCATTGATATATTATTAGCGTGCAGATGTTTTGTCAGATGAGTGATACCTCTATGCATCGTTCCTGGATCCATCGTTTTCCTACTTGTATTAATCATTTTTTACAACCTACTTCCATATAATCGATGTTTTCCTGGATGGATCGTTTTCCTGCATGGATAGTTTTATTTTCCTGGTCTCTTGAAAAACCATCGATAGACGTTTCACTGTATCGAATCATTAGATACTGATTCCTTTTTTTTTTGTTAATAACATCAAAACTTGATACAAAATAATTATTCCCCTATCAAGGCTAAGGATGAAAGTAGGATCATTTGAACGGGGCACCACAAGGGCGATCTTACCACCCCATTTTATAATTCCTAGCAATAAAATGAAATGATTTATTCCAGGAGGAAGATAAGAACCTTAGTCCAGAGGAACTCGGTCGCAAGCTCGATAAAGTGACCAAACAACACGAGAGTTCCATTGTGAGTCTCAGCCAGGCTTCTCAACAGCTCCGAGCAACCTGCCTCGGCCAAGACCGGTACTGGCGCCGCTTCTGGGCGCTACCGTGTGCCGGCACAGTGTTTGTCGAAGCCATGGAGTCGGCTTCGCCCGACGTCTACTGCAGCGACGTCGAAGAAGAGAAGAGCGTGGTTAAACCCGTCGACGACCAAGTGAAACCGGTCGAGGCGAGTGAGGTTAAAGTTGACGAGAGTGAAGTGAAACCGATAGAAAGTGAGGTTAAATGTGTCGAAGACGAAGAAAAGCCGAGTGTGGTGGTGTGCGAGGAGAACGGAGACGTTAAAGAGAAGGAGAAAGACACCGACATGGAGGTGGTTGACGAGGAGGAGAGCAGGTTGAAAAACGAGCAAGGGACGGATAAGAAAGAGGTTTCAAGGTTGGAAGAAGAGGCTGAAGAAGGCGAGAAAGAATCGGTGGCAGTTATTAATAACAACGAAAGTGAGTTGAAAGAAGGAAAAGATGATAAAACGGAAGATTCGGTTGATAAGTCTGATACGAAAAACGATCACCGTAAAATAAGGACTAGAGAGAGTGAAGAGGAGGATGTAGAAACAGAAAGTATTAAAGAGAAGGAATTGAAATCGCTAGAGGTTAATTTAGTAGAGCAAGATTCGAGTGAGAAAACGACAGAAAACAATGTAGAAATAAATGTTAAAAGCGAGGTTGTCGATGAAGCCAATGATAAGACTGTGAAGACAGACGTTGAAGAGATCTCGTTGTCGGACATCAAAACGGACTCCAAGGTCGCCGAACCGATGGATATTGATACCGACGAGAAAACTGCCATTAAAAGTGAGAACCATATTGACGGCAATAAAAGTGATACGAAAGTGAAAACCGAGGTAGAAACTAGTGAGGTGATTAAAGAGGAGGACTCGTTGAGCGCCGTTAAAGTGGAGATCAAAAGCGATTTGTTCGGCGTCGAATTGAAAAACGAAAGCATTGTCAAGAATCAGATTGACGATGCGGAGGAGAAAATAGAAACCGCTTACCTGTTGCATCGGCCGGTGCAGTTCGAGAAGCTCGGCGAGTGCACGGATAAGGAAGTCGGGTCGGACTCGCCCGTCATTGTGCCGAACGGTGACAAGTTCAACGCGCTCAACCACCTGTACAGTCTCAACACGTCCGTCTACAACAACAGCGGAAAGGACTTGAACGGCGCGTTCATGCTCGGCACGGGAACGGGCGAACGGAACTGGTTCAGTATTTTGCCGCGCGACGCTTGCGATGCCACGTCTGTGACCAATGGTAACAGTTCGATGAGGTAAGAGCTAAAAGTAGAAAATTTCGTATCCTAATGATATTTAAGAAAAATCAAATGTTTCATTTTTAAATCCCTCGTTTTGGAAAACATTCTGACTTGGCAGCAGCATGTTCTCTGTTTATGAATAATTCTGTCCATATTTCTTTTATACTATATTTTCGTAGGCATGTTTGTCTCTTCAAACGTTGAAAATTGATCATTGATCTTTTTAAAGTAATCTGCCGCAGTAGGCCTATTATTAATTGTTTGCTACAGCTTTCCAGTTGGGGAAGATTTTACATTTTTACTTTTTAGTGATTTCATTCATATCCTTTGTGCTTATAATCAAACACATGACTCGGGTCAGTTATTGCAACTTTGCGTGATTGAAATCTCACTGGCATGAATTTTGGTTCTTGTTCATCATCATTCAACATAATTTTCAAATACAACTATAATTTCTCATTACCAGTATAATAGTAATGACTATTCCCTTCTCATCGCAGGTTTATGGGCGGCTGCGGCTCTGAGCTTCGTATCCCCGTGTTTCCCCCTCCCTCCCGCCTCTCCCCGTCGCCCGGTGGCTCCCAGTGCGACAGTCCCGGACCTCTCATACTGACTCCAGAAGAGGCTATACAGCTGGAATATCTCAAAAAGACGGGCGGCTTCATGGAGCCGGCGCCGGCTAAGCCCGTACCGTGTGGTGAGTTTGTGTCTTACTATATTTATATTTTTCATCTTTAAATTCTGATTGAATACTCAACGTGGTATCAACCATGGATAGGTCTGATAATGGAACTCTTGATATTCTAGAATGTAGAATCGCTTAACTTGGTTTCATTTGAAAGATTGTACTGTATATTGTATCTCGATCTATTACTAATATAGTTCATAGTAATACTTCTCTTGAGTCTTTACTGCTGGAATAGTTGTTCGTTGCAGGTTTTTCTAATGTTCGTCATTCAAATTGATAGGTTGCTTATTTCTTCCAATGCTCTATGTTAATTTTCCCACTGTCTCATTATTTATTGATGCCAATAAAATAACTCCTATATCATTAGAGATCGTCGTTAAAACCCAGTATAATAAACATGAATTAGAATAGTGCTGAATGTTATTGTTGGCCACCTTGTTTGGTTCATTCATCTAACTCAGTGCTTTAGATACTGAAATCACCTTCAGACATGGGTTCAAGTCCCTCCTAGTCCCAAGGCATGGGTTTTTGTGAACGTCGTTCATCTATCATCAGCCAATTTGTAAACGCCAAATAAACTAGCTTTTGGTGCGGTTTTAAGCAAACAATCATTAGTTTACTCTTAAGGCATTGGTTTTTGTGAGCTTCGTTTCAGCTAATTCGTAAGCACCAAATAAACTAACTGTTGGTGCGGTTGTCAAGCCACCAATCATCAGCTGACGTGTTGTTGTTGTTGTTCAGAGCTGCGCCGAGGGTGGTGGCGGATCACCGATCAGGACCAGCTGGTGACGATCTTGCACGGCCTGCACAGCCGCGGCTTCCGCGAGAGCCAGCTGAAGCGGATCCTCACGCGCTACATGGAACACTCGCTCGAGTCGTGCGGCAAGGTAACTACACGCTAGCCACCGCGGAAACCGACTGAGATTCGTGTACCGTGTTGAATTATTACTAGGAAAACGCCATATATGCGTTGTTAGACGAGCGGAGAGTAATAGTATGGGTAAAAATGGGTAAAAACTGCTACGTGTGATACCAATTTAGCACATTTTATGTTTTTTCTTCAAAATGGCTGACCCGATCAAGCTGAAAATTTCCAGAAATGCGTTCAAAAATGTAATTCAACTTGACGCAAATTTTTATGTGAAAAATAGATTTTTTTCCGCTGTGTTATTCTGATGGGTATTTTTTGAAATTACTAAAATTCATAAAAATGAAAGTTACCACTCGATAATGCCAAAAAACTGTACAGATCTAAGTTAGATGAGGAACCATAATGAAAAAAAGTTTGAAGTTGAGTATGTCCAATTGAATCCTCGCTGAAGCTCGTCTAATTAAATATAATTTTTGAAAGTTTCCTGTGACCCTCACATCGTTGAGCTGTCTGGAATTGTTCATGGGTAGAGATTATGTTGGGCAGTACACGTTGAATGATCACCCCCTCAGAAAATGGAGGTCCATATGTAGGAGATATTTTAGGTTATGTTTAATTAATTGCTCATTGATTCTTTTTATGTACAAAAATGTGCTATTTTCACACTGAAAATGATAGTCAATATATGAACACTGTCGTCAAAATGTTTACCACGCTACACGATGTATCAAAATCAAATTATTGATTATAATAAAAAACATCATAGGCTATAACAATAGTTGGCCTATTAATATTGTAAGAGAAAAATATCGATATATTTATGTAAATAATTACGTAGGCCTAATGAGTGGCAAGTGGGCCTACTAATTAAATAGCAAGATATATAAAATACAAAGAAATTATCTCACATGCAGTAAATGTATAAAAATTTAACATAACAAGCAGCTCAATAGTATGATTGAAAACAATCTTGAAATATTTTACCATCTGTGGTAAACATTTTTTGCATGGATTAGAAATTTTCTCTCTGTTGTGTGTACCTTAGCTATAGACAAGAACGACTTCTCTAATTACTGTAATTCACGGGAGGTTTGTCTCGTTCAATTTTAGCTGCTAACAGAGAAACATTTCGTAACAAATGTGAGTACTGTTTAAAACGTGTTGAAACTTGGATGCATCTAGTCTAGGTTAGCATTTCAATTTCGTGTTTTTGTTGTACTATCATTTTACGTATCATACGTTAGAAACTAGAATACGCTGGCAATTAGTTGTAGTAATGACCCTCTTTATTTTATCTTGATAAGTTTAATTTAATTGTATGACACAAGTAGACATTTAAATTAATTCAGACATTTAGTTGCTGTTCAATAAACATTAGTTGTGCTATTATTTCATGGCTGTGTCACGAGTGAATCTCGTTTTTTTTTTTAAGTAAAAATCTACGTAATATAAATATTGTGAGTCAAAGGAACGTTCAGTGCTTGGAGTGTGTTTCAAAATTTGGGTTGTCGTGCAATATGAAGATTACAATCAATATCGAAACATAACTATCGAATATCGATGAAAATCAATTGAAATTTTCAATCGATATCGCAACGAAAATAAATGTGTGATTGGAATTCGTGAATTAGCGATAAGATTGACGAAATCTCAAGTCTTGCATTCATCTCAATTCACATTTTAAATAGAAATTATGTAATTACTTATAGGCCTACTCTTTTTTTGCTTATATTTTACGTTTCCATTTTTATAAATTATTAACAATTGCTTCTACGGTAGTTGTTATTCAAGACTTCATTTCATTTGAATTGTTTTATATTGGTAAAATTATCATTACATTCTCATTTTTATTCTCGATTTTTTATTTAATCTACTATAGGTACTAATGTTGAGCATCTTTAGGCCTACTCTCTAGCACGAATGATATAATTCTAGGCCCCAATGTGACGGGGTTCCTATCACAAATGAACGAACCATTCATAAAATTTCGAGAATAATGCCCCAGGACTAATCAGAAAACTCTAAATCTTGCGTACCAGATTGTGTCATGGCCGTAGGAAACGAGACGGTAAAGTGTTCTGTTTGCCGCAGCTGTGCATCGTGACCGGCGACAAGGCGGCGACCGAGCTTGCGATCACGGACATGGACCACAAGGTGTCGGCGCTGCCGGGTGGCGCCTCGTTGCCCGACGACCCGGAGAGCTGGGACAGCGAGGTGGCGCTGCGCGTAGACATGTCCATGCTCGATCAGGTCGAGGTGCTCGAAGACAAGGTCGCCAACGCGAGCATGCAGGTCAAGGTGAGAAGATCGAGACTTGAATAACCGGAATGGACGTTTTATTTGAACACATGTGTAGAGTTGTAGGAATGTAGCGTTTAGTTTTAGTTTTGGTAGCCTATATTTATGTGAAATATAGTATTTTTTAGAGCCGCCCCGGTGGCCAAGTCAATTATCGCTAGCGGTAGTAACTGAAGTCACCGTTGGGTGTGGGTTCGAGTTCCGCATAAGGCATGGGTTTTTGTAAACGTCTTTTCACCTATCATCACTTCATCGTTTCATTATCATCCGCCCATTCGCACCCTCGTATAACCTAGCTGTTGGTGGGGTCGTTAAGCTACAGTATAGAAGAAAAAAAAAAAATATTCTTTAGCCCTAAAACTAGTTAACTAGGCCTAATTGACTTTTGTGAGTACTAAAAACAGGAGCTGTAAACTCTAGATCAAAAATCACGGGATTATCAACGGAAATTACAGATACTTTCGGACTTTTCAGTCTCACGCTGGATTTCCATGCCCGCGATTCTCATGTCGCGGGATACCATATCGCGCGTCAAAATCACGAGTGGCGAACATGTTGAAAGTTGCTTGGCGATTCAAGAGTATAGACATCTAGTGACAAAAACTTGAACTACTATTGGCGCCAATTAGTTTGTGCATCTGTCAACGTCTAATCGAAGTCGATTATCGATGAATCGCCGGATGCAGTATCCGAAACTCTGTACCTCCGCTGATATCGCGAGCTCATACCGCTGAATGTTGAGCAAACCTCTACTTTCGTGACGCAATTTGCGACTTGTCCCTGATTGGTCAGTGAAGGAAAATGTCTGCCGTCTCGCGACTTTGAGCCGCCATGACGCGCGACATGAGAATCGCGTGCATGGAAATCCAGCTTGAGGCAGGAAGTTGTCCGAATGCCATTTATTTTTATATGTATTCAAGAGAAGAGACAACGGTTCTTCTCAATTTGACATTTGATTTCTCCAGTATATTTATTATCTGATCCGACTTTTCAAAAATAATATTTTATCCGATCCAGCTCAATATCTTCAGAATTGCATAAATTTTCACTTAATAGCTAAATGTAGCTAAATTCTCTGAAAAAGAAGTTTATAGTGAACAATAGTAAAGTAGAATATGATGTTGAATGAATTGGAATAGGCCTACCATGAAACATAAAGAATACCAAAAATATGTATCCTTGTAAAATATTTAAATTTGATAGTCCATTTTATCAATGCTACTTTCCTACATCTCTACGCATGTGTGTCGGAAATAGCTGTAAAAAATTGTTCCGTCATGAAAGAATGATTATCAGAGATGTTGTACGGTGTAGCTAAACATTGTAGTCGTGTTATTCGCAGGGCTGGAAGGTGCCCGTTCGTGCAACGACCGAAGACGGCCCGGAGTTCCGCCCGGCCTGCGAACCCGACACCGACGGGACCTCGCGGAACCCGGTGGAAATTGCCAAGGAGCGACTAATCTCGCTCGAGGCCGCCATCGAACGGCGCTACTTGAAACCACCGCTAGGCATTAGGTAAGTGTCGACTACGTTGCATTGATAATACATTGCCGCCCTCGGTAGCTCGGTCAGCCGAGGCACCGCTTCAGATACTGGAGTCACCGTTGGGCGTGGGTTCAAGTCCCGCATAAGGCATGGGTTTCTGTAACTGCCCTTTCACTTATTATCACTTCATAGTTTCATAATAACCTGCTCATTCGTACCCCCGTATAATTATATACGAGATGATGGGAAGATGAGATGAAAGTTTTATTCCATTAGTTATTTTTGGGTGCAATCAGGAAGACGACTGTTTAATAGCCCATCTCTCCTGATCAAAGATGCAAACAGCAGGCTCGAGTTCAGAACAAAAACAATGAAACTTATCAGGACAAATCAGTTTCACTGCATTGAGGATTACCGTGATAATTAACTAGATTATTCAATGAACTTGCTCTTCTCTATCTAGTTGTAAAACGTTTATACAATTCTCGAATTGTGCTTTTTAAGAAACGTCAATGAATGAATAAATGAATAAACCTAGCTATTGCTGATAGTCAGCAAGATTATTCAATGAACTTGCTTTTCTCTATCTAGTTGTAAACCGTTTATACAATTCTCGAATTATGCTCTTTAAGAAACGTTAATGAATAAATAAATGAACCCAGCTATTGGTGTGGTCGTTCAGCAAACGATAATCACCATCATCAAATGAATTTGTCTGCTTTATGGAGCTGAGAGAAGAGTAGGAAGACCAAGAGAGAAGTGGCAGGAGGGAGTAAGGTGTGGGGTGGTCAACCGAGGAGAGAAGTGGCAGGAGGGAGTAAGGTGTGGGGTGGGAAGATAGAGAAAGGTGGAGGGAACTCGTAAGAAGAAAAGGCAAAGCAGAGGATAGTAGTAGTAGTGAAGAAGAGGAAGAAGAAGTTGGAACTGGCAGGAACCGACTGATAAGAAGACTGCCCTAGAGGAAGTGGTGGGAACACCCCCTGGCCCAATCTAATTGATTATCTGGGTTTTGAGAAATATATATATATATATATATCTGCTAACGTTTCGTTGTTTGTTTGCCAGCACTGGCGACGTGAACCTGCAGGGCATGTCCGGTGAGACATTGCTCGACGACTCGCTGCCGAAGGGCCTGGTGACTTGGCGCGAAGCCGTGGCTCGTGCCCACACTTCCGCCCAGCTCGCCATGGCCCTCTACATGCTAGAAGCGTCCGTCGCTTGGGACAAGAGCATCATGAAAGCAGTGAGTGCCAAGCCTGTTAAACGACGTGCAAAACAAAAACAAACGTCTGGAAAAGGTTTTAGTGTGGGTATTATTAACGCTTTGTTTTGGCTTTAGTTTTTCACCTTGCCTTCACCCGCACTCCGCTGTCGACACCGCAAACAATCGCACCGCTCCTTTTTGATCCGTGTTTCCTGTTCTGTCGTACCGAACGTTTGTACTTTGGAGATGGCTGTGAGCTATTTGGAAATGTTTCATTGTCAAATTTCATTTTTCTTACTAAATTTGATACTCATTTGATGTGATTCATCTAAATAAGTAATCTGAATTAATTTCATATTCTGTAAACTTTCAAAATTTCTTTACTTTTCCACTTGTAATTCAATAATTCAGAATAGGTTCGTGCCTAGTTACGAGAGCAGCAAAGAAGCGAGTGCTCGTGGGAATCTAAATTCTTGTAATCCGGTAAACTATCTGTGTCTGGACCCATTTATCAAGTTAATGTACAGGAAAAAGGTTTGTTTTTTCTATTATGACGAAAATGTATCTCTCTAACGAGCGACGGAACAATTCTAGCCGAACCAAGACGGCGTTCTACCCTGATGCACATCCCACCTTTTCTAATAATTTTAATTAACTATTAAGTTTATGGTTTAGTTTATTTAGATTGAAATAAACAAATGAGTACATAGTACTTGAACATCTGTTCACCTTTATTTGTTCAACTAGTCTAATCATTTTGCACATTCTGCAATAATCACAGTAGTTCATTTATATTTTCTAACCACCTGATTATTATAATATCTATTGTTTAGTTTATTTTGTTGGTCCTATTTTTTATGGAACAAGCATGTTTTGACAGCAATACCTACATTCGAACACTTAACCAACTTGATTAACCTGAACTGTTATTTTGATTTAATCTCATGTCAACACTCAGTAGTCACTATTGAAGACTCAGCTGGGAGCACTGACATCAAATGTTTAACTTAATCTTATTTAAAGTAGCAGTAATGGTAACAAGGTAGGGGCCTTAATCAATAATAGTAGATTTGGAAGTGGTTAACAAATAACAATATTCATTAAGTGTAGGCCTACTAAAAAAATCACTATGCAAGGCAATGCAGGCCTACTGTAAGTTGGTGATAGTTTGCTAGTTTAATGAATTACTTATTTAATGAATAATATTTAGTTTGAAATGTATTAAAATTGTACCAAGATCGCGTTTTACAAAAAATGAAAACGCGTGTTTCAATCTAATTATTAATTTGAGTACATAAATATCATTGGCAACTAAGGATGATGAACTGATAAGTTGATTCGTTGGACCTAATTATCGCTTGATCAACTAATCTATTAGGGTTGTCGTTCGATATTGAATATTTCAATCGATTTTCGATATCAGTGCTTCGATCGATATCGAAATCAATTTGTTTGATTTTTTATTATTTCGATATTGAGTAAATAAACAGCGGACTGTCAGTCAGTTTGGCCATATCGCTGGCATGCGTGTGTTTACATTCAAACCTCTCCTCTCCTATACTGCTGTCGAAAGAACGAACAGTGAACCAAACAAACCAGCCTTGCAACGATTTCCGATATAGCACATTTCGGTATCGTTTACATTCACTATATTGACAATCGATTTTCGACATGACAATTTCGACATCGTTTTCTAATTTCCAACATAACGACAACCCTAGTGTTTAATAATCATGTAGACGGAGCATTCCGTTGGCGCCGAAGGCAATGGTCGACGGTGGTATTGTATGCGCGTGCGTTTGCCTTGCGTGTTGCAGAATTGCCAGTTCTGCCACAGCGGGGAGAACGAAGACAAGCTGCTGCTGTGCGACGGCTGCGACAAGGGCTACCACATGTACTGCTTCAAGCCCAAGATGGAGAACGTGCCCGACGGAGACTGGTATGACTGCTCGGCCATTTTATTTTGCAATGTTCTGGGGGTGGAAGTACTTACTGGCTTTCACAAATGTTTTCGAACCGATATTTAAATTTATTTACGTTGGTTTTATTTGTATTTTGTAATAATGAAATGAAGAAGGATTGTAGGCCTAGGTAATGGCAACACTCTCGGTGAAAATCATCCCCCCGTTCTTCTCCCAAACAAAGAATGAAATTAAAAGTGTTAGTAGTCGAAGTAGACCTAGACCACCTAGTCTAGGATATCTCCTAAAAATTATAGACCTATATTGTTTTCTTGGATATTGAAAATGTATCATTTATTAGAGAAGACAATTCAGTTTTGTTGAAAATTATTCATTAAACATCCCAACACTAACAATAGGATTGAATTGTGATTTTTGTTTTATTCATCTTTTGATGCTAAGCCTATTTTGCTATTGGATTGGTCATCAAAATAGTTGAAGACTTGAAAATTTAGGGTAATTTCATGGTTAAGTCAAGTGTATCAAACAATAATAATTTGAGGTTACCGTTCCAATGTTACGCAGGTATTGCTACGAGTGCATGAACAAGGCGACCGGCGAGCGCAACTGTATCGTGTGCGGCAAGAAGGCCATCGGCAAGAACATGGTGATGTGCGACCTCTGCCCTCGCGCGTACCACTGCGACTGCCTCCAGACGCCGCTGGGCAAGGTGCCGCGCGGCAAGTGGTACTGCCCCACGTGCCAGTCGAAGCAGCCGCGCAAGAGGGGCACCACGCGCAGGAGCAAGCCCAGCGAGAGCAGCGACAACAACACTCCGGCGAGGTAAGCGTGCTGTTGCAACAGCTCATTCGTTGGGTTTGTCTCGTCGTTCCGTACACTCGTTGCTGAATAACTGAATGTTCTTGTAGGCATGACTGTGATACGGGAAACATGAACTTGTTTGCAGACACAAGCATTGATTGGAGTGATTCGTGTTTTTCTCTACTTCCCAATTATTTATCTCTTGTATGTTCTATCTTTCATATCTTCAAACACGGATCTACATGTATTTAACGCTAATAAACTCGTGTGTTGTTTAACCAATTTCCTTCCTGGAGTTTATTGGAGAAAATAATCACCAACCAACCGTATTTAACAAGTCCTACAATGTTCCGTTAATAATGTGGAGACCAATAATATTATTTTAAAAAATGTGCTATGTAGCTATGAGGACTGGCTTACTACTCTTTTGATCTAATCTACGTATAAAAAATTCATGTCCAACTGTGATTAAAAACGACACACTCACACATGAATTGATTCATTTGAAAGTTCAGAAAACCCTCTTTAATTTGAATTTCAGTTGACCCAAATATACTGTACCTATATACTATACCCAGTTTGAATTCAACTTTGAAATATGAGTTAAACCTAGTAGGGACCAGCTCAATTGTTTGAATTACCGAATTGCTGCCCCGTTGGGAACATACCGCTTGTTGCAACGTTGGTAAGCTACCACTTGTTGCAACGTCTGCATTGTGTTTGCAGCCCTGCCGCCGTGAGTACGCCGCCAGCAGCGGTCGAAGACCCCGCGGTCGTCACCGGTGCCGCCGTCAAGGAAGCTTCTCCGCCCCCCACCCCCGTCACCCCGGTGCGCAAGGAGCGCGGTAGCTGTGCGAGCGTGGGCACCGCCAGCGCCAACGCCAGTGCCAACAAGAAGCTGGTCAAGGAGCTGAAGCCTTGCATCGCGCTCATGGAGGAGCTGGAGGCTCACGACGAGGCCTGGCCGTTCCTGTTGCCCGTCAACACGAAGCAGTTCCCGACGTATCGGAAGATCATCAAGAGCCCGATGGATCTCAGCACGATCAAGAAGAAACTCACCGACACCACGTAAGTGATACATGTGCAATATAACCTCTCGAGGAATTTCTCGTTGGTACATTTTCTACTGTGGAAAATGTTATGTTTTGATTCCATCCATATGCTCCCTTGTGTTGAATTTTTTCTTTGGTAAGTTTTTCACATTTTCTAGTCTGCTTTTTAGTTTTACTTCTTTCTGGTCCCCTGAAAAACTTACCGAAGAGATATATGTAGACTGTAAGCAGTCTTCCTCACAATCATTTCCTCGCTGTTCAGTGAACACAACATGTGAAATATTTATATACAGCTTATATGTATCAAAACTGTTGTGTTATTACTTATTAGGGTGGCCAGAGTGTGTTTAGTACCTCTTTTGCCTACCATTACCTGCCACATCAAGCTGTAAGTGTAAAACGAATGGCATCTCATTTATCCTCAGGTACAAGGGCCGTGACGACTTCTGCGTAGACGTTCGTCAGATTTTCAATAATTGCGAGACCTTCAACGAAGACGACTCGCCGGTCGGCAAAGCTGGCCACTCGATGCGCATCTTCTTCGAAGAACGGTGGACCGAAATAACCGGCAGCCACCCAAAAACGGCGACGCCCTGAGTTAGTCGCGGGACTAAGACTCGTTTTGACACGAGGTTGTATTCTTTAACGACGAGTTTTGTGTGCGCTATGTCTGTTTGAGACGATTGGTGCTGCCAGCTATTTGTCATTTAGTTGTTAAATTGTTATTAAGTTAGGCCTAATTATTATTTTAATTAGCAGTTTGTACATGTACAAACAATTATTTCTTTCTTTCTTTTTTTTATGATTTTCCAAACACAAACTGAACTGACAATGACACTAACTGCAGTATTAGAAAGAAAGAAATAAAATAAGCGCAGGTCGCATAGTACTACTTGAGTTTCGTTTTCTTACAGCTTCCATTAACGTCATTTCACATCAGTATTCTTTCAAAAATGTCTTCAAAATCATTCATTACAATCTGTTTTGAAGAGATTTTCTTGAAATATTCCATTTCGTATTTTTATTTGATACGGGTGTCATTAGTTTTTTAAATTGAACCTCTCACCTTTAGCATCACGATTTGTGTACGCCTCTAGAAATTTTCTAGTATGGCAAGATATTTATTTTTATTATCTTATTTATCCTTGTAGCTAATAAAAGTTGGAATTACTTATTTATTGCTATATTATTTCCCTATTTCTAAACATTTTATAAATCTAGATGTAAAAATTAATCGCTCTCTAAGTGGTATTGAAAAATGGAACGAAAGGACATTTTTTGACTAGCTAGGATTCCAGAAGTGATTCATTCCATTTCTTCGTTTAAATCTGCTGTAATTGTTGAATGAAATTCGTACTTACTTTATTGAAGATCATCTTACTTTTTCGAATGATAAAATGTCGACATAATGTGCCTCAAGACAATATGCGTGTTTATATAAATGTGCGTTTGTGTTAGATTGTTTTTTAAGAAATGAATAAACTACGAATAAAAATGTTTTCACAATCTACTTAAAAAAAACATACATAATATACATAATGTTTTCTAACAAAAGTAATGGGCATTTAAAGAATTATTAAAAAAGATAGTACATTATTTATTTAGCGGTGTTGATACTCAATAAATCAAATATAGAACTTAGAAATTGGATTTCGATAATGAAAATGAATGTCCACTGTGCGTGCGTTTGTGTGTCTAGAATTATAGATAAAGGTACTTCAATGTGCGGTACGGGATTTAATGTAATCTGTATAAAAACTAGTTTAATGTGAAACATATTTTTACTTTAAATTTATCAAGTTTGCACAAGTTTCAATCCTGTCAAGCTATTATGTAAATTATAACTCAACTGTATGTAGGCCTATATTTATGACTTATCTGTGTGTGCATGTATGATTCAGGGTAAACTAGCGTAAGTTTTTTGTGCATTTAGAATTTGATTTCATTGTTTGCTGCAAGACGGAATTTATTTTGACATGTCTTGATGAAAAGAATGTGTTCTCTACCTCCGTTTTTTTATATTAACACGAACTTAGCCGTGCCTCGTTTAGACTTAGTACCGAACGTCGTGGAATTTGCTTTAAAGGTTTACACTACGTAGTACGTTGTTTTGAATTGTTTTTGAGGGCATCGAAAGGTTTCAGTCAAACGTTGGCGGTGCGTAGCACCTACCTACATATATAATGTGTGATTGATGTTCATGTTGGTAACAAGATTTCTATCTGTTCAATTCTGTTGAAGAAATAAATGCAACGGATTAAAAATATTGCTCTGTGTTTGTCTTGGTTGGTATAACATTTTCACAATATATCCCCATTCCTTATAATCATGCACAATTATCTTTATAAATAGATTAAATACAATTTGGTTTTTAGATGAGCATAGCAAAGACTTTTATTTTATTGGATGAAAGTTTGAATGTTTAAATTTTATCTGAAATAAATTGAAAAGTCATGGACTGTTGATAATGTTCCAATTCCATGTGACTACGCCAAGTTTGTAGAACCTTGATTCGGTCATTCACAAGAAAATCAATATGTTACATAAGAATACATCAAAAATCAAGTTAGCAGCTCAACAAAGGACTAGGTGAGGGCAGAGACCAGACTTGATGGTTCAAGAATCAAGTTTTGTAGCTTTCGAGTATAATTTATACAAATATTTCGCTCATCCTACAAGGCATATGTTGCGTTTTTCAAATGTATTATAAAATGTTTCCTCACTAGCAGCACACCCAAGCAAAAAAAAACACCTTTCACACTGTGTCCCATCATTGTAATAATTGCTTCTTAAAAACACAAATGTTGTAAATAACGTTAGATCATTATTTATTAGAAATAGAAGTGTCAGTAAGACGAGTATTTATACGATTTATTCACCCCTACACTCGGGTAATTATAGTGTTTTTCGATACTTACATAATTCCGCCGTCGCAGCAGCTGATGGCGCTCACAGCAGCACTTGCCTGACCAATCACCAAGTCACCAACAAAAACAACGGCAACAAGGCCCGTCCCTCGTGCATTATCTTTGCATTATTTGACGTCAGTCGTTTCTGTCTTTGGTTTCTGTGATGCAAATTTGTGCATCACATCAATTACATAATATTATTCACTGTTTATTTGAGTATTAGTATTCAATAGAAAGCTTCGTCATTTCTATTTACCCTTGTAAGTACGTGCAATGCACTTGACATCTTGATAAATCTATGAAAAATCTGTATTATAATGGTATTGTGGATCAACCTGTTGCCATGGATGTGTAAAAGCAAGGTTATGTTTGGTCTAACTTGTGTTTCATTGCTGTTAATTACCTAGGTGACGTATTCCTGATTAATCAGTCTACACTGCAGCAGTTCTGTAAACCTCTTGCGTGCATAGCATGAGGCAGCTTCGAACCACTGATACAATTAAGGTAAGCCCATGTTCATCATTTAAATTTATATGTAAGGGCTGGTCGTGGGGGTTTTCGGTTTTCGGCCCAAGAAACCGTATTACTGAACTAATGTCATAGGCCTAGGCTAGGTAGATAAAGCATACAAGCCATGGGGTTATAGGGTATTACTTAGAATAAATGTTGTGAGATCACGAACTTCTGAGAGGGCCGGTTTTTGGCCAAACACTATTTTTGTGATGATCATTTATATTTTTAATCCTACTAGGCTAAGTAACCTAATTAAATATTGCGCGGAAAGATAAGTTAACTTAGCAGTGCATTGGTCATTCCATGCCATGCCGATCCATTTCAGGGTAATGCTGGGATATTATTTTTAGGTTTTTTAACTCAATGGTAATGGTTTTTTAATGGTCATTGAGTTAAACTCAATGCCAAGGTGTCTGTTGAATGGACTACGAGATTGTAATTATACAGTTCAAACCTTTCTGAACCTAACCGTAACATCACCACCGAGTACGTTAATATCCTTGATGTCATCACCTAACGTAATTGTAAATATAGGTCGGCATGGCTTACAATAAATTTACCTTAAACTGTAATTTTTTATTCTTCAATTGAATATTTCATAAGAGGTTAGGCCTAGCCTACGTTGAAATTTTCATGAAATTAAGTTGTGGTATCCAACGTTTAAAATTATTTTGGCCTACATCTCAAATTATATTCTAAAATGTGAAAACTGCAAAACAAAATGATATTGTCTATCCATTTTAGTTTGTAGCAAATTCATTCAGAAATATTTCAATTACGCCTACATTAGTCATAATTCATCAACAAAAGTATCTCTGAGGCATTTCAAACCAGCTTGACAATATCGCTTGATTTCAAATGATTTGAAAACCTTGGTACCCTACCTATTAAATGCATCTAATTTTGGCCAAGTCGGTTTGATTTCAACACAGATGATCAACTGAAATTTTTTGCAAGTTCCAAATTGGCTTGAAATATTGTGATAAATGCGTCAAAGCTGTCGAACCAATTGGAGAACGTCGCAGACAGTCACTGATACCACTGCCTTCTCACTGATACCAACTGATGAGCTATGTATCGGTAGTGAGCAGACGAGACAGTTGTTATGTTGTGTTGTGTTCTATTTCAATTCACGTGCAAATCGATTTGGGGAGAGTGATTTCAAATGACTTGACAAACAGAATACTGTCAATGCAGTTCGAAGTGCTTGATAACTCTGGTGATAGTACCCAGTCTTCACTACCAGTAGGCTAAGTTCCTCCAGAAAATGAAATTTTAAAATTTTAAGGAATGGTGTGTTTGAGTGAATCTTCTGAAAGTTACAGTATTAGACCCTTATATTTTATTTTATTTTTATCCCTAAGTTACCAGTAGAAGCTACTTCCACAGAAAATTTGTTTGTTGGAAAAGAATTGGGCTATAGGCATATACTCGTATTCATGAAAGATAGAGCCCTTAGCAAACCACCCGGACGCTATTGTTGTGAAATAGAAGGCACAGTGGAGGGGAACCTTCTTCTTTCGTGGATGCAAGTAGGCGTATAATCAACGAGTTAACAAAACGGTTGCAAATTTTTTCATGGTAAATATTGTTGTTGTAACTAACTATTCCATGCAGACTGAGTCAAAAATCAAAACACCCCGCTTACTCGCTGGTGTTAATAAAATGAACGTGTCACTAGGAAAGTTCCTTGAAAAGTGTAAAACATTCGTTTTTAAAAGTTCCTATACCCAACACTAAATACACCGTTATTGTTAACCTGTCTTAACCTCCCAAAGATATTCAGTCCTGATATCAGACTAGGTTATGAAGAGTAGTGGGATTTCTTTACCCTCTTTTGAATGTTCTTTGCTTCCTATATCGTGCTATTCAGTACAAAATATTTGTATTATTATGTCTCACAGTTATTTTATTTACTTACAATATATGATTAATGTGTCATGTGCTACAAGGTTCATGTTTTCTTTCATCTAAGTAATATAAAATGTCAGAGTGATTCGTAATAATTGTATGGGTTAGAAGATGACATTTTATAAGCCTACTGCCGCTAAAATATGCACAATGCAATTCCACATAATATAGTAGCAAGATAGGGTAAACTTTCTCAGACCTAAGGTCAGACGATCATGCTAACAACATTTGGTTTTCAATTATCCTTACTGTGGTTTAGATAGGATAACGCAGCATAAGGATTGTAGGGTGTGCAATATTTTATCTGAAATATACTGTACAAAATGGTGACGGTGTACACACCTTGATTTTAGGTCTATTATCTCACTGGATTAATATAATGATAATTTCAATCATTTCGCGAACAGATTGGTGCAACTTGTTGATCAGCTTTTTATAGCTTTTCTAATAGAGCCCTTGATTTGTTGTGAAACAAAGAATAGGGCCCACTCATCAATTTTTATCTCTGGAACGGCTTAACCGATTCGAGTAAAACTTTGGTATAATATGTATCATTGATGTGCTTAAATTCAGTAAAAAATTGAATTTTTTGGAGTAAATATTGTTTCCATATTTTCTCCTTTAGGCAATTTTTATTGGGGTTTCTCAAAATTTCGAACTCATCTTCCTCTCAAAAATGGTTTGACCGATTGCGCCTCAAAAACTATACAATATCGATTTAGATGATGGTACATGTGTACGCCAAGTTTCATCAAATTAAGTTCTTTCGTTTAACCTGTGGAGCGCGAAAAAAAAAACTTTCTCGTTTTATTTCGAGCTCGGTAAAATTGAATCCGTGCTTCGCTCATCCAGTTATCAATTCAATAAAAACAGGGAGTTAAGAAGAAAATTCCAATTTTATATTTAAAATTATATTTAGTTATTTTTGTAATTTTAGAGAAATTGCTAAGACTTTTTTATAGAGAATTTTCTAGAAGGGTATAAAGTCTTTATTAATGTCTGTCCAAATAGCAGGATACCAAAATTGTATAGAGCTTAATCACAGGTCACGGTACAGGTAATTTCATATATTATTCCGTTCTATATTTGACCAAGATTACTAACAGATAGTAAACAATTCTATGAACTTGACGTGACGTACTCCTCGTCTTCATTAACGTCAACGTCGTCCTCTTGGACCCTGTTCCTTGCCCCTTGGGTCTCAAATTCCTCTCTCCACTCGCTCCGGGTTGAAACACTCAATCGATAGTGGTAGTGTATAGGGTAGGCGGTCGATCGGAACAGTCAACATGAATACTTCATCACGGCACTTCCACCAATATGTCTTCCAGACGTATTGTTGTCAAGAAGTTCTTTTAAAAGAATATGAATATTTCCACTTTTCATTTCGTATGTAGTTGTAAAGGCTGAAGTTTTTATATGCTCTCATTAATAATTCATAATCTGATATAATTTACTATACAAAATAACAAGTCGAGAAATGATGTCATTGCTTTGAAAATTGTAGATCATTATTATAATGATTCTGACGTTTGCATTTATTCCCTGGATAATAAAAAAACAACTTTTTAAAACTCGTGTATGCATAGTTTTATGATAACTTGCTCGTACACAAGACGAGGTATTATAATAATTATGTAAGTCGAAGTCTAGTGTAGCTATAGCCGCCTAATAACGACCTGTTTTGTAAACGACTGTACCTACTTGAGGCGCCAGCTAATTGGTACTTTTGGCTCAAGTGTCGCCATCTAGAAGCAAAGCGAAACAGTGAATCAGTTCTCCGGGTAGAGTGTTCGTGGTCAGTTGGGTCGCAAACAGCTCGCCAACAATGGAATAGGTTAGATGATTTCAATTCAAAATTCGAACGTGTTTTATAATTCATTCGGTGCGAGTGGTGGTTGTGGTTAAGTTCTTTAAAGTTGTGTGATTTTTCTAAAATATTCATATTTTCTTCTAAAAACTGGCTGATTTTAATTGTATTCCGTGGTATTGGAGGTATGTCTTGAATTAAGTAATTCACATTAATTTCAGAAGTATTAGGGCTCATTTCGAAGATAATATCCATAGCATGGATTAGAAATGTCTTATATTACACGAATTCAATTTGCTTCCATCAGTTATTTTCGTTTTCCCAGTATCAAATGTATCCACCATTGTGATATATAGGATAATTTTTAATATATTTATCTGATGTTTAGGTGGTACTCATTCATTGATTATATTGATATCAGAAATAATAAGTGTGTCTATGCAGATATCACTTGAAATACTTTTCAATAAAAAGATGTGGAACTAGCTTGTAGGCCTACTAGATAGTTATTGAGATTACTTCGATTTTGTCAGACCAATTCCATGTTATTAGAAGAATTCATGTAATTTAGCATTCACAACACTAAATAATTTATGTAATGATGAAGAATGTACTGAACTTTATTCGTCTCTTCATGAGATAGACGTATGATTCTGTCCTATCAAGATCCATCTATATTTTCGTCTGCACTTTGCACCCTTTGTTATTAGCGGTATAGAATTCGAATTTAAGTGATAAGAAATAGAGATAGACTTGGTTCTTGAGTTCTTCTATGTAGATATCGTATTTAAGTGATCTTTTAATTAATCGTTCAGTCTAGTAATGTGTTTTTGTTTGCACGCTTTATAATGATGTTTTTAAATTTATTTTCTATTAATTTTGCTAGTTTAAAATCTCATGTCTTCCGTATGTACTCCTTTTAGTGCTGTTGGTTTCGTACATTGTCAGAAGTATGTGTAAGTAAACGTGAAATAATTTCAGATATTTAATCTGCAATTAATATTATTTCTACAAGTTTAGTAAAAACGCATTGGTAGCTATGCTGGCTATTCTGGAAGTTTGTGTGGTAATTAAGCCTGGCTATCCGTCTTGTTCGATGAGCGGAGCGACTCAATTTACATAATATTATGCTTTTATGTTTCTGTTTGTTAGCTGCCCTGTTAACATGGGAACGTCAGTATATATAGGGCCTACATATGAAAATACATGATGAAAATCGAAGAATTGAAAAAATATATATATATACTTGTTACAATTAGTCATTGACAAGGTAGGCGTTCGGACGGGGCACCACAAGGGCGATCTATTACCCGAAACGAATAGAATTGTTATAATGTAACGATAGCTCTAAACTGTGAATATAGTGAGCTAATAAGTTCATGGGATAATGTACAATATTTATATGTGTTGGGGAAACCACAAATTCGTAGAAATTCGAGAACGAAAAGATTCTTCAACCTCTCGACTGATCTTAATCTTTGGTTATTCTTCTTCTTTCCTCTTCAAACCCACCTTTCTTATATTCATTATAGGCCTAATGTTTGTCTTACATAATCATTTAAACACAAAAAATCCCCTCCATGCACGAATGCATTAGTTTCGAAAAGCGGATTTTCCTCAACCGATGAGACAAATTGAGCAATCGTCCGACTCCTGCTTTTCCGCCCCCTAAACCCTCACAAGGTCGCATATTTAAAACGTTCTACTATTTTAAGAACGTCGCTACTGCTTTTTTACATGTTCTTGACGTTTCAAAGAAATTAGCATGATTTAGTTCTTTGTATTCAACTGGCCGTCGTTTCTAATGTTACAACATACTATAGAAGCGACTAGATATGTGTTTCACTTCGAGACTGTTTCAGATGATAACGATATTGTGAAAGGTTAATGAATTTCTAATGGTTATTTCCATATTAAAGACCTGTGGATGTAGATATTATAAACGATACTGGCGCACGCAGTTTTGATTATCTTTTAAAGACTTGTGTACACTTTTAAAGTTCATCTATATAATTTTTTTAGATAACATTCGGTATGGAGTGTGAAAGATTTAATTACTTGGTTTAAAAAGAGACGATGACGACAAAACGATGTGGATGAAAACTATTTTCCGTTTCTCATAATTTTCACAAGTATACATTTTAAAAATGTATCACCATAGTATCATCCGCCGACGCCAATGAATCTTGGTCATCAGTACAGTGCGTCGTTAAACATATTATAAAAAGGTAGAGGCATGTGAAGAACTTTTTCTTTCAACTTCAGAGACTGAGCGATCTGTATAACATTGAGGGTCGGGGTATAGGTAGAGGGGTAGATGCGTGTCTAATTTTATGCAAATCGTTTGGTTTTTGTATAGTCTAATATAAATATATTCATCCTCTTCCTAATCTTATGCCCGTGGCTTCTAATGGGACTAAAAGTGACCAATGGGAACGCTACGATTTGTGACGTCATGACTCAGTTACCGACCCGTGCTATAATATGATGAAGTAGCGTTTGGCAAGCACGTGGCGGTGTGGCGCTACTGTTACCATAGCTGGCTCACATTGTGATCCAGGCTCCCCATGACTCGACTTCTAACGCTGTTCCTTTTTGTTTTAGCAAAATAACTATTAAATGTTGACTTGGGCGCATGGTTATATGGTTTAGGTTATTTTTTTTTTGCAATTTGACCACATAGACAAAAATATCTACACAAATGTTGTGAGGTATAATTATTGTTTTTAGTCCAGAAAAAGTGAAAAAATCTCGTGTCCGGGACTTGATAATTTCAAAAACGACAAAACTCGACCCCTGACAGCATTGTGACTATAGAAATAAAAATGTGTCTGTACAATGTATTTTTATCTCTAAGATTGTGTCGTGAAATAAATCTGATAACGCTACATGCGTACATCAGTTATAGGTGCCAGTCTAAGTGCACTTCATTGTAAATAATTGGACGAAACGAATATATTATATCCAATTACCGGTGTACTGATAGGCTACCAATCTGCATACTAGTCTTATTTTTCATTTTAGTACACCTAATCAACTTCATCAAAAGCCGCCCCCGTCACTCAGTCAACTATCGCACTGCTTTGTAGTCGGGTGGGCGTGGGTTCGAGTCCCTCATGAAATATGTGTTTTTGTAAACGTCCTTTCACCTATCATCACTTCATCGTTTCATTATCCCCCGCTCATTCGTACCCCCGCATACAACTTTATTCCTGATTATTCCTGACTCGATCGTATAGATCGTCGTGGTGCAGAATTGCTTTTCATTTCGGAGCCGTCCCCGTGGCTCAGTCAACTATCGCACTGCGTTAGGAACTTGAGTTAGGTGGGGCGTAGGTTTTTCGAGGTCCTCATAAGATATGTTTTTTTTTTTGTAAACGTCTTTTCACCTATCATCACTTTATCGTTTCATTATCCACCGCTCATTCGTACCCCCTAATAACCTAGCTGTTGGTGGGGTCGTTAAGCAATATTACAATAAATTAACTTCATCGACGGTTTTTACTTTTTGTTATACATTTCAACTATAAAGACTTTATTATTGTAATCCCGTTTGTATATTTTATACCTTTGAGATGTTATTAATGAATTATTTTACAACTTACCTTTAGACCTATATTTTGTATTTCTTCATGATGTTTTCAATCTCTTTCGATTTTTAATTAAAATGACAAATAAACCATGTCATGATTTTAGTTGAATGTTTTCTTCAATGTGTTCTACATTTGTATAAATTTATGTATTTATTGTAACTTATTTCTTAACCTACGTTCTGACTGTTGTAAGTTATCACAGATGTTAAAACTTTCGTATCTTTAATTTCCTGTTTATGAATATGTAGGAAACTTATATGCGTTGTAGGATTCAGTTAAGTTATTTATTAAATATAAAAACAATTGCGTAAATTTTATACTCTAAAATATCTGTAAATATAAAGTTGAAGGACATCAGAATACTGAAACTAGATTTTAAGGAATAAGTTCAATTATTTCCCTAATTTAAGAGAAAACTAGAAATCTTTATCTCAATTTGAGAAATCCTTAAATTGTTTAGCCTCAAGAGTCCATATGAGTCATGACGTAGATATTACCGATTCTGTATAGAAACATAAACAGAATCGAGTTATGTCTACGTCACGAGTCAGAAAAATAGCCTAGTCCTGGAGGACAAATAAATTGATTAAATTTTTCAAATTGATATCAAGATTTATATTTTTTTTCCCAAATTAGGGAGATAAATATCGTCATTTTTCAGGGTTGTGATGTCCTTTAAAAATACTACGGTTAATTCAAGTGGCCCCTTATGACAGTCACAACTACAGGAATTAGGCCTCAGCGAGGAACGAATAAATAAAAAGATCTTTATTAATCCGGCGAAGTCAACCCAATGTCTTCTCTTACACTTGACCGCTCAAGACATGACACATAAGACGTTTAGTTTTGCTATTCATTTTGGACAAATTTGTGAAAAGTAGGCCTATACTTGTATAATTTGTGTCATATAAGAATATGACAAATAACTGTCACTGTATAATAAAATGTACAATTTGAGTAAACTAATTTTTTGGGAAAATTATTATAGATGTAGGCCTACTCTATATCTAAATGAACAAAGCTCGGTTTTGCATAAAATCGCATACTGTGTCATGATAGGTTCACTCATAAGGCAGGAGAGTTTCCTTTCTTTATCTAGTGGGCCATGACAGTCGTTATCAATAACGATAGAGCCCCTCAAAGGCACTTGTTTGAATCGTTGACGTAGGTAGTTTCAATTACATTTTCAAGATCATTGTTATTTTTTAAACGTTCTTCCTTGCCATATTATCGAATCTGCTTGAAAAAACATTTCTTTTATGTAGATAAACACTAATTTAAATGTATGGATGGTACGTATTTGTGGTCACTATTTGAAATTTGAACCCAACAATGAGTTATGAGGCATGCAGTGGTTTTTTTACTAAATAAGGTTTAAAGTCGTATCCACGAAAGAGCAATATCGTCTACCAACCAAATAACTGTATAAATACTTTCGTATCACAATAATTCGAGCTTCAACTTCAAGGACTTGACGCTTTGGAAAGATGTGTATGCGTTTCATATTGTGAATCTCGTCCTGAAAATAATAATACCAGTACCTAAAAATGCCCACATTACGACAAATATACCCTAACGAATTGTTATGTTGGTAGACGCCCTTCGTATAACTTAGATACAAGTATATAATACACGCGTTTACGATTTTAGCACGGAATTTCTTTCATGATTTTCCCCTCTCGAGATCACAGACCTTTTCAGCAACTATGCTAATTCGTTCTGATCATTTCTGTAATAAATATTATAACGATTTATACACCTTGTTTACCTGCGTGTATATGCTCCCAAACGACCAACACCATAATATTGCAATCAACTCATAGATTGGTGGATCGAAACCTCTTATCACCCATGGTGAGAAAATGGGGGAGACGGTCAATTTAAACCGTCAACATTTGTACTGATCATCGATAAACATTTTATATATGTTACCTCTCTAAATGACCTGAGGGCATTCCGTCCTCTTGACACAAATCACTGGATATTTTTTTTGCACACGTGTGTAAAATCTAGATCACACATAACTCTTACACGTGTGCATATGCTTTTATAATATTATACGGTACTTTCGGAATCTCTTCCGTTTAATCTCATATTATTAAATTAGGTTCAACGTTTTTAATATTTTACTGTTCATTTAATTGATTTTTGATTTTTTTCGTCTCCCATTCAAGAATTAGATAGGAAATTCATATGAAGTCATTTGACCACTCTTGATTGCGGGAATTATTGGGTCTTTTTTTTTCAAAGCGTAAATATGTTGTAAAAATCAGAAGGTATTCCACATTTTTTAATAACTACATGGTGTGTTGATCAGCGATTTATCCTTGAGAGATAGTCTGTGTTTTGTATCGTATAGTTTCAAGACCAGAAAAAGGCTTGTCATCTCTTCAAAGTATACAGCTCTTTTAGACTGTTTAGGGGCTGATTGGGATTGACTGAGGAAACCAATAAAAACCTCTGTCGGGATGGACGATTTAGTCTATGAATCAAGTCAAAAAGTAACAGTCAAAATCTATAAATATATAACTATATTTTTTTTTAAAGACCGGGATAATTTTGGAATTCAAATATGGTGTTTTAAGGAGTAATAGGGTCCTTTTTTTTATCAATAGCGAAACTCGATACAAAACCGAGGGGCTTACAACTCGCAAATTTGGTGTACACCTGATTTCAGAGATTTCAAGAGATTTCAGGGGATTTCAAGAGATTTCATACGGATTTCAAGGGGATTTCAATGGGATTTCATGGCAATGTGTACACTGGATTTCAGGAGTTGTTAACCCCTCGTACAAAACCATTGTTCCCCAATTAAGGCTCAGGATAAAAGGTAGGATCTAAGGTATAACTGAATTGGTACAAAGTTTTCTAAGACGTGATCTGCTACGTTCATCGATAATTATATCCTATAATTATCTATTTCAATAATAGAACAAAAGTGACCGTATAAATAATGAAATTGCGTATTACACTCTTAACACGGTTTTTGCTGCTACGAAAACTTGCTCTGAAATACCCAATACGTCAGTGTGGGAAAATGGCCGTTCGTATACCACATATTCGAAAGTTGTTCCCGTATGTAGTAAAATGCAGACGAAAACGTACAAGTGATCATTCGAAAGAGATCGCGCGCTGCACACACTTTTTTCAATAATATATGCTAATTAAATAATGTTGTTTAGTTTGTGCAGATGTTTATTTGTAGCTCCAAGCGGCCGCTTTTTTTTTCAGTACCGCCAAGTTGGTAATAATGTGTGAGTCGTTTCATTGACGTCACTCAGTTAGGTTAATTAAGTAGATTGACTCGGCCACTCATGTCCAGGCTCACCAACTCGCGACTGAAAAGAAAATAAATTATAAAGAGGGAATATTTTATTATTATTATTGTTACATTATTAACACTGGGTTGAGTCAGCTATACTATACTTACTGTGCACGAGTAACTGATCAAGTCAGCTTAAGCAGGCAAATATGAGGCAATCTTGTCATTTCACCATCTGCATAAAGTGAACTCTACTCTTGGAGATGGCGCCTCCCCCCCCCCCCCCCCCCCCCTCCTTCTCAGATGATCACTATAATCATTGAAACTTCGGAATAATTAATGTTTCATATTCGATTTAGTGCCGCAATTACCAACGAGGGAGTAAGTAGCTCTAACTGGCAGTTTCAAGTTGCTATCACCACGGTTACATAAGATATTTGTTTTCACCAACTCTCAGATAAAAGCTAACTGGACTTGGTATCCTATATATACCTATCCTTAGAAAGATACAGTTTATTTGTCATATACCTTCTGTTCAGCATAAGATCAATTTTTGAGATCGATCGATTAAATTGTTTCTTTAGTGATACCCCATCAACAGCTAGGTTATATGGGGGTTCGAGTGAGTGGATGAATGTTCACAAGAAACTTGCTTTTCTATTGGGTTTTGCTATGAGGTGTAATGACGCGCTGTAGACTGCTCGGTTACAATCTTTTGGTCGTGTTAATGATGAATTAGATGATGAGAAGATGAGATGAAAGGTAATTTAATTAGGGTTTTAATTGGATGGGAAAGACGCAATCGTGACCTGTTATAAGGAGCCAAACCAGTATTCGCCTTGACGACCAAGGGAAACCACGAAAATCTTGTCAGGATGGTCGGGATCGAACCCCGGTGTCCTGAATGACGGTTCCACAATATCCACAATATTTCCACTTTAGGACATGGTCTGTTCCATGTACTGGTATAGATAATTACGTATTTATGTTAGGGCATAATTATAGATGAATCTTCTGCTCCAATATTTTATAAAAATTATTTCCATTATTTTTTTTATTTCGTGCTTCATCATTATCACTGTACCACCTAACTTGTTTTGATGAAGCTAGAAAATCAGTACCCTTTCTACACTTCCTGTATATAATTATAATTGCACATTCCACCTTCTCGTCCACTTTTATATTGCTCTATCAATCAATTCAGTATTGATAATATTAGCAATCATTTCGATCTGGGTAGAACTGGAACGTGACAGAGACAGTAGTCGTAGCCAGAATGTCGCGATAAAAAAATGATCAAGATCGTGATGCGAGTCTCTGATTTGTCAATGATTCTGTACTTCCCAACGGCTATTACATTGTATCTATTGAATATTCATATTTAATATGCAATTAGTGCATCTTCTGACCTTGTGTTACACTTGAAAACTGCATGGTATTGCTATTTCACATAGTCCCTTATATACGTGCCGTCTTTTGTTATACACTTTGTGGTAAATAAGTGAAAACAAGATAATATATCATTATAATACAGTATTCTTTCCGATGCCAAGTAAAATGTGATGAATAATGGTCAGAGTTGTGTCAGTTCTGGAAGCATTCATTAATCAATCGTAATTAAAGATAATTACGTACGAATTAACCATTATTTCTTTTGGTTCTTTTCTTATTCCAGAACTGGCAGACTCCCCTATTGCAATAATGCACTGCAAGAAACGTATCAAGATTGACCTTACGTCAGAGACGACCACCTTGGAAACATTTAAACCAATCGCTACTGAGAATGAAAGTACGATAATCAGTAAAAAGGGGGCGAATCATTCAGATATGCACTGGAGTGTAAGTCCGGTATTATCGGATGAATTGTTGGCGGCAATACCTTTAGTTGAAGTGTACACGGCCGAGATAGTTGATCGGAAACAAACGTCTCGTATTATCAAAGATTTGAATAGTTTGTGTCCACTGAAGGAGTTGATCCATCTGAAACGGTGTCATAATTCGCGCGTGATCGTAGCCATGGCCGAAACAACTCCTGAGGATTGTTTGAGGATCCTAACAGATAAGGGGTTGAATTTGAACGGGCTCGATGTAGGAAATCCAGTCAAAGTTGAAGAGTCGGTTGAAATTAATTCGGAAACATCGAAATGTATATCCGAATGCGCCTCCACCGAGGTAATAACCGAATTAGCGACTAGCGCCCAAACCCCCATATTAAAACGTCAATTAGTATCGGCGATAAAACCTAGAACTAGAACACAGTACGACCGTGCAATGTCTTACTGGCCGGCTAATTATCACGAGGACAAATATTTGGAAAAGATGTTAAGTGGTAGATTATTCTCTGTTGACCAACTCGTCGCTATCCAAGGCTACATGAGTGTTTGCTTGGCGGCGGGACGAGGGGCGGGGGTGGGGGCGGCAGTTGTTGATCCCAGTCAAGGGGTGGTACTGGTGGCTACCAGTGACGACCGTCAACGCCACCCTCTCAAACATGCTGTCATGGTGGCGATAGATCTTGTAGCTAGGCAACAAGGGGGTGGGGTGTGGGAGGTGGGGGGTAGACATAATTTTATCGGGAGGAGAAAAGCGGATGAAGTTATCATTGAATTAAATGATATGGATAAAAAGGAATTATTGAAAGATGAAGAATATGTAGATGAGGATGTTCAATCTTCTATATCAGAGAGTGATCGGATTGAAATATATAAAACGAATCCTCCAATTGATTCAAATAGTCAAGAATCTGCAAATATTAAAATCAAAATGGATGAATCTACTTCCGGTTCGGAACGAGTCAAAACGGGCCCCTACTTGTGCACGGGTTACGATGTGTATGTGACGCGTGAGCCGTGTGCCATGTGTGCCATGGCACTCGTGCACTCGAGAGTAAAGCGAGTGTTCTACGGCTGTGAGAGTCCTGAGGGAGCGTTAGGGACGCGGACCAAGTTACACACGATGGCGAGTTTGAATCATAATTATGAGGTGTTTCGGGGGGTGTTGGCTGAGGAGTGTAGTCAATTGTGGGATAATTTTAACGAGAATTAGTGATAGTAATTTTATGAAAATCTTATTTTATTTGTAATAAATCACGTGTGCATTTATTTTATCAATTTTCGGTATAAATATTTTATAGATGCCTATATGCAGAGATGGACAAAGGTTTTGACAAAATCTATCTTGAATGCAAAATACAAGATTTTTTTTTATTATTTGAATACATAATTGAAATTATATATTTCTGCATTTATATATTTTTTATATAAAGGCGAATGAACGAATGAATATTAAGGTTTTAAGACGCGTCGAAAGCGAGATCATAAAAGACGTCGCTATATTTATTGATGTAATCTGCCGATTTTTTTATTGTTATAAAGTCAAGAGTTTCTTGAAAATCGTTTGTTTGACATTTGCGTGCTTACATACTGTTAAATTATACGACATGCCATTACTCGCCACAGTCTCTGTAAACAACCAATCTTGAAAGTGCATCATATCGTGTTTTTTGTATATAATAGTTACTATCCGACCGTTCTTCACAGTTATCCATGCTTGTATCCACGAGAGAAGAAAACTGTCTACCAATATAACAAACACAAATACCACAGTTACATTTACATCTAGCTGCGGTAATTTGAGTGACAATGATTTTACATGACGAGATTCACGAATAGAAACATTACTACTTCATTGAGAAGAGCCGCCCCCGTGGCTCAGTCAGTTATCGCGAGCGTGTATAACTGAAGTCAGGTTGGGCGTGGATTCAAGTCCCGCATAAGGCATGGGTTTTTGTAAAACGTCCTTTCACTTATCATCACTTCATCGTCTCATTATCTCCCGCCCATTGCTCATTCGTACTCCCGTATAATCTAGTTATTGGTGGGGTCGTTAAGCAGCTCTAAAAAAATCCATAGTATATTTAAATATGTAGAGATTTACTCTACAATTAAACGGTTAACAGTTATTTATTGTTGGTAGATCTCCTTCAACTCTCGTAGATACAAGTATATCCAGTTATACGTCGATAAGAAACTTGTTATTATACTATATATTGTGATGTGTATTCTGAACTGTGTACTGAGCATATGTATTTATTTACTAATTACACAACAACTTCGTCTCAAGTGGTATATAATATATAATTATTGATAATTACGCTTTACATATGTAATGTTAATAACCCCATCTTGCATGGCTCATCTGTTAGGATGAGTCCCAAGTCCCATGACCGAACCTAGCAGCTTCCTTGATCTATGTATTAGTGTAAAGCCAGTTGGAGAAATAGGACCGATAAAATGAGAAATATTTATAAGGATCTATATTTGATAGATTTATTGTTTGTTGACCAAGTGATTGACCGCAAAGATCAGCTTGAGTATAATCGGTAAAATATACAGTATTACTTTGAATAAGATGAACTATCGAACAATATAAATTGATATAATAAACTGTAAATCATCACAGTAATAAATATTGTTTTTAAAATTAACTGTAATAATTATGTTACGTGAAGATTCGACTGTGCTAGAATTTATATTGTTGAATCCTACAGAATTGAATTGACGATAGTAGTTTTAGAATAAATATTTATAAATGACAGAATAGGACCGATAAATATAAGAAATATTTATAATAAATTTCTTTTTGGTATATTTATTGTTCGTGACCAAGTGATTGACCGCAAAGATCAGTTTGAGTATAATCGGTAAAATATACAGCAATACTTAAAAATAATATGAACTATTGAACAATATAAATTGATTTAATAATATTAAAACTCATTAATCACAATGTTGAACATGTGTTCAAAGTGAAGTGTAATACCGGTATTATGGTATGAAGATTTTTGACTGGGTGAGAATTTGTATTGTTGAACCTTACAGAATTGATTTGATGATGTTAGTTTCAGAAAAAAATATTTATGAGCGACATCGAAAAGGCGTTCAATTTTAAATTGAATATTTTTAAAACGTCTTAAGAATTAAGACAAGATTGATTACAAAATTTATTTTAGTTTAAATAATTCACCTGTATTGCCTTTGTACTACCGGTACCAGTTTTTGTTTGGAATACGGTATTTTTCGATTCGAATTTGAATCCCATGATTTTCAAATGTTAGTCTACAACTTTACTTGTCCGTTATAGGCCTATAGAAATTCCAAAGGAACATATTTTCAATAGGTTGATTTTGATTTTGAAAGTCTCTATGTCTGTACATCCCTGCCACATCAGAATATTCTTGATATTTCTGGAGTTTAATTGATGATTTAATTATTAACTTGTTATGAAAACTCAAAACAGATATTCTAATAATAGTTTCAGTTGGTAGGCCTGTAGTCTGCATACGATTACACTCAGTTACACAATTCTAGTTTATAATTGATCATTTCTGTTTGTTGATGGTAATCGTTTCGTGAAAATTGGATAGTGTTAACTAATTTTAATTCTGATTTTAATTCATATTTTTATCGGTACGGATTAAAGAAACACTGACGTGCAGTCGAATTCGTGAAAATTATTGTTTAATATTTAATATAAAATTAAATATTCCAAATATTAAATATTGTGGTACGGTATGCATATATATATATATATATATATATATATATATATATATATTTTTTTTTTTTATTTTTTTTTTTAATTCATAATGCGATGCAAAATGAGAGTAGTTTTCTTTTTGGTTGTACCAAAGTTTGATTGATATCTTTCATCTTTCGAAACTTTCCACCCAAAATTCAAGTTTTCCTAAACCGACTTCCTTACTTTTTATACATGCTCTTAGTGTCGACTACTTTCCAGTAACTTGCATGTTTCTACTAAATGTAAAACTTCATTTCCTTACTTTTTGATGTTCTCAGACAAGACCTGATTATCTTCCTTATCTTTATACAATAAAATGTCAGCTATCTCCCAAGTCACACGAGTATTCTGTCCAAAAATGTGCACGAGAATATGCAATTCCTGTTTCTCTGTTTATTAGACGAGCTTTAGCGAGGATTCAATTTGACATACTGAAAAAAATTGGTGTTCGTTTTTTTTTTTTTTTTCATGTTTTTTTTGTCGGTTCTCCACAGGTCAAACGGCTACATCTATCAACCTCAAACTTTTTTTCAATATGGTTCCTCATCTAACTTAGATCTGTATAGTTTTGTGGCATTATCGAGCAGTAACCTTTTTTTTTTATGAATTTAAGAAATTTCAAAAATTCCCATTAGAATAACATGACGGAAAAAAAAAGAAAATATTTTTATTCTCAAAAAAAAAGAAATTTCGCGTGAAGTTGAATTACATTTTTGTACACATTTATAAAAATTTTCAGCTTGATCGGGTAAGCCATTTTGAAGAAAAAACATAAAATGTGCCAAATTGGTACCACTCGAAGCAGTTTTTACCCATTTGTTCCCATACTATTACTATCCGCTCGTCTTACAACGCATATATGGCGTTTTCCTAGTTTAATTATAATATCTTGTAATTACGCTTCGTAATTCAGTCAATAACTAAAGCTGCAACAGTCTAGACACTTCAATGCTACCGCGCGTGTAGGCCTATATCTTGAAGAAAGTGTCATTTGAAAAGTGACAATAATATATTCAAATTTAAAACTCAGATAATATATTATGTGGTACGACGTATAAGCTAGAGTGTAAGTTATAATTGACAACTGTCAGGATTACAAAGATTTAGAGACATTTTTTTGTCGACGTTACCAACTTTTTGACTTGATTAAAAACATCGGTGAAAGGTGGTAAGCGAAATCATATAGGCCTATGTATTTCTCGAATTGTTGAATAATGTATGTTTACTTTCGTGTATATGAAGGAAGAAGGTCGTATATTCTATCGTATAAGAAACACAAATATTACCGTTGTATATTCGTGCATTTGTGGTGTGGTATTAAGATTTTTCTGAACAAGATATTCGAAAAGAAACACAATATTTTAAATGAGCCTTGAAGTTGCAGCAAGATTATGTGAATTAGCCAAGTATTCACGAGTTGGTAGGCGACGTTCTTATTTCATGGATACCAATAATATTATTATACGACTTGACGGAGTGTGGTGGTTCGCAAAGTGTTATTCGTGGTTTCCCACAGTCGTTATAATATCTTTACTTTTGTATGAAAACGCTGTATTTCTTTATATATTTGTATGCATGTATGCTAAATATATGTAGGGATGGTGACATTGATTGCCTAATGTTGGGATCTAGTGTTGATTTATTTTTTATACAGGTTATACACTACAACAAAGTTAAAGCATGTGTAGTTTATTTACTTCATCAAGTATCAAGTTACTATTACAATAATAACAATTTTTCAAAATCATTTCTCGCGTCAAGGGATTATATTTTTCAATTGTGCCTAACGACCCCACCAGCAGCTAGATTATGTGGAAGTACGAATGAGCAGGCGATACTGAAAAGATGAACACGTGATGAAAGGTGATGGGATATTAGTTGAAGAAGCCATGGGGGGGGGGGCGGCGATAAGTTATCAATTGATATTTTAACGAAATTAATGATCCGACAAATAAAGTAGTAGGCCAGAAAATTCACAAAAATATGCATCTCTAAATTGTCTGAGAATACCACCTCAAGCCACCAACCATACCATACCACATTTCCATACCATACTGCCGCCCTCGGTAGCTCAGTCACCGCTTCAGCCACTGAAGTCACCGCTGGGCATGGGTTCGAATCCCGCATAAGGCATGGGTTTTCGTAATCGTCCTTTGACTTATCTTCACTTCTTAGTTTCATAATCACCTGGTCATTCGTATCCCCGTATAACCTAGCTGTTGGTGGGGTTGTTGAGCAAACAATAATCAATCAACCATACCATACTTCAGTCATGAGCTATACCACCACTCAGTCAATAATTCTGGTGGATTCTTTACTCCATTCATCCTATGATAATTCGCTGAACCTTTTACCTCCTTCATTAGGGTTAATGTAGGGTGTAAACCGAGGGGTTTGCAACTCGAAAATTTGGTGTACACCTGATTTGAGATTTCAAGATTTCGGAGGATTTCAAGTGATTTCAAGTGATTTCAGGGATTTCAAGTGATTTCAGGTGATTTTAGAGATTTCAGGTGATTTCAGGGATTTCAGGTGATTTCATGGATTTTAAGTGATTTCAGGGATTTCAGGTGATTTCAGTGATTTCAGGTGATTTCAGGGATTTCAGAGATTTCAGGGATTTCAGGGATTTCAAGTGATTTCAGGTGATTTCAGGGATTTCAGGTGATTTCAAGTGATTTCAGGGATTTCAAGTGATTTCAGGGATTTCAGGTAATTTCAGGGATTTCAGGTGATTTCAGGGATTTCATGGGATTTCAGGGCAAGTGTACACCTGATTTCAGGAGTTGTTAACCCCTCGGTGAAAACTTCATACATCGATGTAGTGGTGTTCCCTCCTACACTGTATTTAATAGAATGATATAAAACCTGATAGTCACCATCATAAAGCATGTTCGTAAACATCATTAATAAACCATCCACCATATTGTATTCGTTTTAAAGTGTATTATAAGTATGATAATATCTACAATCAGTAAATAGCCATTTCTAGGCGAAGTGCATCTCTACACACGCTGTGATGTCACGTAGCGCCTACAATATGTGTTGACGTGAAGATATATGTTAACAAATTACTGATAAAGCTGTGACTTGACTTTCAAACTGAGTATCGACATGAAGTTGTGTTCTAGATTATGTGAGAAAGTGACCTACACGAAAAGAACCTTGTCTCGTGATTGTCAGTGTAGGTTTATTTCGGCTGATAGGCTTACATTAGGGGCTGTCCATAAATGACGTCCACATTTCGGGGGGAAAGGGGGGGTCAGCAACTATGTGACAATGTGTGACAAGGGGGGAGGGGGGTACACACTAATGTTACATCCACATTTACACTACATATTATTTGTTTCTTTCAATTTTCAGGAAAATAAGTTGACGCCATATAATTTGTATGAAATTATATTTTAATGCGGAATTTAGGTGGTTAGGTGGTTTTTAGGGGATTAAAAAATCAAGGAAAACTTTTTTTTCAATATCCCAACCCAAGTTTTTTAAAATTTGCATGAATAATTTCATGAGGAGGGGGTAAATATTGGCTGGATTGTGACATCATTAAAGGAGGGGGGTCATCATCTCTGTGACCAACTCGGACAAGGGGGAGGGGGGGGGGGTTCGATATACCCTAAAATTGTGTGACATCATTTATGGACAGCCCCTTACAAGTGAACATAACAGCATATAGATGTCACTCGAAATCGTCTTCATTTTCCCTTCAACTGAAAAGTGGAATTTAGATTTGGAAGTGAGATATACTGGAACTAATTCAGATGTTTTGTGCAAGATTAATTTGCTCTATATAATTTTGTGTTGTTTTTGCTATTTTTTAAGGCGGTACAATGTTATCGTCAATTATTGTTCATCGCTTAACTTGATAGTATAATACTTAAAGTTTTGAATAAGTTACAAAAATTGTACTTATTTTGTTATTTTTGGATGGTAAAATCGACGGTTGTGGTGCGCGCGCCGTTTAAACGAAACTAGACTTTGTTAGTCTCAATTTGGGGAATAATGACAATGAGCTGCATAGGCCTACTAAGAATAATTTATTTTTATCATTTTGATATTAATTATAGGGTAGGCCCTACAAATAAATATTGGGGGTATTAATAGTGAATATTATTACGAGTTAATAACAAGTTAATCCGCTGATTACCGCTTAATCAACAAGTTTATTATTTGTAAAAGCGTACCTTGATGAAATGAAAATATTGTGGTTCAAAATTTCCAAAAATAGGACGAAAATACATTCAAAACATTATAGTTTTTCGTTTGATACATTTTTACATTTAATAGACTCTAGCATAGATATCATATTAATATATTCATATTTTAAACTTTTTGACATAAAAATTCAAGAAAATCAGGAAAATTCACTCACTTCAGAACTATTTTTTCCAACAATTATTTTGGTTTTCTGAACGATTTCTCTCTAGATTAGAACGTCTATAATGCAATCAGTTAATACTTTTTCAAGTTTCTTATCACAAAGCGGAATATAAATATTCGTATTGATAAGATCAAGTTCACGTAGGTCAATCGATTTAGCTAACACTTCAAACAAATCCAGCTTCAATTGCTATAGTGTTGTGTGCTTAACCTTGTCTGTTTGCTGTCTGACAGTTGGATAAGCGCATCAATTATACTACAGTCATGTCTTTCTGATAATTAATAATATAATATGACGTGATTCACGATAGGTAGTGGGGATGTTGGCCAAAACTATACATTTATGAATATATATATATATATATATATATATATATATATATATATATATATATATATATATATATATATGTATATATATACAGGGGCGTCGGAACGTTTTGAAAGTTGAAGCTCAACAATTGCGACCGGCGGCCGGGAAGGAAGTATGGGGTGCCACATATTCAATAACCCAAAATTGGGTTGTAACAGGAAACCGTGAGACAAATTGAGTTTTGCAATACCTATTTATTGCCCCCCCCCTCCCCCTTGACCAAAAGTGGAGGGTTTTTACATACATTTTACTTCAGGCTCTTTACATACGTACATATACATACATGTATATACAAGAGTAGAAAAAAAAATAGAAAAAAAAACAAAGAAAATGACAATATGCAGTTTCATTTCAAATGAAATTATCCGAAATAAAAAAAAAAAATGCTGTGTTGGATTTCAGAATAAATTGATTTCTTGATCAGCATTTATCAAACATGACATATCACGTAAAAATCTGATTTTTTCAAAACTATTCACAAAATGTATTAAAACTAGAATCTGATCATATCCATTTCTCTCTCACTATTATTTCGTCTATTTGTGATCACATGACTAGCTCCTCGATGCGCGTATATCATACTTCCAGTCGGACTTTCTTCTCTTACCTGTCAGTTATACATGCGTCATAGACCGGTATGCCTTGAGCCCTTGTCTCATGCCACAGGTGTGTGTGTGTGAGACCATGTAGGCCTAGCTTAGAATGTCAGCAAAGACGTCATTGAATGGACTGTGGTTGCGAAATTCGTTTAATAACGTTTAAACTGTCGTTGGTTGATAGTTTATAATGTAATTTTGACATTTACTTATTTATTACATTTAGTTTTTGTATATATTATCTTTTTCGTGGTAAGACGAAACATATTTTTCTGGGAATAATATTGTGTACTTGTTACCTTTTGAATGGTATGAGATATCTAAATTTTAATTCTGTTAGAAACATATATTATATTTGTATTACCTATCGCATCCTATAATTTGATTACAATCTTGTGTCGCGAATTTTGTATTCTTTTGATTGTGAATCTTTTTATTTTTCGATGACGGCGTTCTGGGGCATAAAACTGTAGAATATTAGTCTTAAACTTTTTACTTTCGTACAGTATGCGACATCAAACATTCTCATTTCGTGAGAAAATCTCAAAACTTTGTTGTAATCATATAAAACAGTTTGAGCTAGAACTGTCTTACCGCCATATTATACAGTTATACGCGTAGGTTTTTCCAGCCGTATACGTGTGAACATCATAAAAGAAATGGTGTAGGGGCCTACTCATTTTCAGGGACGTCGTTAGGATTTGTGTATTGGGGGGCGCAGGTTGGGCACTAGACGCGCGCTAAAATGGAGTCCGGAGAACCACAGTGAATTTTTTGTACCATTTTTGAAGTGATTTTGTCGATTTACAAGCAATTTTGGAGGCAAATAATTGAATCATTGTGGATATTTTCGAAGTTATTTTCAATAATTGAATCATGCAGATTTTTTAGCCATTTTGCGATTCACCCCTCCCCACCAAAGCCCCGCGGGGAATTTGTTGAAATATGGTATTTTTTAAATGATTGTGTCGATCTACAAGCAGTTTTGGAGGGTAATAGTTGAACCATTATGGACATTTCCGAAGTCATTTTCAATCAATATGTTAGCATTCTGAACATTTTCGAAGTTATTTTCGTGATATCTCCCAGCAAATATTTCATTGTTTGTTATTCGTAGGTCAACACGAGTCAACATACATAGGCCTATATATTTTTTTTTGTAGAAGGATGAATTATTGGTGGGGCGCGCGCCAACACTAACGACCCCCTAACGACGTCCCTGCTCATTTTACTCACAGTTTATATTGAATAGTTCGACAACACTGAATTAGGTATGCATATAGGCAAAACGCATTACAGTGATGTCTAATGGACTGCATAGATGCTAGGCGAATTACTATAATGACCCCGTCGTATGGCATTGTCGGTCGACCGTCCTGACGGACGTTTTCGTTGGTTTTCCTCAGTCATTGCAGTTAATACTGACCATCATTCCAACAAACTACAGAGAGTTATTCACGGAAAATATTAAAAGTACACTATAAGTGAATAAACTACAAGAAAATGAGATGAAAATTAACATTTCACTAGTTTGTGCATTGGTAATTTTCTATGTTCGAATTTCGGACTTCATAGCAAAAAACAACATTTTCAATGATTCAATTGGTCGAGGTCTTAGGTGTGCAGTGGTCTTCAATCAACACTGAAAACATAAATCTAACTCTAAATTAATTTAGAATTAATTAAATTAATTTAAATATATTTATTATAATAAATAATAATAGCTTACGAAAGCATCTATTTTTCCACATTGACTAGAATATCAATTTTATTTTTTACCGAGTTTTTGTTTTTATATATTATAAAAAGTTATCAGAATACCATATTTTGACTTGAAAATCGTGCATTTGAAAAAAAAAGCTATAATTTCTTATAAACTGAAAATTACTTGAGTAATGCACACGAATCAACCCGAAGGCTTCAACGACGCATGATTTTTTTGGATATACTTTTCAGTTCTTTAATTACATCCATTTCGTTCGTTCATCAAATTCCATAGCTAGCATCATCCTGTAATACCCATAACTCAGTTTTAGAGGTATAATAATAAGTATAGAAATCACGACCCAAATTGTTAATTATAGTAGATTATAGTTTATAGTATAATTATTTAGCCCACGATTTTGTATCTATGAGTCCACATTCCAAATTAGCACTATTCAAATGTCAAGATTCAAATCAATGATGCAATACTTGATTTTGTTAACTTATGCATAAACTGTTCTAAAATGGAAAGTAGTCCATATTATTTGTTCTGATGCAAGAAACGCGGCGGCGTTCGTCACATCATCTTGACTCAATCCACGTGTATTTTATGTTATAAGTTATTGAAGAATACACCCCACACTTTAATTCACACAAGTAAACGCAATTTTTTTCTATTTCAGTTTGTAGTTCAATGTATATTCGTCTGGTGACTATAGTCCTTTTCACTTTTTTGGATTAATGGGAAGGAGCCATAGTCCCACCTCACCTAAGTGACGGGGGAAAATCACTATAAACCTTAGTTAGGGTTTTTCACCGTGGTGGGAATTGAGTGCCGGTCCCCTGAATGATGGTTCAGCATGTTATCCACTGGTCTCAGTGCAATACACAGCAAATTTAGTAGAATGAAGAGAAGAACTTAGAATGAACTGAAGAGCGTATACCGGAATAAAGTCGACTTGATCGTGTGGCATGGGCTTCGAGGTACTTTTCAATGGGAATGTGTTTAGGGTTCGGGTAAGGTTGGACACCCAAACCCATGTCACACAACCGAGTCGACTTTATTCCGGTATATGATCTTCAGGCGTTTCGCTAAATGCAGCTCCCATGTCACGTCAAATTGTTCGAACGTTCCGAGTTCGACTCGGAATGATGTTATTTGTAAACAGTGTTATGACCGACCTGACATATGACGTCATAAATAAGAGGAAAAGTTCTCTGACAGAATACAGGCATGAATTATGTTGTCAAGCACACATTGTTTTTCTTCCTGACGTGTTGATTTAAAACATATGAATGTATGTTTGAATGTCAGTGTAAAACATGTTTTTTTTTTACCTGAGAAGGACAATTCAACGATTTTTTTCATATAGGAAGTATTTCTTATCGAATGTTTGTTACCACTTACAACAAAACAACACCAGGCGTCATCAAATAAATCTCATCTCATCGCTGGTAAAAATTGAAAATATTTTTTTAGTATAAAACTTCATAATAATATGTGGTTCACGGTACGATTGTTGCATCATGTTTAGCAATAACGTAGTCAACATACAACATAGATATAGATGCAGTGGGATTTTCTTGTCGTCCATTCAAGTCGTTTCGCCCTGTCGTATTGAAGTGAGTAGGCCTCTGCGAGATTGTACCAACTGACCTAAAAACCAACTGTACTAAATACCAACTGTACTAAATATCGACTTACCTTGAAACCAATTGTACTAAAAAACAACTTACCTTGAAACCAATTGTACTAAAAAACAACTTACCTTGAAACCAATTGTACTAAAAAACAACTTACCTTGAAACCAATTGTACTAAAAAACAACTTACCGTGAAGCCAATTGTACTAAAAAACAACTTACCCTAAAACCAACTGAACTGAATACCAACTGTCCTAAACTTCTACTTTATCAGCAACCTGTAGATAAGTCAAAGTGGGAGGTTAGGCTCCTCCCCCTCAGAAATGGACACAAACCTTCTCCCCCTAACCCATACTTTTCCATGCTCTAGCCATCAGTAGAGCCTATCTAACATCCAATGGGTGGTAACAATTTGTTAAGGGACTCAATTTCACTTCTGTACAGGTTGCTCAAGAAATATTAGCTTAGGCCAGTTGGTTTTTAGGTACAGTTGGTCGTTATTTTTAGGTGAGTTGGTTTTATTTTAGTACAGTCGACCAAATCTCCGGCCTCTGCTGCGATTGTTCCGGCCGAATTACCTTCTTATCTGTCCAAACCACATTAAAATAACCGTTCATGTCTTATTCCCACCTGCTCATTCATCAATCACTGACGCCAATAGATCTTGCTTACAATTAGAGCGTGCTACTAGCCATAATATTGATAAATAAATGCACTGGCACTAGCCTTGGACGTATCATCTTATAACCCGGCGCCTCCACCAAAAACAAAATATCGCGTTGGGTGTTGATGTTCACTGTAATATACATTCAAAACGAACGATAATAAGTGTATAATTCATTTTGATTGAAGAGTAGATCGTGGGTTCGAGTCCGGCAATCCAAACATACGGTATTTTATATTTATGTAGGACTATATACATTATGCTTATCGACCTCGCCAATAGTTAGGATAAATGAGCAGAAAGTATACGAATGAGCAGGTGATGATGAAAGTATGAAGTGATAATAAGTGAAAGTGCGTTTACCAAAACCTATACCTTATGACTCGAACCCACGTCCATCGTGCCTTCAGGATGCGGTGTCTTCGCTGACTGAGCTACCGAGGATAGACCCAAGAATATATACCATATATATCGAAGCTTTATATATACGTTATTGTGAATTGGACCCGCTAATTCGTACCCCCAAATAACGTAGCTGTTGACCAATAATATTCACGTTGTTTCTTACAGGGGTTGTAAGCTATAAATTCTATGTGAACCCTACTGTTTTGCTGTTTAAAGTTGTATAGAAAACGTATTTTCGTTTCGCTCACCAGTATACAAATGAATTGTTTTCTTGCTGTAGTTTTATTTGTTTTTTATTGCCGTCTCAATGATGATAAAGATGACGTTTAAAAAGGATCAACAGGTCGTTGACTGCATGCTCTAATTATTCAAATGAGAGGAGGAGAGAGAGAGAGAGAGAGAGAGAGAGAGAGAGAGAGAGAGAGAGAGAGAGAGAGAGAGAGAGAGAGAGAGAGAGAGAGAGAGAGAGAGAACTGATGGTGAAAATTGTTTTTAAATGTGTTCCCAAAGTTTATAGTCTTTTATTACGCTTCTCTTGTATTTTTTCGTCTGTGATGATATTAATGGCAGGAATGCGAATCGTGTTCAATGAGATATTCTGGATTCATAAATATCTTGTTTTATTTTCAAGTTATTCCAATCTGTCACGTGCAGGTACATGATTATGCAATATTATATATTCGAAGTTTCGATAAATACAAAATATTTTGAATTTTTTATTGAAAAGATGTTATTATAGTTGAAATATTTTGAATATTATGAAAATATTACCGGATTCTGAAATAATAAATATTTTTATATTTTAATAATTTAGTATCAATAAATACCTTCACCTTTAAATCGCATTAATATTATAGTATGTGAGAATAATTAAAATCGTGATCTTCAGAAAAGTAACAGACGTCATATAAAATTGTTGTCGGATTTAAAAATTATTTATTCAACGCACGCAATTAAATAAGTCAATCATATATCACTGAGTTTCATGATCGTGTGTTTACTCTGACAACTGGAATTCTGCGTCAAGTTGCAACATAGCAAGATGTATCAGTGATGGGCCTACAGCCTTGCGTTTCGAGTGTTTTTCAATTGAACATTTTAAATTTTTAAATTTTTAATTTCAAGAAGAAGAAGAAAATCAAGATAATGAGAAGATCCAAGATTTTTTTCTCCCCACTGTGAATGTTTGAATTGTTTTCTAACCCTGAGATTTCTACCTTATTTAAGATTTGATTTGTTTGTTAAATGAGTTATCATATTTTTAATTATTCTTTGGGGTGGTAAGATCGCCCTCGTGGTGTCCCGTTCAAACGATCTAATCTTTCATCCATAGCCTTAATTGGGGAACAATGATTTTGTATCAAGTTTCGATGTTATTAAAGAAAAAAAAAAGTATAATAATATCAATATTAAATTCTAATTCAATCAAGTAAACATTAGAACGACTTGATACAAACTCTGTACATGTTCGCGTTGAATGATGAGCTCGAAAAACACGAAATTAAGCGAGAAAATAGCTGACATCATTTTTTTCTCCGAAACCGCTCATCCCTCTTCTCATTATACTAATCAGCTAAAATAACATATTTCAAATTTTTATTCATGTTATATTGTTATGGGTATTTCCAAATTACAATAATCAATTTCTCAATAACTATACTCTACCAATTTTTGTCACTAAAAACTATCCCAAAACTTCCCCTAACTGTGGAACGCTGATAAAAATTAAATAAATCGAGAAATACTCGATTTAGATCGAATGCTATCGCTATGGCTCATCCATTTATCAATATTTTATTAAAATACCAAATATTCGAATTAATAATAACATCGATTTGATGAGTTTATTAATTGAGTAATTCTATGCCTATTACATGGAAATGTGTCTATAAATTGGTTTCTACAGTTTATCAGCTCCACTAGTCGATCTTACCTTCTTCTTTCCTTCTTCATTGTTGTTGACAACAATAGTTTTCTGTTAAAACCTGAAATGTTGCAACAATGAAAGTTACACTATGGACTTATAATAAGGATTTCAAGTCCATGATTACACCACTAGGCATCCACAGTTGATCTTGTATGAGATCGAGTATATTCTTTCTCAAAACGAACGCGGCATTTCTCTGTTATACTTTATAACTCTCTCGTCTGCAAATTGACGATAACTCGTTGGACCTTAGCCTAGTTTGTAATTTATTTATTTGTCTTATTTGTTTACAGAGACTCTGAATGTATCTTGAAGCCAGCACACCCACTTTCGACGCTGTTCAGCCCTCATTGGCCGACCAATCAGCTGTCTTGAAACCATCCCGCTTTTGTCGCCGAGTACTCTCACGTCGGCAATGTTTTTGGATACCAAAACGAGAAAAGAAACGGTTTATTTGCAATCAAAGTTGGCTTTTTATTGACACAGTTTTTCTTTAATTCGTGTGAAAAGTGCTACCCTGTCAATTGCTATTGTTGTGATATAAAACCATTTGTGATTTTTTAAATATATTTTTATAAATATATATATATAACGTTCGATTTTCAAAAAATAGTGACGTTCGATATTTTTGAAGTAAGTGTTTTTGTTCTATTTTCAACGACGCCTTCTACATTGTTGACTGAGTGCAGTTCGTTCGAAAATGCTCCATCCCGCCCCCGATTATGTGTAAAGGAAGCACAAATTGTTACAACGGGTTTCTGATTAATCTGATCTCATCATTGCAGGGCAATTTGGTAGTGTCTTGTTTTAATCAAGGTGGAACTATACCTATACGATGGTGATATGAAGAAATGAATATCAAATTCACACATTTTTTCTAGTTTACAACGAAAAAGTGTTGCTTTTCAAAACTTGCTCCGTAACGCATACATTCCAAATACATATTCAACACTATAGAAACTTAATCGGCTAAACAGTTCTTCATTCCTAATATCTTAATAAACTGTTTTAATACGACTTACCCATTTTTTTAAATAAAAATGCCATTATGACGAGTTTAGACTGTCTTAGGACACGAATGTTCCTCATTCAAAGTACACGAGTGACGTTTTTTGTGTAGTTATTTTGGCAGTTCATCAAGTCATATCGAGATAGCTTCCTTTGTTGTCGCTCGCGCAACAAGGAATGGAACTTCAAATCGTCTGGAATGATGTTGCTGATATTATGGAGTCACCATTTCATGATTTGAATCATTCACAAACTAAAACAACGACAGACGAGAATAGTTTGAAATATTTACACGATTGGCAAGAAAGAACTAGTCCTCATTCGATCCCCGACGAGGCTATCAATTCATCTGACGATCTATATCCGTGGCAAGAGGACGAGTTGAAAGTGAACGATAGAACTGTATACGGTGGTGTTCGAGATCATATTAATCCCAGCGAGGTGGTGGCGGGCAATGCAATAGGACTCACTATGGCCACGCTACATAGGAAACGCAAGTTTTGGGAGCAACACGAAAATTCAGAAGAAGATAGGGATTGTTCGGAACAATCTGTTGAACGAAGGGAGCAGAGGGAAACGATAAAGAAGAATTCTGGTAAGCCATTTACAAAACAATATATTTATTATTTCTATCCAATTTCCGTTGACTTCAATACAAAATGGCTATCAGAATTTTATTTTAACTATGGAAGTGTACAAAGTTGGCGTACTATAGAAAAATTGTAAATATGTGGGATTTTTCGTCACCTTTTAGGTGATTTTTGACAAAATGTTTTACTCAAATCCGCCATGTTTTATTCACCGGTGGTCTAATTTCATGCATGTAAAAAATGAATTTTGTTTTTTTCTGACAAAATATGAAAGTTAGTCCTCTTGAGAAATTCCTGAAAAAAATAACTGACGATTATTTTATATTTTACGATAATTTGATCAACTCAGAACAATCGAAGGCGTCTCCTTATTCAATATAGGTACACTTGTGGTCACATCAAATGCTCTCTTTTCATAAATTCAAATTTGAATTGGTAACTTTATCGTAGCACATTCTACTGAATATTTTTTCTATTTTACATATATTTTACATAGTTTATTTATTCATTACAGATTGTTCATAGAACAGGTGGTAATGGTTACTATACCCAATGAAATTACAATCAAACATACTCGATAAAATTATACTTCATTTTTTTTCTTAGCTCTCTTCTTAAATCACCAATCTTCGCTGTACGTCTGCTTGTTTATTGCGTATATAATGTCAGTGTACAATCTTTATGATCCATTTTTATGTGGCTTGATCGACTTGGAATTGTGTACATAATCATAAATCGCATCCAAGTATTGTCGAATTATGGTTCTATAGATCGTTACCATTTCTTCTCTGTTTTAAACGTTCGAATTTAAATGACTTGTAAATGCGTATTGCTAATCTTCTGTAGTTTTAATTAGAGGTCAAAGGTGACTGTATATAGTTTGTTGAGCAGTGAACTCATTTCATCGAAACTAGTATTCAGATTCAACTCTTAATAACCAACAACAGTGTACCATTTACAATCATCATTTCAACATCTGTTTCATTACCGTGTATTGTTTTTTATACAAGTTAACAATTATTGTCATTTTGTGGAAATGCGAAAAATATTGAGGAATCAATATAGTCAAGGTAGGATGATAAAGGCAGTAATCAACGCATCGGCCATAGTTGGTACACATGATTTTAAATATTTTGGCAGCATAATGAAAAAAAAATGAAAACATGAGTTGATAAGTTCAAATAAGTTATCAAATGTAGTGGAAATTTGGGTACCGTTTTTTAAAACTAGGAAAACGCCATATATGCGTTGTTAGACGAGCGGATAGTAATAGTGTTGGTGAAAATGGGTAAAAACTGCTTCGAGTGGTACCAATTTAGTACATTTTATGTTTTTTCTTCAAAATGGCTGACCCGATCAAGCTGAAAATTTTTAGAAATGTGTACCAAAATGTAATTCAACTTCACGCGAAATTTCATTTTTTTGAAAATTAGAAATATTTTCTTTTTTTTTCGCCATACTATTCTAATGGGAATTTTTGAAATTTCTTAAATTCATAAAAAAAAAAAGTTACTCCCCGATAATGCCACAAAACTATACAAATCTAAGTTAGATGAGGAACCATATTGAAAAAAAGTTTGAGGTTGATAGATGTAGCCGTTTGACCTGTGGAGAACCCACAAAAAAACATAATTAAAAAAAAAAAAAAAACATGTAAACGAACACCAATTTATTTCAGTATGTCAAATTGAATCCTCGCTAAAGCTCGTCTAAAAAAAACAGTTGTTTCGATTTAACGAAATATCAGTTTTTTGGTTATGATTTTCGAATGGTAGGCCCCAATGATATATCCGAATTATTATGTAGGAGGAACACAGATACCGGTATTTTGAAGAATATAGGCCAAGTTCTAACTATTCAATATTCAGCTCGTATCACATGGCTTAAAAACATTTTTCAGCTGTATATCTTCTACAATTACGTGATAAGTTGAATGATTTTTACTTATACCTTCTGGAAGGTATTGAAGATATCTGTATTACCTCTGTATTCGAATGTTGATGTCTCTTTCACTTTGCAAGTTTTCACCAAAAATTGATATCTCACCTAATCGACTCTCATGCACTCTTTTAGTTCAAAATTTTACATTATATTGTTTATTGTTATTATTTATATATATTGAAAAGGAACAATAGGCCTATACATGAACAGTACAGGAACAGTAAAAAATGTATGTAAAAAAAAATTTAAAAAAAATCATTTAAATTCATTCTTCATTTTTTTATGTAACTGATTTTAATTCAATAAAATGATTCAATTTTTCTGATGAATATTAGGCCTATTTAAATTCCATTTTATAATTTGCAAATTGTATTGTATTAAAAAATGTCAAATCCGAAAGTTCTAGTTGTACTAGAACAACAAAGAACCTCTAAACAACCCAGCTGTTAGTGGGGTCCTTGAACAAACAACAACAACGAAGCTACAAGTTCTGTTCTGTTGTCTTGGTGTAGGTTCTCCAGGCACTAGAATGAGTTCCTGGGACTTGGCGGAGAACTTGGCGGCTGATCTGGACGGTAGCTTGTCGGGACTTGGGGTGGACCTGAGTACAGCATCATATAACATGAGGTAAATATACGTCATTTACTGACTTTCAGGGGGGGGGGGGGGGTAGGGGGAATGCCCCACCCCCACTAATGTACTAATGTTAGTCGAAATATTACTATAAATATTTTGATGATGTCACTAAAATATTTTCTGGTGTATAAGTAAGACCCCTAGGATTTTGATGATGTCACTATAATATTCCTGGTGTAGAAGTAATGCTGGCCTTCCATACCTGCGTTATTCGGATTGCGATATCGGATGTTGAGAATCGGACCAATCAGAGACGAGTCCGATGCGACTCTCGATTGTTGAGCTCGGCTCTACTTTTTGCGATTTCGGATTGCGATATTACCGGAAGTTGTGTGTGTTTCTTCTTAGTTCGTATTGTACAGTCTCTTTATCCCAGCTCTAAAGTTGTTTATATTTCTAAACACATGAGGTTCTATATCTACTCTTAAGATGGCAGTCTGAAAATCGCATTACGAAATCTGATTCCGGTGTCCGAAGCGCATACCGTTTAGTATGGAAGCCCAGCTTAAGACCCCTAGGATTTTGATGATGTCATCAAGATTGTTGATATTGTATATATATGCCTTGAGAGGGTGCATGTATACGGTGATAGAGAAATTCATGTTTTCTATTTTCTATTTTTTATTTTTATATTGGGTTTTACTGCGCTCTGTAATGATAGCGAAGATCTATTGGAGTCGGATGGATGATTAATGAGATGAAGGTATCTTGGGTAATGGGAAGGATAGTAGGAAGGTAGGGTCGTGGCCTATATTGATGGAACCATCCTGACATTATCCTAGACTACAGAGGGAAACCATGAAAAAAACCTGTAAAGATGGTCGGCGGCGGGGATCGAACCGGATCCGAATTCCCCTCGTCTCCCGGATCACATGAAGCGAGCGTGTTGACCACTGCGCTACATGTGCCGGTTTAACTATTTGTTTCTGTGTTAACGAACCAGTGTAAGTGAATGAAAAGTATATCATCTCCAATATAATTGTATGCTCTTTAAATTAATATGACATTCTATTTTTGTGAATTCAATCAGTCTCAAGATAATACGTGAATGAATACCAAGAATGTGATGAAATTCATTGACGTATTATCTCAAAACTGATTGAGTTTACAAAATTAATATGTCATATTATTATACTAATTAAAGAGCATAGCGTTATCTTGAAGTTTGTATACTTTTCATTCAGTTAAACTTGTTCGTGAATAATAATAATAATAATCAAACTCTGTTTCCAAACAATTGGGTCAGAGGGTGTTGTCACACCATATCTGGGGCTAAACTTTTCAATACCGGCTAGCCACGCCTGGTGTTATCTTCTTCTTTCATTACTACCATCTTCCTCCACAACTCTCTGTCCTCCCACTGTCTGTCACTGTCACCTCCTCCCATGATATCATCCCCTCTTGCATGAATATGAAAATGAAAAATATGAAAAATGAGTATGAATGGATTTTTTAAAAAATTGTAAAAATGAATTTCTCTATTTCACTAGCACCGTGCATGCACCTCCTCAACACCCTCACAATCACTTACTTATCCTAAGAATACACTCCATGACTTTGGTTAAATATGCTTCCAAGAATGGTCAAAGAACAATAAAAGGGCGCTGGGGTGGCTGTTAGGGCTCTGCTTCAGACCCCAATATGTGTGAGATCCCCTAGATATGTATTACATTTTGATGTACAATTATGCTTCCCACTGAGACGAGTGGCCGAGTGGCTAGCGCACTGAATCGTTATTCAGGAGACCGGGGCTCGATTCCCGCCATGGCCGACCATCCTGACAGATGTTTTTCATGGTTTTCCTTCGTCATTCAGGTCAATTCTAGGATGGTTTCTCAACAACAGTCCACGACCGACTCCTCACTATATCCAAATAAACCCAATGAAATGATATTTTATCTCATCATCCCATCATGAAGTTTTAGTATACCGACGCCAATAAATCGTAGAAATCAGTACAATGCGTCTTACAGTGCGTCGTATGACCCAATATAAATATACACACACACATATATATATATTGGCATATATGCTCCCCCCCCCCCCCCCCCCCAACTCACTCAAATCAAAGTTCCCATACGCGCCTGCTGACTTTCATACAGTGTTACTACTCGCTAGAACTTCGTCTGTATTCCTCATCCAGGATAGACAACCACGTCGGGAATCGAACTCAGGGCTCCTGAGAGGTTCCAAGAGTGTTTTCAGAATCTATCGTCCGTCTCCTCTATCCCTTGTTGGAGTAAGTCGGTGGTGTCGGCCCGCCAACACTCTTGGCGTGGTATATTGTGATTGCTCTTTCAGTTGCCACGTGGGTCGACCACGTGTTGATCGCCTATATATCATGATCACGTTTGAGGCAGGGCCGCATGGCACAGGCCCACGAAGCCCAAGCCTGGGGCGTCATATATGTAAGGGGTACCAAATTTTCACTGGCCCTTTGAAATGAAAAATTACTTCATTATATATATAGCTTCAATATATATTCATAATATATTCATAATATATTCAATAATATATTCATTATATAGCTCGAAAAGTGCTTGGACGGGATGTTAAAATGGTTGTGTGTGGGTTGCATGGAAGGAAGGGTGGCGCTGTGAACTACGAGATGAGGAAGAGAGTAAATGCACTAGGAGGAGTGTATATTGAACCGATGGTGCACACGCAGCAGAGAATGAGTCGGTGGGAGAAGGAGGAGAAGTTGGGAGGTGAGATGAGGCGGGTGGTAGAGCAAGTAACAACAAGAGAAATGAAAATAATGAGAGACAACGAGGGGAGATCGAAGGTTTTTTGGTCAAGAACAGTGAGGAACTCCAACATATAACACAGGAGCAGGAAACAAGGGAACTCGAGGAAAAGAAGAAAGAGAAGGGAAAGAAGAGGAAAACGAGGAGAAGGAGACGACAATGTGTACTGAAGATTGGATCAATCAATATTGTGACATTAACAAAGAACATAGAACAAATTGTTGACCTCATGTTGGAAAGGAAGCTGGATATTTTAGGTTTAAGCGAAACAAAATGGAGAGGGGAAGGGGAGAAAACATTGCGGGGTGGTTATAAATTGGTTTGGTCAGGAGGTGAGACAGGGAAGAGTGGAGTAGGTTTTGTAGTGAGTGCCACCTACAAAGAAAGGGTGTTGGAAATAGTGAGGAGAAATGATCGACTCATAAAAATGAAAATAGCAGTGGAGAATAAAATCATAGAGATAGCACAAGTATACGCACCTCAAACGATGAGAGCGAAGGAAGAAAAGGATAAGTTTTGGGAGGATCTGGAAGAATTGGTGACTGGAGATGAAGTGCTAATCATCGGTGATTTTAATGCCATGGTAGGGATGGACAGGGAAGGACACGAGCGTGTGTTGGGTCCAAATGGTTGGGGCAAGAGGAACGCAGAAGGGAATAAGATGTTGGAGTGGTGTGACACGATGAGTGTAAAAGTAGCAAATTCTTGGTTTGCGAAAAATAAAAACCACACGATCACACGGGTTGGTCGAGGACAAGACGGACGGATCTTGGAAACAGTGATCGACTATGTTTGTGTAACCAATAGTGTATTTAGATATCTGCTGGACGTGGAGGCAGTACCATCGGGAACAGTAGTTAGTGACCATAGACTGATGGTAGCAAAGCTGAGGATAGAAAAGAGGGAGAAAGGAAATCGGAACGTGCGTGTGAAACACATTAAAACGTGGAAGCTACAGCAAGACACGGAAAAGGTTGAGTTCCGCAGAAGAATATCGGAGGAAGCACCAAGAGGGGAGATCCAAGATGTAGAGGTAGAATGGAGGAGTTTCAAATTGACAATGGTGACAGTGGCAGAGGAAGTTTGTGGAAGGACATCTGGAAAAAAGAAAGAGAAGGAAACACCGTGGTGGAACGAGAGAGTTAAGTCGTGAAAAAGAAGAAGGATGCGTGGGACAGGAAAGAACAGAACAACTCCGAAGAGAATGTAAGAGAGTATAGAGCATGTAAGAACTTGGTGAAGTCAGTGGTTGAAGAAGAAAAGAAAAGAACGATGGAGATTTTTGCAGACCGGTTAGAAACAGACTTTGACGGCAATAAAAAAATGCTGTATAATATGGTTGAGATGAAGAGACGAACAAATGATACACAGACGGTCATGAGGAGGAACGACGGCACGGTGACAAACAAACCCGAGGAGCTAAAGGAAATTTGGAAAGAATACTTCGAGAACCTGTTGCAGGGAGAAGAGGGAAGCGAAGAAATAGAAGCGGTAACGAGGGAAAGAGGTACGGAAGAAACAAGAGGGAAGGACAACGATGAAAACAAGAGACCAAGCAGAAGAGAGGTAACCGACGTTATAAAGAGAATGAAAAATGGAAAAGCTACTGGGATGGACGAGATAAATGTGGAAATGATCAAGGCAGCTGGTGTTGAAGGAGCAGAATGGCTCTACAGAGTCGTTTTAGCGGCATGGACACAAGGCAGAGTGCCTCAAGACTGGGGCAAAGGTGTCATGACACCTATATTCAAAAAGGGAGACAGATTAAGGTGCCAAAACTACAGAGGCATAACAGTCATGAGCCAAGCAGCCAAAATATACGAGAAAGTATTGGAAAAAAGACTCACACAATATGTAGAGGTAAAGATGAGAGAGGAACAGTATGGGTTCCGAAGAGGACGATCCACAATAGATGTGATATTTGCATTGAGACAAATAATGGAAAATAGGTGGGAAGATGGTGCAGTGATGAGAATGGTATTCTTGGACCTGGTGAAAGCTTATGATCAACTTCCACGAGCAGTCGTGTGGAGATGTTTGGAAAAGAAGGGCGTAAGCGAGGAGTTGATAAGAAAAATAAGGAGTACCTACAAAGAAAACTGGAGTTGTGTGCAGTGCAACGTAGGGAGGACAGAATGGTTCAAGGTAAACGAGGGATTGAAACAAGGAAGTGTGCTATCACCAACTTTGTTTGGTGTGGTAATGGACGAGATGTTACGTGAAGTGGAGGAAGGTGAAGAGGAAGAAGCGGACTCAAAGACGTTCATTTATGCGGACGATATTATGATTTGGGGGGAGTCAAACGAAGAGGTACAATCGAGAGTGGATAAGTGGGAGAGGGTGACAGTGAAGTTTGGACTACGTATTAGCTGCGAGAAGAGTGAAACACTGACGATGGACAGAGGAAAGAAGGCAACGTGCAATATCAAGGTTCAAGGAGGGGTACTAAGAGAGAAAGAAGAGTTTAAATATCTAGGGAGTGTGATAACGAAGGATGGCAAGGTGGGGAGTGAGATCAAGAATAGAAGGGCAGCGGCTGAGAGTTTCTATCAATGTGTACGAAAATTAATATGGAAGGAGGGTATTCCAAGAAGATGTAAACTAATGATTTACAAGTGTTACTATCTACCCATCCTAACATACGGTGCAGTAACATGGCCAATGGGGGGGAAAGAGGGAGCAGACATCCAAGCATCCCAGATGAAGTTCTTGAGAGGGGTGGTGGGAGTGACGAAGCTAGACAAGATCAGGAGTGAGAAGATTAGGGAGGACCTGGGAGTGGAGAAGTTGAGTTGGAAGTTGGGTCGAGAAAGATTAAGGTGGTTTGGACATATGAAAAGAATGGGAGAAAATAGAATCCCGAGAAGAGAATTTGAAAAGGGTAGGGATATGAGGGAAAGAAAAGTGGGTCGTCCAAGAGCTAGGTGGATTGATAGCGTTGAAGGAGATGTTCAAGAGAGAAATGAAGAGTGGGAGAGAGTAGAAAGAGAGAAATGGTGGGAAAACAGAGAAAGATGGAAGGAATTGGTGGAGCGGCAACAGGAGGAAGAAGACTGCGAAGAAGCTGGAGAAGCAGAGTACAGGCAAGAAGACGGAATGGCTCACCGTCTTCGACATCCCAGGCAGCCCTAGAAACGACGGTGGAGTCACCTTCACCCCCCAAACCCGACATCGTTGGATGGGGAGCTCGAAAATCGATATATATATATATATAAAGTGGTAGGGCCTATTTTATTTCAAAATAAATATTTTCCATTATGCATACATTCGTATCGTGTGATGTCTCCTAAATAAAGAGTGAAAGAATGAGAACATGAAAAACAAAGAAAAAATTAGATAAGAATAGAAAACAATGCTTAAAAAATACCTATTAAAATATATGTATTTGATCGTAAATTTCTTATAAGGGCCGGTATTACGAATCGATAGTTAGTGGATTAGGCAATGGTTAGCGGATTAACTTGTTTTCACCATTGGTTACATATGATATTTTCGTACCTCTAACAAATAGTTAGTGGATTAGCACTTAACTAAGATTCGTAAAACCGGGCCTAAGTAAATGACGTGGTGGGGGGGGGGGGCAAATATTTTAGAGCTAAGGGCTTATTTTTTAGGGCTTATTTTAGGCCACTAGTTAGCCACTCATGACCACTAGTTAGCCACTCATAACCACTAGTTAACCACTCATGACCACTCGCTGGTTAGCCACTCATGACCACTAGTTAGCCACTCATGACCACTAGTTAGCCACTCATGACCACTAGTTAACCACTCATGACCACTAGTTAGCCACTCATGACCACTAGTTAGCCACTCATGACCACTAGTTAACGACTCATGACCACTAGTTAGCCACTCATGACCACTAGTTAGCCACTCATGACCACTAGTTAGCCACTCATGACCACTAGTTAACCACTCATGACCACTAGTTAGCCACTCATGACCACTAGTTAGCCACTCATGACCACATAGTTAACCACTCATGACCACTAGTTAGCCACTTATGACCACTAGTTAGCCACTCATGACCACTAGTTAACCACTCATGACCACTAGTTAGCCACTTATGACCACTAGTTAGCCACTCATGACCACTAGTTAACCACTCATGACCACTAGTTAACCACTCATGACCACTAGTTAACGACTCATGACTAGATGTTAGCCACTCATGACCACTAGTTAGCCACTCATGACCACTAGTTAACCACTCATGACCACTAGTTAGCCACTTATGACCACTAGTTAGCCACTCATGACCACTAGTTAACCACTCATGACCACTAGTTAACCACTCATGACCACTAGTTAACGACTCATGACTAGATGTTAGCCACTCATGACCACTAGTTAACCACTCATGACCACTAGTTAGCCACTCATGACCACTAGTTAGCCACTCATGACCACTAGTTAGCCACTCATGACCACTAGTTAGCCACTCATGACTACATGTTGGCCAATGAGCACTTGTTGATCAAGGGAAGCCAAAGGCTAAACCTCTGACGTCTTCTTGATACATCTTTTTTTATGTATGGGAAATACCCAACACTTTCAGCGCTAATCTCACTTCTCTACCTCCAACAATCATTAATTATCTGAATATTAAAATACTAGACTGACAAAATGAATGCAAGATTTCTATTGAGACTTTCTAAAAAAGCAAGTTTAATCAGTGAGATTTTTTAAGCACGTGAATCATAGTTATTATTTTAGGCCTATTTATCTTCGTTATGTTCACATACAATATGCTCTTTCTATAGGCTACAGGGAATAATATTTGTTCAATTTCGCGCTAATTGATCGATTTGGTATGAATTTTTTTTTTAGATTCTTCTCGCATTTCAGTCGAATATATTTGAACTTGGTTCTCTACTAAATGGTTATACAAAAAAAATAGTTTTGTACTGGTTACTGGTTATAGGCCTATATGCCCTACGCACGAGTAGGCCTAATAATCGTAAACAATAAAAACACCAATTAGTTTTGTTTAGTATCATTTATTATTATTGTTTTTTCATTAAAACAGATTAGCATTGAATAATACAATGTCTGAGTTTTTCTCTACAATTATGGCTCGATATAAAACTAATACAAAATAAAATATAGTTTGTTTTTGGTGATATTATTTGTCCTAATATTTCAATCTAGGAGCTATTGAAAATTCTCTATCAATAACGTGAAAACGATTCTAGAAGATTGTTACAATAATGCAAATCAATACATTTGTATAAACACTCTGAATTAAACTATAGGCCTATCAGATCACTTGAAAATATACATTCATCACAGATTTTTCTCATTATTTTTTCACTACGATATATCAAAATAAAATTGCATATACGATTACAAATGTTTTTGAGAGATGTTATTACATTAATCAGACAATTTTACAATATTCACTCATTTCTTTTAATTACTTTCAGTAACCTTTCACGATATCAATAACAGATTATTTCATCATATAATACTTTTATTCAGAGTGCAAAATCACATCACAATATACTTCATTTCTTCAACAGAACAATTGTGTATCCATGTAATGCAATCACTATCACAATTATTGGCATATATTTGATTAATTAACTATTACCAATGAATCGAGTTCGTTACGCGCAGGCGCCAGCAGATAGTGACAACAAGTGTGGAGTGGGGGGAAATAACTGGAAATAACTGGTTATCTAAGCCCCAACACCTTGGTCTTTAAACAAGATAGTAACCTAGATTCATCAAGTGCACGCGTTTTTTTCGTATATTAAAACAGTTTAATTTTACAAATTTATATGGCCATTTTAATACCAATATCTATTGTCAGTGAAAAAGCAAATTCAAGTTTTCTACTATTGAGAATACTTTACTGTGTTGATTTTGTTGAATCATATGGTTTTACGAAGTGAGACGAATAATACGAATGTGAATTGGTAAATAAGAATGCATCAATTTATGGAAGAAATATGTAGAAGGTAAAATGAAAAAATTAATAATTTCAAGTGATGAAGTACTGTGACTTGTGTTGCTATGCGGGTATAATGGTTGGTTGTCGTAGAATCATTTCTTAGGCTATTAATTTCGCGTTTAATATAGGCTGCCATTTACGATTCCTGTTTATGCCACTTTTGCCGCGTAACTTTTGACCTTGCCCTATACAGACCGTGTGGAAAACATTCACCACTTCATGTTTAGATTGCAACAATAAATGATTGTTTTTTTTGTTTCTTTTTTTTTAGCGAGGCACTATTGGCACTACCGTCACTGACAGTTCTTAAGCAAGAAGCTCCATCGCCAAATTCACACATTGAAAATGGGTATGAAAATTTACTATGGTACTTTAATTATCAATAATAGTTGAGGATTCATTTTTTTTAAATGAAAAATATTGGTACAGTACAATATTTTCAATAGACTGATTCCAATATCATGGGTCAGTATATGGATTTTATGATATATGATTATGAATATAATGATTTTATGAAGATTAATTAAATTAAATTTTCAATCTTTAAAGTTATCTTCTGACTTGATTGGGTTAGGGATAAACTCAATTGTCTAGTATTCAGTATTGCTTTTGGATAAGTGTGTAATTAGCAATTTTTCTTTTGTTGTCTGTGCATTCATCTGATTTATATGTTTATTTCTGTCATGTGTTTTATGAACTAGAATATGTCTTTTTTTATACCATGTTTTTCAAAAAATATTTCAAAATTGGATTTATTAAATATTTAAATTCAATTGAATAATTCTGCTCTGTTTTTATGTTATATTAATAGAATCCCCATATTTTATTGTCCCAATTAAAATTGCTTACATTGCTGCCATTTTCATTACTTAGATTAGGTCCAGTTTTACTAATTTCAGTCACGTACTAATCCACTAACTATAAAATGACATGTTATTTTCAATTTATTCATATTGGGTTTAATCTAACCCCGTTCCTCCCTTGCGCAGCCTCGGTACCAACTCGACGAACGGCGTTCGAGAAGCCGACTCGAACACTCCTAGTTTCAAGAACGCGCTCCAGAACAACTCTCAGCACGGCAGCGCGTCTTCGCTGCACCAACTCTTACAATCCAACTACAACAACGTGAGCAGTACCAACCACCCGACACAAGTCGACACTAACAGTCCGGACGCGGGGTACCAACAGCGGGCCACTAAAACCGCACCGGCCAGTTCCACCACTACGCTGCAGGATCTAGGCATCGATTGCAGGTAAGCAGTTACAAGTGTTTATATGAATTGGGTAAAAGGGGAAGAGAGAACAGCAGCTTACCGAGGTTCACAAGTAGATAGGCCTACTTGTGGTGGTGTTGCAGCCGTTGATAGCACGTAGAGATGAAGTAGATACACAAGATTATGACGTTTCGGCTGTTGCCTTTATCACTGTAGAGTAGGTATCTACTTGTGAACCTCGGTGAGCTGCTGTTCTCTCTTTCCCTTTTACCCAATTCATATATTAAGCCTAAGGTTATTTTCCTATACACACCAAGTCATTTGACAGTTACAAGTGTTTGTTATACATTAGGCCTAGTATTACCAAGTCCAGTTAGCCTTTATCTGAGAGTTAGTGAACACAAATAGCATGGGTAACCATGGTGATAACAACTTTTAAACTGCCAGTTGGAGCTACTCCCTCGTTGGTAATACCGTACCTTAGTCAAATATAGTGTAACAATTTTTGAAATTGAAAAAAAAAATGTATAATGTATAATAAAAACACATACTGTATTGGGTTTAAGGACGCACTATAATGTTACCAACATCTATTGGTGTAACTCTAATTTATAATATGAATTATTTATACTGCATTTTACGAAATATTGATAAGTTTTGGTAAAACTAATTACCAGGCCCTAATTACTTTAATTAGGTATAAAATGTTATTGGTAACCTAGAGTAACTAATAACAAGTTAATCCGCTTATAATTGTCTAATCAACAATTGATGTTATGTTTGTAAATCTAGACCGTACTAAATTTTAATACCATATGGATGAAAAGTATCTATGGTACCGGTAGCGTAGTAGGCACCTCGTAACTCACCGTGTATGTGAACCATAATCATGGATAAGATTCATGATACCGTTGTTATAAAAAACCTCTCAGTTTTCTCTCCCACATGGCGTTTTCAATGCTTGTCCACTTTAACTATTATTGTGATTATAAATTAATCTAGTTGAATATCTATAATAAATAGGCCTACAGTGAAACCTCTATCCATCGTTTTTCAAGGGGCCATGAAATAAAACCATCCATCCAGGAAAATTTAGCATTGATTATATGAGAGTGGGTTTAGAAAAAATGAATGATACAAACAGGAAAACGATGGATCCGGGAACGATGCATAGAGGTTTCACTGTATAAGCAAAAAATATAGCTAATAATCTACGTTGAATAGATTATAATACGTAAAATGAATATATTAATGTAGACTAATTAACCGCGTTATTTCATTGTCTGGCGAGCAGGTTTCAATATGTCCTGGCCGCGGCAACGTCCATAGCTACCAAGGTCAACGAGGAGACGTTAACGTACCTGAATCAAGGCCAGAGCTACGAAATCAAACTGAAGAAGCTCGGAGAGCTGTCGGCGTATCGGGGAAAAATACTCAAGGTAAGCTTACGCTAAATGCGTTCATGATCGGATCAATTAACGGGTTACCGTAATTATGCATTCTCATTCTTTTGTGATTTCTATGTGATAACATCGTGTTTATTGTATTATTAAAATCATATAGTATTATTGAATTTTAGTTCAACAATCGCAGCAACAGCTATGTTATTTGTGGGTACGAGTTGGCGTTGTCAACGATAACTATTTGGATTACGATCAATATTTTTGAAACGATACGATAATCGATTAATTTTCTGAAATATTTTCATCATCGAAACATTCTTTCAAACCTTGCAAAGCAAATTCTATATGAATGATTTCCCTTGTCTTATTGCTGAACTCAAACCCGCACCAAGCTGGATTTCAGTTATTTTTCAATGGTTTTCAATTATTCTATTGTTGATCAACGATGGCGATAGTAATCCTTGCGTCTTCCAGAGCGTGATCCGTATCTGTTTCCACGAGCGTCGGCTGCAGTACATGGAACACGAGCAGATGGCGGCTTGGCGAGCTTCCCGGCCCGGAGACAGGATTGTCGAGGTGGACATCCCGCTCTCCTACGGGATATACGACGTCATACAGGATCAGTGGCTGCTCAACACGGTAGAATTCCTGTGGGACCCTACCAAGGAAGTAGGAGTCTACATCAAGGTAAGCGTTAATAATGCGGCATATAAAATGAATTTGTGTAGTTATCATCCTTACGTCGTCGTTCCTGAAGTTGTTGGAGAATTACTTCTTAAAATGTGGGTTTCCGTTAATGAAATTTGAAATTTCGTTGTTTGGTGATTTTGTAGCTAAAATTGCCAATTTACAGAAAAAGGTAAGAAATAATGAAAAAAAAATGGAAATATTTGAAAGATTTCCAAAATAAATAATATTTTCTGTGTCTATCTTGAAGGTGACCCAATGAACATATACATAACTTGAAAAAAAACAGAAGTATCTGGAAATATATATAAGAATAAATTACACAAAAATACCAAAATTTTAGAAAATTATTATACTTTCGATGCATATGATTTTCACAAAGTAATTTACAATTTCAACGTGTTTTTGGTACTATGATACAATATTGTTTTACTGGTATTTCATATAGGATATTTGTGCTACCTGAAAATTGCAAGGTACACTTGAAAAAGTGTAGAAACATAACTTTAGGCCTATATTGACTGTATCACTGAATAACTTTGTGCAATTTCACGACTTTAGAAAAAACTTCTCTATTCTCTAATCATTACCGACCATCTTGACAGAGATTTTTCGTGGTTTCCTTATATTGTAGAACACCCAATGATATCAAGTTTCCCATCATCTCATAATTCCATTGTCATTAGATCTTGCTCATCATTAGCGTGCGTAGTTAAAAGCTTGCAATATAAATTTAAAAAAATGAAAATAATTTTATGTTTGCCTAATAAGAAACAATAATAATAAAAATATAGAATCAAAAGAGTTCATTGCGTTATTTGAGTTATTATAGTAATTATAAATTGTGAATTACATACCAGGTAATTTTTCAAACCAATCTAAATTAATTAATACATAACTAGTTCAAATAATATTACCACATTGATTCGAGTTGCATCATGCATATGATTAGCCATGCATGTTTTAAAAGAGAGAAAAGAGAGGTGGGAATTGTGACCTCTGTATATGTTGAGAGTTTAATTCATTACAAAAGCACTTATAATGAATGACTGATCGACACACCAAAATGTCAGTGCTAATGAATAGGGGGGACTATCGATCAAGACCGTCAGTTGAGAAAATTACGCTGGTGTATGTCAATCACTGATACTGATAGATATGTATTGGTAAATACTTCTATATTATAATTGTACATAATGTGGAAACATGCTCATTTAATTTAAGAGCACTCGATAGTCAACTTGGACGACTACATTTTTTTACTGATAACTTCGATATGAGATATCAAAATTTTAATGGTTCAAACACAGATTTTTAATTCCTGTAAAAATGTCGGGCATTATTTATAATATAACTTTTTTACATATATTTCGTATTCTAAAAGATTTAGTCTTCTATAAAAATGTGTAATTCGAGTAATTTCATTAAAAGAGTTTATGGAAATTAGTTCTGCGAGGCCTACCATTTTGTAACTGTTAAAAAGAGCTGTATTTCTATCACACCAAAATTTTGATATCTTGTACGGTACCATTCGAAACGGTTCACTGAAAAACTAGTATTCTACTAAATCAACTCCCATTTGCTCTTAAGTAGAATAATCAATGATCAATATCACCCTCATTCAACTGTTAGCTAGTATGAGAGAGTGAGAGAGAGAGAGAGAGAGAGAGAGAGAGAGAGAGAGAGAGAGAGAGAGAGAGAGAGAGAGAGAGAAAGAGAGAGAGAGAGAGAGAGAGAAGAGAGAGAGAGAGAGAGAGAGAGAGAGAGAGAGAGAGAGATGGTGGTACGCAATATAAAATATAACCTTGCTGTAAGTGAACTAATTGTACATACTACAATAAAAATTTCATCAGGTTTATTTCATTAAATAAACCATTTAAATATACCAAATGAATAATTATATATTTTTATCTATAGGTCCTAATATTAAAGATTGCCTGCAATTCATAAAATCAGTGCCTTAACTACCACAGGGGCAGACAGGGCAATTGCCCCAATGTCCGTAGCCATTGGGGGGCCCATGATGTATCATCCAAACTTTAAATTGCCCATTTTTACCTGAAATAGAATTAATTACCTGAAATTGGATTTTCTTTCAAAGTTCTAATTAATTACCTGTAGTGAGGCTAGCTGACTGCGCTTGTCAGAGGAAAAACAAAAGTACCCTGCAACGGACTATAGTCGCTAAATATAGTGTTGCCTAAATGTATCGCCTTGCTGTAGGTAATTTGACCAATTGCTTACTGTGTACAAAGGGTGATTTTATACTAATTAAGAGCAGCACACTCTGTGGAGGGGCAAGTGTGAAGTGCAGATGCTATTTCGGTAACGGTGGCTCAAGCAATAGACCGAAACTTCCGCCTACTCCTGTACCATTCAATAAGACATCTGTAGAACCAGCCGCCCCCATGCCAACTGAAGTCACCGTTGGGCGTGGGTCTAAGTCCCGCATAAGGCATGGCTTTTTGTAAACGTCCTTTCACCTATCATCACTTAATCGTTTCATTATCACCCGCTCATCCGTACCCCGTATAACCTAGATGTTTGTCGGGTCGTTAAGCAGTATTGAAAAAATTGTAGAATCTAGAGAGTAGACAGAGAGAGAATGTCAATTTATTTGACGACTGTCCGCAAAGCGGGATACGAAGATGGTACAGCGTAATAAAATCAATACATAGAAGTACAATGGTTTTACAAAAGTGATACAAAATTGATTACAAAAAATCCTGAAATATTATAAAACTAATTTAATTAAGGGTAGGGCCTATCTAACAAAAGTATAAACCTTTGCTAATGCAGCATAGAATGAACAATCTTGAATCAAATGTCTATGAAATTGTTTGTTTTGTTTAGGTGAATTGCATTAGTACAGAGTTCACGCCCAAGAAGCACGGCGGAGAAAAGGGTGTTCCGTTTCGTATCCAAGTAGAAACGTATCTGCAAGGAGAGGGTTCGGTGGCGCGACTACACGCGGGCGCTTGCCAGATCAAAGTGTTCAAGGTGAGATAAACATTCAGTTCTAGTAACAGGTAGATAGAAATACAACAACAACAACAAAAATTGAACATGGATAGAAGTACAGTGTATACTACAGAAATACAGAACAGAAATACTGTAAGTTTACTCCAACTTTATTTTAAACAATATTACCAGCACATGCAGCGTGTGGTTAACGCGCTCGCTTCATGTGATCCGGGAGACGAGGGGAATTTCGAACCCAGTTTGATCCTCGCCGCTGACCATCTTTACAGAGATTTTTCATGGTTTCTCTATGTAGTCTACGCTAATGCCGGGATGGTTCCTACAATAAGTCGGCCATGACCGCTTCCTTCCCATTACCCAAGAACCTTCATCTCATCATCCTATCATCCCATTAATCATCCATCCGACGCCATTAGATCTGCTCTATCATAACAGTGCGTCGTTAAACCCAATATGAAAAAAATATATATATATATATTGTAATTTCACTTACTTGCAATGTAATTTTCAGCATATTTTATTAAATTTAGGCCTACTTGAGGACACTTTCTGACACTTTTCCTTACAATAAATTGAACTTTCAAAAAGCGACGTATAATTTTTTTTCTTGATAGATCGATTTTATTCATTACAAAATACATTGTTTGAACAAGTCACAGCAACAATACAATCATAATAATTAATAAAATGTCTAAGCTACATAATATTGATATACCGGTAATCATATACTTAATATTAATAAGTCCAGATCTGTCAAAATAGTTTGTCCAGACTATATCGAGATGTTTAATCATATTTAATACTTACTAGGAAAACGCCATATATGCGTTGTAAGACGAGCGGATAGTAATAGTATGGGTAAAAATGGGTAAAAACTACTTCGAGTGGTTCCAATTTAGTACATTTTATGTTTTTTCTTCAAAATGGCTGACCCATAGGCACGTTGAGCTGTTAGCTGCATTGTCTTGTCAGACCTTGACGAGTGGGCGGGCCATATGACGATCGCGCGTCATCGGCACTAGCCGACTACACACGATCGTGAGGCCCCTCTCAACGGTTTCTCACACGGAGTTGGTCTAGCTTCCTCACGCGCGCAATACGAAATTGACTAAATTCTAACTCGGAAGAGTGATGATTTACGTGGAAAAGAGATAAACCCTTTTTTCAATTGTTGATCTAAAAGTTTGGGGGTCGGCTTATATTCGGGGTCGCTTATATTCGGAACAATACGGTATATTTTGTGTAGAATAAACACACGTCCAAGATATTGACCTCTACTTAGCATAAGGTTTGTTTGCTCTTCAACAGTTGAAAGGTGGTGACCGGAAACACAAGCAAGATCGGGAGAAGATCTTGAAACGTCCCGCGTCCGAACATGAAAAGTTTCAACCGTCTTACGATTGTACCGTTCTGAATGATGTAAGTTGATATCATATTGTTAGGTTACCAACAAAAGATATTTTTCTTTCACAACTTGATTCGCGTAATCACGTATTACTTGGTTATTAATGCTTTTGTTATTAATTAATACCTAATAAAAATCTAATAATACAGAAAAATAATTATGTGAATTAATTGAATATTCAATATAATCAATCTGTAGTGAGTGACACGCTATGTTCATTTTCACTCACTGTATCAGTCTTCGAATTTTTTCTTCAATTCTTTGTTGAAGGCAAATCATATAGTTGTGTGATACATTATAATTATGATGTTAGCAAATTAATTATAATCATATAGTAATTAATAATTCAAAACCTGATAGCCTACTGTATTTTAAATGAGAGTAATGTTTCAATTGTAGGCTTTATACAGACCTTGATAACTTTTAAGTTTTAACAATTACAATAATTTACATTGCATAATAAAAAGCATTCATTCCCTCAAGAGTCGTGTGTTTTTGTTCGTTTACAGATCCCGACAGAGTTTCTATACTCGGCTCCGATGAATTCCGCAGTTTCGTCTAGCGTCCCTGTTTACAGTCCTACCGACAATCGGTGAGTTTTGTCTGATTTTTATTTTAGTAATATTTCTTGTACTGACAAATGTTTCTCAATCTTTACATGAAGTACTTTTTTCCATGAAAAAAAAGGATACAGTAGGGGAGATACTTTGTGTTATTAGTTACTTTGTTATTCACCCTTACTTACTACAGTGAAACCTCTATGCATTGTTCCCGGATCCTTCGTTTTCCTGGTTGTATCATTCATTAGTTCCAACCCCAGTCCCATATAATCAATGTTAAATTTTCCTGGATGGATCGTTTTCCTGCATGGATGGTTTCATTTTCCTGGTCCCTTGAAAAACGATGGATAGAGGTTTCACTGTATTATTTACTGTTTACCATTATTTACTATTAGTCACTTTGTTTCCTGTTATTACGGCTGTAGTAGGGGTGTGTGAGCACTCGAATTTTCGAGTTCGTGTTCAAATCTAGCTGGATGTTTTTTTTTTGTAGTTTTATTTTGTACCTGTGTTTTTCCAAATATGAAACGTGGTTTTTCCCGAATTTTGTAGTCCAGAAGTCGCTACTGATATTCGAATCTCGGCCTAGCATCGGTCAAAAATACGTTTTTCATTTTTGTACTTGGGCCGTGTATAGGCCTACTAAACATATGGCGTGTTGAAAATGGTCGCTCTATAGTAATTTGTACTTCTCTCAAAACTGATTGAAAACTCAATATTTAGTAGGGCTTAGGCCTACTAATTGATTTTTTTTTCCGAACTCGAACTTAAAAACTCGGCACCCCTAATTCTTACCCCTAGTTTCATACGGAAAATTATTCGCCCAAGGATGTAATCCACCAAAGGCTCGGTGGCTTGTGTTTTTTGTATGTTTTTGTTATTTTATGTGTTTTTGGTGTGTTCTTCTATTTTTTGTCTTCTGTGCCTCTTTTAACCAATTTAATTTCTATGAATGTGGCATTCTATTACTACAGTACTGTATACTGTTTCTTTAATACATTTTGAAATCCAACTTGAAAACCCATTAGTTTGACGAGCGTAACCCGCTTTGGTACACATGCGTGCGTGTGATGCATTCATTCTATGTGCAAATTAAACAAATCAACAATATTATTAAATTGATGGACTGGAAGGATATGCGTCATAATTTTGACACTTAAAATTTTTGAGATATTTTGACGTTTGACATTTTTGGTAATTTTGACATTTTGACATTTGTCAGATTAATTCTATTGGTTGAGATACTAATTCTGAGTAAGCCTAATTCTTAAGGCTGGTAATTTTATCCGTGAAATATAAAAGTACCGTACTAGTAGTTTTCATGTTCTATGAACATGGGATCAATATCTATATCTAGGAAGTATTCACTCATTCTCATTTTTAATTTCTTTTATTACCGGTACTGAAGTGAGGTATGCAAACAAATAGTGAACAAACTTAATTTTTTAGTTTCAATGAAAAGAATATGTAGGCCCTATAAAGTAAAATTGAGGAAAAAAAATGTCTTATACATTAAAAATATAATTACTTTTCCAATTAGGGGGCCTACATTCTGTGTCATTTTACGCAAAGATTCCCTTTCATATACTAGAAACAAATTGGGCTTGTACGATAGCTTCCCCTTTTTTTCTGTTTGAGAACAGCCTTATGATTTTTTTAAACCAAATTGATTTGTCACTTTTTTCGAAAGACGAATTGAAAGTTTGAAAATTCGTATAAGAATGGCATGAGGAGATATTTCCAATGAATCAATTTCATACTTTAAAAAAAAATGTAGGCGTAATTATTGTTCCAAATAAGTTTCACCGAGCTTTAAGAAATTTGATTCCGTTAGGATAAAAAATTTAATTCATTGTGAATGTGAAAAATGAAAGAGTTTCAAGATTGTTAGCCTTGGATGATCAACCAGTTGGCTGTATTTTAAAGACAGTGACTAGACTTGATACTTTCAAAATCAAGGTGTGTAAACAAATAACTTTCGAGTACATTTCATATAAATATCTCGCTCATCTTACAACGCACATAACTCGAGACATGTGGTCGAGTGGCTAGTCACCGAACTCTCATTCAAGAGACCGGGGTTCGATTCCCACCATGGTCGACCATCCTGACAGGGTTTTTTCGTGATTTCCTAACGTAATTCAGGTCAATACTTGTGCGTTTCCGTAACAACAAGCCACAACTGACTCCTTCCCATTATCCAAAAGCACAAAATAAAATTACCATTAAAATCTCATCATCTCATATATCATTCACCGACGCCAATAGATCGTAGTCATCAGTTCGTCGTTAAACCCAATATGAATAAATAAAATTCAACGCATGTGCTGCACATTCTTAGTATTATTACAAATGTAAGATTTATAGACATTTGCTGCATATCAATCGACAATCATAAAACAATTGTACACTGGTTGAGGAACACAGTAGCCGCCCCGGTGGCTAAGTCAATTATCGCTAGCGGTAGTAACTGAAGTCACCGTTGGGCGTGGGTTCGAGTCCCGCATAAGGCATGGGTTTTTGTAAACGTCCTTTCATCTAACATCTCTTCATCGTTTCATTATCATCCGCTCATTCGTACCCCCGTATAACCTAGCTGTTGGTGGGGTCGTTAAGCAACATTAAAAAAAAAAAAAGGAAAACAGTAAGAGAAACTATGGTATAATTGTTAGATGAGCAAGTACTGTACGAAAATCAGATATGCCGTTCGATGTTCATATTTACGTTCAACTAAATATTTTAGGACTTTGATTCGATATCGAACTGGAATATTCAACATTCGATACATTTTATACCAAAACTATGATCGAAATCGATTTGAAAAATGATCGATAAATAAAATTATCCGCTTCCTACGGGAACTCCTTATTGCTTGCGAGAATATTGAGCCTTTTTATTAGCAATTCATATGAAAGACAGAGAGCATTGATCGTCCGTACGCAGCGTTCATTCGACGGGCACCATTCTGTTGCACGTAATTATACATTTTTCGATCCAATTTAATATTTATCGCATCATCAATTTCGATCTATTCCGATCAATATTCGGTATCTCTTTGTGTTTTGACATTTTTATTTCAAGCGGCAACACGATGAAAATATTCTTCATTTATTTTCTCTCATTTCGTTTATTTATTCACCTGGACGTGGGATGAGAGGAAGTGAGTATTATGATAGAGGCAGCAGAAATGAAATTTATAAGAAGTATTGCAGGAATATCGCAATTGGTCAGTGGGTTAGGAAGACAGAAACTTAGTTGGTACAGACATATGAAAAGAATGTACGATGTACGAAGATAAAAGACGAGTGGGTAGACCGAGGGAGAAATGAAAGATGGGAGTGCGATAGTCTGGGGACGTGGATTGTCATGGGACAAGGGTGACATGGATTGAACACTACTTTTCAGATTTTTTTGCACATGTTATTGGATGAGCGAAGTGAAGACTCAATTTCACCTTACTCGAAAAGAAGATCTTAAACGACTGTTGAGAAAAATTATTTCGAGATTTTGAAAATCCTCGTGAGAATAACCCAGGAGGGAAAAAATCTCCGAATGGATTCAAATTTCTACTGAATACTAATTACTAATTATACCCAAGTTCACCAATTAAGTTTGAGTTCGTATAAAGTTCAGTATACTAATTATTCCAAAGTTTTACATAAATCTGATGAGCAGTTTTAAAGATTAAAAATCACCGTGCATTTTTTTAACATCAATGATAGCTATTCAAAGTCCATGGGAGTCGATTTAGCGAAATATCAGTTTTTTGGAGATAACTTTCGAATGGTATGAGATATCAAATTCTAATACAGAGAACACAGCTATTTTTGATACCAATTTCAAGATGGTGTAAAATATAACTATAAAACTCATGTTCCATAATTGTGAAATGTATGGGGCTAGAAAAGTTTTTTAACGGTATATGCTTGACAATTATGCAATATGAATTGAAGAGTTACTTTATAGTTACCGGTACTTATAACCTATACCCTCTTGAGGATATTATGAAGCAATGGGAATAAACAATAATCAATAGATAAATCAGGAAGGCAGTGAGTCATATGAAGTCAGAAGAAGGTGTGTATAAAGGCCCGTTCTCATAACAGGTGGCAGGCGGTGGCGTTTAAAAAAATCGCCTGCCGCCTGCGCTGTTCACAAAATCGCATTTCTTCTCATCCAGTTGGTGTTTTGATTCATTTATTTAAATATATCATTCGAGTTCAATTCAGGCGTTAAAGTGATTTTCAGCACCGTATTATGTGTTACGCAAATTCAATAATAATGAATATTTGAATAGTACCGAATTAGTGGCGATATTTTGACATAACCCTACTTCTTGCATTAGTGAGAGAATTTAACCGCGCCGTTTTATTTTCAAAGCTAAATTTATTCCATCTCTCGCGGTAGAGATCAATAAGTGCAAGAAACAGAATCTACGGCTTTCTGATTGGCTAGAAAAAACGCCAGCCGCGAGCCATGAAAACGGGCCTTGATGCTCTCCATTAAATTTCATATAAAATCTCGCTTATCTTTGAACGCATATGCTGCGTTTTCCTATTATATTTTTATGCTATTATGGAAAACCTCTCACTGGGTTGTAGTGGCATCCAATGATAACATGTTGCAAGTCTCAGCCAACCTTGTAGGACACTCAGTATATTACTCAGTTGTCAAGTTTTTATTACCTTAGTAAAGAAGGACTTGACATAAATCAGATAATATATGTGTTGTTTACTATTTAATTATCTTGTTACTGCTAATAGTGATAGTTTTCCTGTAGTTGCACCATTTCCTTAATTAGCATGCAGTGTTTTTTTAACTATCTGCTTTTTATTGTTTTTATAATGAATATATAGGCTTATATATTACATTATATATATATATTATATATATATATATATATATATATATATATATATATATATATATATATATATATATATATATATATATATATACATGTATATATATATATATATATATATATATATATATACATGTATATATATATATATATATATATATATATATATATATATATATATATATATATATATATATATATATATATATATATATATATATATATATATTTATTGTTGGACTTTACCTAACAGTAGTTAATTACAATAAAAGCCAATTGGAAGCCTCACCTCACTGTACATAAAATTTTGAAATTTTATAAATAATTTATAATACATCAATATTAAATACAAAATACCTCGTTCTCAAAGGCTATATGAAAATTGAACAAATTGTAACGTTCTGTATTCATTACCATAATTATTATAATTTTGCTTCACCAAGTTATTCCTTAATCATTTTATTTGTATGGGTTATGATATAGGTCTACTACTTTCTCAATATTACTTATTGTCTTCAAGTAGGCCATAGTATGAAGTTATATCAAAGTAATATCCAATTTTGATAACACGTAATAATTTTGGTTTCAGAGTTTCATGGAATAATTTATGGTTCATGATAATTTAACATTCAATATGAACTTAGGCCTATATGATTTCATTTTTCCTAGTTTATTTCTATTGTATTTACTTGATATTTCTCCTATATTCAGTTGTATTTGTATTCTTTGATTTATAATTATTTATGTGTACTTCAGTATCTACCCAAACACCCTTATATACAATATACTTTTTTTCTTAAAGGCTTTAAGTGTTACGTATACATTTATATACTATTATACCACACTATAACTTATTATTTTATGTGCAGTGCATGTGTAGGCCTAATTGTTGTTTTATACTAGGTTTGTATTGTCCTGATCAAACTGATAAAATATAAAGAGCTGAAAAAAAATATATAAATGGCTATTAGAATGTACACAATGTAACTTCTTTATGGTTTATAAATATTTATATTTTGCCCTCCTCCCTCATCTGATTGATTCCACACTTTTGACATGTTCTTCAAGTGCAGAAATAGTGTTTTAATAACTTATAAATGATGTAACACCAATCGATTCAAAGAAGAGTAAAAAATTCCAATCAACGTAATTAAATATATAGTTACAATCGTGCTTCCTCTATTGACTTGTTTTGAATGTCATTAGTTTGCATTGCAACGACGACACTGTTTTTTGTCCGTGTTGTTTCGGGTTTGAAACTAGTGTTATCTAGATATTAAACATGTCATAACATGTTAAAATGGTGAAAGGGGGAAGTAGTAATGAAGTGCCGCATGATTCTGGTTTAGTCTTGTTCTAATTATAGCTGATAATAATAATTATAGTGTTTTTAATCAGTTGGTCTAACTATATATATACACACACACACACACCAATATTATTACGTCAGTCAGCTTACGTCTAAAACAATTCACATTGAAGTTTTGATCAATATGTTGGATTTAAATCGATTGAAGGTTGAATCCATCTAATAATAAACACTCATGACTAGTTAATTTTTTATTTATTTATTAACAGGTTTAATAAAAACATGCTAAAAATATCCTCTTCCCATTCATAGACCTTGAATTACGAACATGACCGAACATCACCGAATGATATTTATTAAACTGAGAACAATCCCGAACGACAACTTCAACTAGTTTACTCCAGTTCAAACCAACATAAATTGAATACATATTCAGTAAGTTGGTTGTTGTTGGCGGACGTGGTATTCGGTATTATTAGTTTGTCCTATTCATGACTGAAGTTGCAACAACCGATTGAACAAAGTTATTTGACACAGTGTAGCCTCACTGCCATTGCGATTTAGTAGCATTCGATATAACAGGCAGTTTCGCGAATGTGTTACAGGGCTGTGGGCTCGAAATGTTATCTTAGGAACATTGCTGTCAAACTGAAAGCGCGACGTGATTGGGAATGGTTTTTAAAAACATTAAAATCACAGTACCAATACGCGATTATTTCGAAATTGGTGAAAAAAGTGGCGCTCTTCGAAAACGAGATAGTATCATCATCAAGGGATGACAATCGCGAAATCGGAACAACAAGAAAAAGAAGTGGGACCTTTGTTGAATCGCCGTGGATTTTAAATTTGTGTAGCAATAATAGACAACAATTAGAAAGAAAGAAAAAATTGTTTACTGTTGTTTATATCTGTAGGCGGTTTCGACATGCTGCAGGATTGACGTAAATGATGCCGTGCTTATCTAATTGGTTACGTTATTAAATCGCAAAATCTAAGGACTGAAATAAAAGAACAGGTGTCATTGTTCTGAGAATCTGTTTCGTAAGAAATACCGGTAGTAAAGAGTATGTTAAAACTTTAAACCTGTTGAATCTGGAAGTTTATGGTTGAGATACCAAAGTTGTGCAGCTTCAAATCCAGATATAACTTGAAAGAAGCTAATTTGATTAAGATAATTATCTTTAACCTTATTATTTAGACTGAACATTTTGCTCATTTGTAAATCTACCTCCGCTACATAACATAAGATTTTCTGCACTGATATCGAATATTTCTAATAAGTATTATTTTAGATCACTTTTGTCATTGGTTCGCACGTACGGTAACTAAGTTGTTCATTCACAAGAGTTTTTCTAGTGGGCCAAGTGTATTTTAAAATCAAAATTTATCCAGAAATTTGATAGTAATTGGACTTATCAATTTTTGAAAATTTTCAATCAGATCAGTGATGTTGTTTTTCGTACGTACATTAACAATGACCCACGACGATTTTATATTACGAGCAAGCTATTTTCATTGGATGACACCGGTAGCGAATGAACGTCGAATACGCTTGAAGTTGATTGGGAAACAAGTAAATATCACATTGCGAAGGAATTGTCGATCGAATTCAGTCGTCGATAGACATTCGATGCGTTTTCGTAAAAGACGTTGCCCTTACGATATACAAAGAAGATCAAAGTAAGATTTTACTAGCACTTGCACTTATTTCTCTTACGTAAATGATTGTTTTTTAAATTCTTGAAATTTGTAATACTCCATTGAATACAGGTCATATTCTAATAACTATACCCCAACTAAACATTACATTATTTTAAATAATTTTCAAGATGAAGTAGGAACTTTTATGATGTAATAATTTTTAAATAAGCTCTCTTATTTTTTAATACGCCCACTGTGCAGCCAACTGCGTAGTGTAGATTTGATATAAAAATGTTATAATTTCCAATAGACCCTATAAAAATGTTGATGGAAATCTTCATTTGATGAATTATTAGTATTACTGGTATGGTACTCCATAAGTTGTAGGCCTATATCTAATCTATTACCTGGTATTACAACTTTCTCAATTTTTTGTGTGTTTAAAAGCGAATATACTTGCACTCACGGAAGTTGAATGTCCCTAAACCACTAGTGCGCAAGTGGTTTCTACCTTCATCTTTTGTTGAAACAGTAACAGTAAACATGTTTCAGTACCATATGCACTGAACTTACTGAAATAGAGAACTTTTACCGTAATTTTTCTCCGTGTAACACATGTGTTTTAAAGTATGTTTCACATCTAACCTACAAAATATAAAAATTTAATAATGTTACTTCATTGGTTTTGCTTCTGTTCATTTCGTAGCTAGAAAAATGTACATACCCAAAAAGTACTCGACTCGTTTTTATCTTGAACTCCATATTCCGCTATTAATTATTCAATAAATATTCCTAACGTGATCGATATTGTTTATTTCAGTGTGAACCTGAACCGTGGCAATGTGACTCCCACGAGCAGTACTAACAACCTTGCGTTGTCCGGTAACATTATCGCCAAGGAAGAGCGTAATGGTCCAATCGTTCCGCAGATGGTAGCACTTCCCTCACCAGATGACATCAATGAAAATATCCCCGCTGATCAGCAATCATTACCGCCCCAAGACATTCCAGTACGTTGAGTTCAATTAACCACTTTCTGTGTCCGGATCAAAACCCTAAACAGCTAAAATTTTGCTGCCAACACATCTTTGTTGTTGGCGTGAAGTAGGTCATCTGCGGTGAAGGTTTCGGATAGTTGTGGATAGACTGTAGCACCTGTTCTGGGTCGAGGATTTGCTTCCACATTTGCACAGCTTGGGCAAGTTTGTCTTACACTTTGATATCCCAACCATCATTCTGTTCACTGTCCTCCAAACTGTATAAGGGAGGTCTTGATATACATAAATCTTGATATACAATTATTGTTCTCCATTTACGGCAAAGGATGAATAGATAAGACCATTTAGAAACTGCACCTCTCTGTTGTTTCAATTCTTCGAGACTGTCTTGTCACAAATATAAATAATTATATGTGGATTATTTTCAATTAAAAACAATGAACTTTGACACCAGCTTTGCCTTAAATAAACTATTTATTGGTGGGGTCATTAAGCTAACAATAATCATATATTCTACAGCACGTACATACGTAGTTAGCTTGATTCTTCTCTACTCATCGTTGTTCTATTAATAATCTGCGTAACACAATCAAGGCGCGTTATGATCTATAAATAGTAGACCAGCTTTCACTCGTTTCAGTTGTATCGATCCAGTTTGAAGCAGCCAAGGTCAATATCCGATGTGCATGATGCCATCGTGTCTACTTCATGAATAATAAATCATACTTGCATTTGATCAAGTCAATATCATAAGTTCAAACTTGAAAAAAATATGGTTGCTGTGCTTGAGTTAACGTACACTATGTAAGGCTTACCAGTAATTGATAGAATATAGGTGAGTCAATTGAAAATAATATCTAAATTAGGCCTACCCTTTTTAGACGAGAGGAGTCTATTAGTTACGAGGCGCTATTTCTTCCCCTATGGGTGCCATCGGTATCATATTTATAGGGCTGTATTATTGTAGGAGGGCCTGCGCTAGACTAAGGCCCGGTATTACCAATCCGTTTTCCGAGGGTTAGTGGGAACAATATTATGAGTAACCATGGTGATAATAACTTTAAACTACAAGTTAGAGCTACTCCTATATTGGTAATTTGGGCTCTACACCAAATATATATATTTTTTGGTTTCATTCAAGTTATATATTTTTTTGAGTATTAGTTTTTAGTAGTATTCTAATTGATAATCAACTGTAATCTTTTTTAAATATTCACTGTTATTCAATTATAGATAATTATGCATTTTCTTATATTTCATTCTTTCATTTCCTTGGAACAGCAGTTTAGCCAAGTTAGCCTCCTTACCACATTGAAGAATCCCATTTCCAGAAATATTTAGTAGTTCTCCAAAATGCATAGAATCATATTTTCAACAGGAATTTTAAAAAAATGTTCATGGCATGCTGCTTCCCTTGCCTTCCCCTTCACACGTTTAGTATTACGAGAGCACAATTGAGTCGTTGCCCAGGGCACTAAAATGACACTAGACGTCCTGTATCAAGATAACCTTGTACGTATTTAATGACGTGTTTCGATTAAGGATTAAGTAATCCTCAGGATTTGTAATTCGTTACCTGTTGATGAATGAACTTATGATGGCTGAATCGTACAAATTGTAATGCAATGAAAAAATATATAATTTCTGATGTTTTTGCTCTCTTAGATTGGCTTCCATGAATTGCCTAGTGATGCCACTGCTCAACAGACTGCGCAATGGCTTCAAGCGCACAGGTTTGGCGCTTACCTACGCATATTCACAAGTTTTTCTGGTGCTGATGTACTTCGCTTATCCAGAGATGATCTCATACAAATCTGTGGCTTGCCTGACGGCATTCGATTATACAATTCACTTCATTCCAGGTACGAACGAGCTCTACTTTTGTTCAGGAAATGGTATGAAAAGTAATAGCTTGGGGTAATTGAAAGTAGAGTAAGGCTTTGTTCGAGAAAAAAAGTGTCACAAATGCGCCTCTTAATGAAGTATGGCCAACAAATACTTACAAAATAACTGTCTATAAATGTACTATTTTTTTGAGACTTTTTTATTTCGAGACGTTGAGCTCAAATGCTCGCAAACGGCTCATCATTCAATAGACTAGTCTCCGGCTCCTGCCGTGGTTGTCTATTCTGGTCAAGGTTCGTTGTAGTTTATCTCAGTAGCAAAAGATGAAATCTAACATGATTCCTCATTCATTACCCATTCCTTACTACCTCAGTGCTTCACGTTTTGAGTAGTAACTTGTAAATCTTTGAGAATGGGTGACTAATATCTATTGATAAGTTGAATGAATAACATATTGAACGAGGTATTAGATGCTGGGTTATTCCGTCGTGTCGTTTGAGTCAAATTAATACTCGACCGAAACGTCGAGTATTAATTCAACTCAAACAACGAGACGGAACAACCCAGCATCAAATAACTCATATTCGGGTCGCGAAAGCCTCACACAACTCGACATATTGAACATTATGTTTATGAGAGCAGTTACGAAGTAAGTGTAGGGCTCTCCAAGTAAGTGTTTGTATTCGAGATGTACCGTCTTACTTAGTCATGATGTACTGTAGTATGGACGGTTGATGTAAGCCCATAGACAGAACCACCTTTCTAAGATAATTCATCATTTTATCAATATACCCTAGTTTTAGTAGTTTCTTCATGATTTTTTGTTTATTTATTTTTATTTATTCACTCCTCTCTAATCAAACCTTTAGTGTGACCCTGTAGTCAGAAGACCAAGAGAAAGGCGGTAGGAGGGAGTGAACTTTGGGGTAGTCAAACGAGGAGAAAAATCAGAGGATGTGGTAGGCGACAGATGGTGAGAGTATGGAGAACGGTGGAGGGAAGGAAGAAGCAGAGGATAGTAGTAGTGAAGAAGAGGAAGAAGTCAGAACTGGCAGGAATTGATTGATATAAGAAGACTGCCCTAGAAAAAGTTGTGGAAACACCCCCTGGCCCAATCTAATTGGTTATCTGGGTTTGAGAAATCTGACACTTCTTTCTAAAACAATTCACGTTACTTCATAATATATATACAACTTTTTTTTTCGTTCTCCCCATCCAACGATGTCGGGTTGGGGGGGTGGAGGTGACTTCACCGTTGTTTCTAGGGCTGCCTGGGATGTCGAAGACGGTGAGCCATTCCGTCTTCCTGCCCGTAGTCTGCTTCTCCTGCTTCTTCGCCCTCTTCTTCCTCCAGTTGCCGCTCCACCAATTCCTTCCACATTTCTCTATTTTCCCACCATTTCACTCTTCATTTCTCTCTTCAATATCTCCTTCAATGCTATCAGTCCACCTATTTATTGGACGACCCACTTTTCTTTTCCCCATATCCCTGCCCATTTCAAATTCTCTTCTTGGGATTCTATTTTCTCCCATTCTTTTCATATGTCCAAACCACCGTAATCTTTCTCGACCCAAGTTCCAACTCAACTTCTCCACTCCCAGGTCCTTTCTAATCTTCTTACTCCTGATCTTGTATCATAATACATCATAATATCATAAAATAACGTCAGTGTTTGTCGGCAGATCAATTGTTCCGCAGTTGACGATGTACTTGTGCGTTGAACAATCGGCTGTCTATCACGCACTCTACTTGGCATCTCTTTCGAGTATCGAGCTCGGAACGAAACTCGCCCTTTTACTCAGCGTTTCGACCAATCAGATTCACGACGTTTACATGCAGGGTCCGGCTGGGATTCACGTCCTAGTCACTGATGACGTCGTTAGAAATATCAAAGACGAAGCGATGTACACAATTGAGATATTACAAGGTGAGATGAGTGATTATCACTTTACGTACGGTGAGAATACGAATATATTCACCATGATATGTAAGCCTGTACATAAACGTATTACCGGTACCTTTGGGAAAATGCTTTCCAAGCATATTTTAGACGCTCAATATCATGCTAATTACAAGACTTACCAATAAGAATTCCAGACTTGATTTTTTTTCAAATCAGCATTGAACTTGACACAAAGTCATTGTTAAGCTAACATAAAACGTTGGGTCATTCAGGCAAGGTACCATTTAAGGGCACTCTTGTAACCCGAATATTAAGCACATATTAATCACAATGCTAGTGGAATGTCTCGAATTCATATATCGTAATATTATCTCTCTCCATTAACGCATATTTTTCAACTTTTAAACTTCGGAGTATTGTATGACGATCGATAACATATCTAGTAACAGATTCAATTATCGGGTATTAGGAATTGGTTAATTGTTTGTTTAATATTACAAGACAGTTAATGAGTGACGTATCTTACATTTATATGTGATACTGATACTTGATTGATTCCATTTATTATATGATTAGGTTAGGTTAGCTTAGCTGTAGGAACGGTCATCCAACCAAACTTCACCCTTTATGATGAAAGACTTTCCTACATAGGTTATGGTCAGAGGCAAGCATTTGGGTTGAATTAAAATCCAAATATTCATTTTTAAATATTCATTTTTGGAAAATAACAATAGGTTTTTTGAACTTGGGAAGACCTGAAACGTCAACGTGTTCAAGAAAAAAACACTTAACAAACAATTTGCTTTTATCGTTGAAACCCCAAATGCTTGCCGCTGGTTATGGTTAAAGTAGGACTGTTTGGATTGCTTACGGACCATCTTGGCTGCTAACTTGTATAAGTCTAAATTGAAAAAATAGGACATGTAGCAGGCGCGGACTGGCTCCAAGAGGCCCGCGGTGCTGCTTGTAAAGAGCCGGTAGCGGCCGCCGGAAGCATCCTCGCTGATTGAAATTTTTTCAATTTCTCATGTTTTTCAAGAGTAGTCTTACACATATCTTGACACAAATTAAGATTTATGTTGTATATAACTGTTTGCGATTAATTATTATTTGGGTATGGATACGTTTAATCAGTAAATAATCAATCGAAATAGTAATTGATTACTATATGTTTCAACTATGGTTAAAACATAGGTAAGTATTAAATTAAAAGTTTTCTTGGCATTAACGATGAACTCTGTCCCAGCTTGTCGATGATTGTGTATTATGATTGTGTAATAAATATTTATGTAGATATTGTCTATATAATTGAATCATGCTCGATAGGGGCCCGGAACGGTCAAAAGGCACTCCCTCGGGTCCGCGCCTTACCTGTAGAGTTACATTACAATACAACAATAATATGAAATTAATTTAACATTCTGTTTGTTTTCAGACCAATCTGGAGAAAGATACCGTCTGCTTCTGAAGCCAGCAAACCATCAGTGAAACGTTGAAAAGCATTTAGGTTTAGAAATAGAAAAGTTAATAGGGTGAAGAAACGTTCACAGATGGCGTTCTTCCTTTTCTTACGAGTTCCGATATGAATCTTTATTCCAATGTCATATCGGGTACTTATTCGAGGCAATTAACAATACGAACAATTATGTACCGACTGTTTTAGTTTAATAGTTATGTTTATGCCCTTTGTATTAGGTAATATCAGATGCAGAATTCAGTTAATTTGACAATAGACTGAGAATAACTAACATCATTTGAAGAATTCAATCTGTGAGAAACGATATGAGAGGTGAATGATGTTACAGAGTAAAAGAAACAAGTAATATGAGAATAATTAGGTGGGTAAAGGTTGGAAGTAACACCATAGATTAAGGAGACAGAGCACAAAAAAGTTACACAAAATTCAATCAAAAGACCTATTTAAAATTTTCCATTTTATCTCATTGGTCATTATATCAATTGAGTCAACGTTCCGATTGCAATATCGGCCGTTTTACTTATATTTATATTTTGTGTCGCAAAGTTCAATGCACAATGGAAGAACATATTCATCTTACTTATATAGGCTGTAATATTTTCCTAGTTAAGTGTATCATTTTGGTAGTCCTGCTTGAATATGTTATCTTCATGCTAAGAACTGAGGGATTGAAGTCAGGTACACAAACCTAATAGAAATCAAACAACTGTTACATGATTGATCAGTTGACATTTTGCCTTATCAAGTTATCAACGAAGTGGGATTGTACTGAGCTTTGTCTAGCTATCGCTAATCGCAGTAGATTAGCTCGCCAAATCCTAGCGATAACCATTGCAAAAGCTTCGCTGTACATGTTTTTCATGCAAACATTAGTTAACTGTGCCATATTTATACCATTCTGTATTTCTAGTTCATTTTTATTACAATCAAAATACAACATGATCGTTAACTATATCTACATTTTATTTGTGTTACACTATAATAGATAGAGGGTCTGAAGTCTATCAAACACTTATAATTCAATCAACTCATGGGGTAGAGTGGCCTATTTTAAAACTCGAATCAACAGTGTCAACTCACTTAGTGATCATGATCAATTATTTCAAAATAATTCAACCAGTTGATTAGCAAGTATGCAACCCCCCTCGCACCAATAGTGACATGACACTAACCAATCGTGGAGGCTTGTCTTGTCTGAGAGTTAACATTATGCGCCTGGACACTTTATTCGGTATTCGCTTTAGACATAGCTAATTAGGTCCAGTCAAAAGACGAATTTATTACTGTTTTGTGTGATCGTTGCTCTGAAGAAACAAAGTTTGAAATAAACAGAAATACTAGGTATTTTTTTAAATTGGAGTTGTAACGATCTAGTTGTCACGCGGAGACGGCACACAAAGCAGTGTGTATGTGTGTGGGTGTGGGTGATATGCTGCCTTGGCGCGTCAACTAGATGACAAACATTGCTCGATATACTAATTATCCTCTCAGTTAAAGATGAAACAATCTCTTATATTCTTTGAGGTCACATTTGTATACAGATAAAGCCCAATTTCTTTCTTTTTCAATTCATTTTTGTTGGAATCAAATGCTTCTGAGATAGATATGATTATGAAAACAAGACATTTTAATTAAAAATTGGGTTATTTTGAGATCGTAATAATTATAATTAAAAGTAGTATTTCTGTTTATTTCAAACTGTGTTTTGTTAGAGTAAAGGTTATACAATATGTAATTATGTACAATAGTAAATTTCATCTTTTGTCAAAGCCCAATAGCTAGGTCAAAGTGAATGATATAAAGGGTCCAGGCACTCTGAGACAAGTCTCCACCGTTGATTACTGTCATGTCACTATTGGTGCGAGGTTGGTTGCTAATCGACAGTGTTGAGTAGGAACTTATCGAAAGGAATGAGTACCCGGGAACTTGTTCCTTTTTCAGGAACTTTAAAGGGAACTCGTTCCTTTTAATTAGCAATAACTTGAAGTTACTGTTTTTAGGGAACTTGGAACAATTTGCAAGTTCCTCACTAAGTTATTTTACACAGACTGTACTTCAGAAATCCAAGTTAAACTGGCGGTGCCAAGATTTATTTTGTTCTGTTGTATGTAAGTAAATTCCAATGATTTTAATCTGAAAACTGGGTGAAATTGTGGGTAAAACCCTCAACTCCATCCGGGCATATCTAATTAGCACTTCTAGGAAAGTCACACGCCTGAACCTTGGACTATCCACCCCTGTTCCCAGCAACATTGTCTCCGTAACTCTTGGTAACCTTTCGGCAAAATACTCCCACTCACTAGAAAAACTCCGTGCCGGTAACTTTTGAAGTTCTTTTATTAGAACAGGAACTTTTCAGTTCCTTTTTTCTTGATTAACTGGAACTGTAACTAGTTCCTTTTTCTACTGAGGAACTGGAACTTTAACTAGTTCCTTTCTTAGAGGAACTTACCCAACACTGCTAATCGACTGGCTCAATTATTAGTTTTAATTGATAAAGTGTGCTAAGTGAGTTGACACAGTGAATTCAAGTCTTCAAATAGGCCACAGTATCCGTGAGTTGATTCGATGGGCCTTAAACGTACTGTAGGTATGTTGAGAAAATGCCTGGTCAATGTAGTGGGGACTGTATTTTATAGCCTTAGAACTTACAGCTGTAGGCCTATTGAATGGGATCACATGGATAATAACAAAGCAAACGCAAACACTTGTACACAATATGGTGCCTAATATAAATAGGCAGGTAAATACCGCTAGACTATATTTATGGATAAAGATGACCAAATGTTGATTAGATAGTGTAAACTGACCAGTTACCTATCGTGTCAGATACATTGACGTGACGGAGATTTAGATAGGTAACTTTGTACAGTTGTAAAGGAAGAAAGTAGACTATATATCGGGTCACAATAGGAATGAAATGGGTACATCCGCGTGTTACCATTGACATGTGCGATTCGTAATAGAGAATTATTCCAACATCGGTCGATGAGCAATATCAGTAGATAGAAAAAATCAACCAACCCCAAAACATTTAGCCAATAGCATTTATTTTATATGTAAAACTGAAATAGAAAAATAGCCCGTGGTAGGGATCAAACCCTGGTGGTTACAAAAATATTTGAAATATATTGTTGAGAGGCCATGGTTTCATTCCTGCTGTTACCCACTCTTAAAAAGTAGGCCCATTGTTTACAACAATGAACACAAAAAATAATGTGTATAGAGCCAGTTGTACCAACTGATGTTAAGTATATTAAGAAAAAATTAGCAAATTATCTTATTGTATTGTATTACAGTATATTCTTTATATTCACCGTAGATTAGTACAGTACATAGTAGTAAAATTGGTTTCGTCAAATATAGATAAATTAAATGTAAGCTGACAATACATAGTAGTAATAATAGTTGAATATAATACTAAAATAAAAATGAGAGGATTAAAAACTAAGGCAAAGATGAAAATACTTTGTTTTCAGCTTTGGTTATGTATGCTATTTTTGTACCTTAACTGATGATTAACTAATTGATATTACTTGGTACAACCAGCTCTTAGTGCACCTATTTCAATTAGCAGATTATTATTATATTCTGGGCATATTATAAAATTAATGTAGCTCTCCATTTTCCATTGAGCAAACAATAGGATATTTTTGTATAATCATATAAATACGTTCATCTACTTTATATTGTCCGTGGTTTTACTTTTTCATATAACAATTTTTACAATCATTCTGTAAGTATCTGCATAATTTGTTGTAACTGTTAATTTAAGAGCTAGTAGTGGTACAGGAGGGAGTTGATTGTTGTTTGCAGTACAAAAATTATAGATGTGCAATTAGTTTTTGTATCCAACCAAATGTTACTGATTTTTGTACTATAATTATAGGAGTATCCTTTACAAGGATATATCATCATCAGTATGACTAACATGGGCTCGTAATCAGGGAAATTGAGAAAATAGGACAAAAATATTGCATTGTTCATTTTTAAACTAGAATAAAATGAAAATATAAATAATCTGTGCATTTGGTGTATTGTGATATTAACTAGGCCTACGCATTCCCTATCGTTATACAGCATTTATTGCTATATACTTGGAAATCATGCTACTTAGTTATAAATCTTGAAAATTATATAAATACTTGAAAATCATGCAGTACCCTAATTGTCAGGAAAAGGAAATTTGGTATTCTTGGGAGTGAAGACTGAACGATTGTGTGCGGATGAGTAGAGAATCATTGCCTGTTGTGTTACAAAGTGATCATTTTGTGTTATACTTGTATCCAAGAAAGAAGAAGGTTGTAAACCAACCATAATAATTGTTAAAAGTTCAGTAATTGCTAGAGTTGCCGTACAATATGAAAATTGCAAACGATATTGTTACTTTAATCGAAATTTGGTCGATACATTTTATTTAATAAAGTTTGAATAAAATCATAACTTTAATTGAATTTTGTTCTTGGATATAAGTATGTATGGTACAGAATTTCAGATGGCAATTTTTTCATTTGAAGTGAAATATGATTATTTCAAGGCACACATGCCTAAAGAATTTGTCTTGTCATGTTTCAGTGAAATATAAAAGAATATATAATTACGTCTATTGATATAAATAAAAACTCTATTGTTTCATGAAAATTGTCATTTTGCTCATAGAGTGCCAACAAGTTTAAATTATATTTCCAGTTACAAATTATCCATGAATTTTATCTCTTGTTTATGACAAATTACAATGTCTTGGGATTTATTGATTTATTGGTTATTATTACATGTGTACAGAAATACGGTACATAGTTTATAGCAAGTCAAATAGGTATTAAATATCACAGTTTGTAGGATCACACACAGTCTTATGTAAAAACAACATCGTGGAGGTAGTCAGATATAGAGTAAAAACAATGTTCCTGAAGATATACATTTAAAGCTAGTCTGAAAGTGGTCATATTCAAAAGAGATTTTATGTTACCGGTACATGGAAGTCGATTGAAGATAATAGTACACATATGAAAGGGGCCTTTAGAATAAAGAGTTGAACTATGGTGTCGTGCCTGTAGGTTTCCTTTATGCCTAGTGTTATGATCATGCTTTAAAATATTGGTTAAAAACAGTTTCGAATTCATCATCACAAACATGGCACAAGACTGAATGTAAATGCAAGGCAAGGGTAGTATCCCAAATTGTTTGAACAGTTTTTTACAATGTGCAGACCCTCCCCTAAGATACCCTAAAATGTATCTAGTCAAAAAGACGCAAGATATGCAATACATTTAGAATTAATAGATTCAAGATTCTAAATAATTTTACAATGTATCTTAACATACAAGATACATTTAGGGAGTTTGGTAGAGATGTGCCATCGTCACTTTACAATGCCTGTGAGTGCATAAATTGAGTTTCAAACATGTACAATGTAGTTCTCACGTACGGGTCCTCGGGGGGATCTAGTTCTGTTTACCAACCGAAATATTTTCTGTTGGCAATATGTACAATAGCGACACCGGCCGCAAGGCCACAATTCGCTGACAGGGGGTGTTATGTACAGGTTATAGGCGTGTAGAGACAATTGCTCTATATACTAGGTGAGGGATCATAATAAATAGTTACAAGGGAGTTTAGGCGAGAAGTTCGAATTGAGATGCCATTGCTAGTAATCACTGCCATAGCCGCCGGCAAGGTCAGGTCGCCGTCAGCCAGCCCCGCGAGCCGTCCAATTGGTTAAATAGATAGCCGACGCTCGCAGACTGAGGCCAAAGCAGCAGTGCCGGACATAGCTGCGTTTAACAGCAATAACATCATTCTTAGCAATAGCCAAATAGAATTAGGCGTTGTTTGAGTGATGCAAAAGTGCTGGAGGGTGAAGTTTTCTGTGTAGAAGTTGGTATTCGGCCTTGGATTTGTTTGTCAGCTAGAGAGCTGGGGTTGGTGAGGGTTTCTTTTGGGTGCTGCACGTGCACCCAAGGTCGGGGTTGCGTAAACCGACGTCAAGTTATGCGTCAAATGGGGTGGGTGGGTATAGTCAGTTTCATAACGGAGAGGGTGATGTGATAGTTCGGAGTATGACAGCTTGCGAGTCATGCTAATTAACGGATTAAAGTACGATAATGATAAATCCTCGTGACTAACTTAACATTATAAAGGTATTCCATTTCTCCCAAGTTGGATGATGTGGAGTCTACTGAGTAATTGTGGGGACTAAAGAGATGCTGAGATTGAAGTAAAGCTAAAAAATAATTACATGGATAGTGGCCGGAGCCTGCTTAGGCATTTACCTGAGTGATAAGCTCAGGTTTTCTATGTGCAGGTGACAAGTCTAATGTAGATAGTAAGAAAGTAGAAACTAATAATTACATCTAGAGCCTGGTTAGAAGCGAAATCAAACTTGCGCCCGCGCCCGAAAATTATTCTATCGCCCGAGTAGGATGAATCAAGCTTCGAATCACTGTATTTAAGGATAGCCAAATATAAAAAAAATCTAGAACTAATTTAGGACGTCCAGAATTTTGCGTAAATGTAGGGTATGAATAGTATGAAAATGACCATATATTAGATAAGGGAAGATTACGAGAGAACAAAGATGGAACATCAAAGTTAGGGGCTGATTTCAATTGGTAGTGTGTCTCGGGACATCATCATATAGGTCAATATGCGGCACAAATATCGGCAACCCTTAAAATTCACTTTCATAATTCCAGCGCCTAGGGATGAAAATGACGATATTTTAGATAAGGGAATATTACGAGAGAACAAAGATGGAACAAGAAAAGTTAGGGGCTGATTTCGATTGTGAACATGTGTGGGATCATCCATATACAGGTCAATATGCGGCACAAATACCGACAACCCTTTAATATCACTCTGAAAAACTCAGCGCCAAGGATGAAAATGACAATATTTTAGATAAGGGAAGATTCCGGGAGAAGAAAGATGGAACAAAAAAAGTTGGGGGCTGATTTCGATTGTGAGCATGTCTAGGATCATTTTTATATGAGTCAATATGCTGCACAAATACCAACAACCCTTAAATATCACTCTAAAAATCCCAGCGCCCAGAGATGAAAATTACAATGTTTTAGCAGAGATGAAAATTACATTATTTCAGATAAGGGATGATACTGGGTGAACTGATTACAATTACAATTGAGAGGGTGTATGGAGACACCCTCATATGAGTCAATATGCGGCACAAATATCGGCAACCCTTAAAATTCACTTTCAAAATTCCGAGATCAAAGGTGGAACAAATAGATTAGGGGCTGATTACAATTGAAATGATGTCTCGGTACAATATGTCTCACGGATAACGGGGATAACAGGGATAATCTAATGGTTTATGTCGTTAATAAACTAGCGCATTTTCTAGAAGATGGTAGTCAAATCCTTTTCTTTGAAGCTAGCTTCATATTGCTAGCACGACCTTGAATCTACGCGCTACTTTCTGGGCGCTGTTTTTACACACATCTGATTGTTGAGATTTATACAGTATGAAGCTAGCGTAATTGTCCGTCCTCGTCGCGCGAACTGAATAAAGAAGGCTGTGAGCCTGTGCTTCCTGTGCTTTGGCTTACTGTTTCGAGACTAGTTTGAGATAAAGTCTCAAATTTCAAGTTATTAGAAAGTAATCTACGAATTTTTGCAAACAGGTAAGAAAATATACACGTTAGTCTACACCTCAACTGTACTTTCTGTATAATATTATTCAAACAAACGAATATGCTGTTGGATAGATACAGCACGAGAACATGATGCTGAAAAATAATTTGTCCATGCTTCCTTCTAGAGAGGCTATATACTACCCAGTATATAGCCTCTCTACTTCCTTCCAGACGCGTAGGCCCTATAACCTCAAACTAGGCCTCAGGCCTAGTTATCTACCATTCTACTAACACTAGGCCTAGGCCAATGTCGATGATTCTACCATTTCTATGGTTCTACTCAATACTAATTATGGTAAATTTGCTGTTACACTGAGCACGCCTATTTCTGATTTTTTTTCGGGGATTTTGGTGTTTTTCGATAGATATTGAATATATCTTTTCAAAAAACCCACGGGACACCATGAATTCAAATGAATTATCTGAAAAACAGTTGCCGGGAACAGATTGCTCGAGCGCCCGCCAAGTGGTTTTGTCAGAGCCGGACATAACTAAAAAACCTACTTAAATACGACGATGTCAAAACCGAAGCATAATGTCGGCCATCTTTGAAAAATTGAAGGCGTACCAACTCATGAAAGTGCACAAAAACACTGACTACGGGTATGTCAGAATTTAGAAAACCATAGCGTGTACGTGGTAAATTAAATAGGTAAAAACTCGCGTGCATGATGTGTAGAACCTCTTGAGCTGTTATTTTGACGATTTTTTCATAGGCAATAAAAATATTAAATTCACTCGATTCTCCCCAAAAACAGCACGTTCACCCCCCCCCCCCCCCCACCACAACACCGGCATCAACCTACCCCCTAACCTAACCGAATAGCACCTTCCCCCCCCCCCCGGCCCCAACGCCGGCATCAATCTACCCCCTAACCCAACCAAATAGCACCTTCCCCCGCCCCCACGCCGACATCAACCTACCCCATAACCCATCCGAATAGCACCTTCCCTCCCCCCCCCCCCCGCCCCCACGCCGGCATCAACCTACCCCCTAACCCAACCGAATAGCACCTCCCCCCCCACCCCCACGCCGGCATCAACCTACCCCCTAACCCAACCGAATAGCACCTCTCCCCCCCGCCCCACGCCGGCATCAACCTACCCCCCTAACCTAACCAAATAGCACCTTCCCCCCCCCCGGCATCAACCTACCCCCTAACCCAACCAAATAACACCTTCCCCCCCCCGCCCCCACGCCGGCATCAACCTACCCCCTAACCTAACCGAATAGCACCTCCCCCCCCCCCCCCCCCCCCCCCCCCCGGCTTCAATCTACCCCCTAAACCCAACCAAATAGCACCTTCCCACCTCCGGCCCCACGCCGGCATCAACCTACCCCCTCACCTAACCAAAAAGCACCTCCCCCCCCCGGCCCCACGCCGGCATCAACCTACCCCACAACCTAACCTCAACTCAAACCCACCTCACACGGCACTGTCGACTTCTCAACCTTCCCCAAAAACGGCATTTCCCCCCTCCCCCCGGCCCCACGCCGGCATAGAAACATCGCGTTTTTTTCACATTTTTTTCCTTTCGTATCACAACTGTTTTCCCACAAACATACATAAAATCCGATCTCAAATGGCACTGTTTCATACACTTAGGGCACACGACCTCCCTTGTAAGTACACCATGCTCTCTCAGCCACTCTTAACAACGTAGCTTCAATCGCTACAATCGAAAAAAAATGGCCACACAGTCAAAACACTTGATTCGCATCCCATGATGGTTGCTTGTCAAATGAGTGAGTTTAAAAACTATAAAGACCAACAATTCTCAACCTCCCGCGACTTTTTCTGAAAGATATGAACAAGAGCTTTCAGAAAACACCAAAAAATCGAAAATCCATCAGCAATTGGCGATGCTCAGTGTAACAGCAAAATTACCGTAATTATATATAGGCCTCGGCCATGTAAACTGGAAGTATAAAGGTTTGCGAAATAAATGCGTGCTCAAGTTACTTCTTCATGATGGACTTCATTTCATAAATAGCAATGCCTGCATGCTATTATGACTATAGGCCTAAGCATTGAATTTGTAGGAACCTACAAATTCAAGGCCGAGTCTATTGGCAGAATATATTTTGCCTCCAAGCATCGGAATGACTATCGGCAGAAAATATTGTGCCTCCTAGAACTTGAAATACTATTGGCAGAAAGATTTCTGCCTCCAAGCGTCTAAAACACTATTAGCACGAAAGATGTCTGCCTCCTAGATCGTAGAACACTATTCGCAGAAAATGTTTTGCCTCCAAGCACTTGTAGTACTATTGGCAGAAATTTTATTATGACTTTTTCTGCCTCCAAGCATTTGACCAACTCAATGATTTGACATACTATTGGCAGATAGAAATGAAATTAGGTAGAAAATACTCACGGCAACATGGGAAGATTCTTAATTTCGCGTTTTATTTCGGCCATATTTGATTGATGGAAGGACGTTATTAGATGAGCGTAGCGAAGATTTTCATTCCATATACCGAAAAATGTTGGGCTTGGTTTTATGTTTTTTTTTTCTTCTGTGTGCAATTTTGTACGCGGCATACTGGTCAGGAAAAAGGTCAATCAACTCGAAACTTTTTTCTGATATTGGTATTATACCAGAATACTTTTTTATACATCAATAAAAGCAATTAAGAAAGCAATTAAAGGAACTATTAAATGTGAGCAACAAGTGTCACCAATAAATTAAAACGATTGAAATTGTATCTCGAATAATCTGTTAGCATGGTGGGAATAATTATATTAGATGGTAATGGATAAGTAGGGTTTAAGGTTTTCACTAGAAATTTTGTAGGCTAGCCTTGTTAATCCAATCAACAAAATCCACTTTGTAAATACGTTAGCTGATTAAAATCCAAGATTTCTAAGAACTTTGATAACTCATTTTTACAAAAATTCGAACTCGGTTAATTCGAACCTTTAAAAATTATCCTATGGTTATGCAGCATAGATGCCAAATGTACGAGATTTATTCTGCCAATAGTATTTTCGATCCCTAGGGGCACAAATTATTTTTTCTGCAAATAGTATTTCCAGTTCTTGGCCGCAGAAATATTCGTGTGACGTCACAATTTCTTCTCTGCCAATAGTATTACTGATGCTACAAAATCTGAGTCCGTGGTCCCATTTGCCTGTAGTGCAACTATCGCTTGTATATCGAACTTTATAAAACAACAATGCTATACATTGCCAACCCTCCAGTACACGAAAATTATAGATTTAACAAATATGCAGCATTGTCACTGGTACCGTAGCCAGTCTTATGTAGGCCCACATCTAGTTCTCAAGGGAATCCGCTAAATTGCGACAGAAAAATGGAACCGTTGGCTATTATTTGACTGCAAGAAACCACAAGTGTCTGCTATGTTATTAGTATGGGAGTAGGTACACCTTTATATTATGATGAAGTCTGTTTGAATCACTACATTGTGGATTTATTATAGAATGACCCCATGGTGATAACTTGAAACTGGTCGTTGGAGCTCCTCCCTTGTTGGTAATTCTTGAAACACTAAATCTGTTGTTTCAGTCTTACAATGGGAGGAAAGGCAAAATCTCTAAGACCCAAGTATCCGAAGCCAGCAAAGGAGGGAAGTGCTGAAGTAACTGTTAAACCACCCAAACCTGTAGTTGAAGTAGATATTCAGGAAAATACAGAGAAAAAGTCTGTGGGCCAAAAGCGTAGATTAAGAAGAAGGCTACTTACTAAGTCGCTGATAAAGGAAGGAAAAATAGTGGCAACACCAAAAAAAAAAAGAGATTCGATGTTGAAAAGGAGAAGAAAGGCGAAAATGGAAAAGGCAAAAGCTGAGGGCGAATCACCGCCAAAATCTGCAGCGGAGAAGAAAACTTTGAATGAGAAGTCTGTGAAAATCGAAGCTGGAGAGGAAAAAATGGAGGTGGTGGCATAGAAACCACAAGGGAAAAATAAATCACCCAAGAAGAAGATTATTGAATGAACTTGTAAATTTTATGGTCTGTCGAAATTATATTGATACAACGTATCTGTATGTGTATGAACCAGTTATTATATTAACGAGTTAATCACCAAGATTAGGCCTATATATTCATCTATGTACCGTAGATCAAGTGAGCAGCAATAATATTTCAAGTAAACTGATATTATTTGCTCAACAGATATTCATTATTGTATCATTTTATGTGACAAAAACTAAAATACATCTAAAATGGACGATCAATATTGATGAACATTAATTTTATGTAGGGGCCTACCCAATGTGTATTTCTCATTTTGATTCTTGTACTGTATTTCATATTACATGGTATTGAATAAAAGTTCATTTTCAATTTAAAATGTTTATATTCTTTTTCCATATAAGTTCTAGATGTAGCTTAAAAAATGCTTGTAAAGCATGTTAAAGTTGAGTTGTAAAGTTGTTAAGAATGAGTCATGTTGCAGCTTTAATTCCCGCTACGTTTCCCACTACTAGCTTCGTTTGGCTGAGAGGTTTGCTCCACGTCAAAGGTATCAGGGATGAATGAATATGAAACCATAATGAAAATGAATCAAAATTGTCACTGAGGAATTGAGATTATTATATTCTGAAGATATGTAGGCCTATTGAAAATAAAAATCTAAGCAATTTACCTTTTTCTTGTAAGAAATTGATTCGTAGGTGCCGAGTTGTTTGTGAGAGTGATTTCTGTTCATCTGCATGGGTATCCTACGTCCTAGACAATACAATTGATGGAAACCCTCGACTAATGTCTTTTTCAATCAAAGTGCAATGAAGAAAAAATTGATACTCTTATTTCCGTGTTGGTGGTGTTATCAAACTGATAATAAAATGTCATCTGACCATAGCCTTCATACAAATGATTTTTTCGCACTATAAATGACTGGATTAATTGCCAAATAAAATATCTATAATTTTTCAAGGGACCAGGAAATTTTAACCTATTGCTTATATTTATGTGGGAGAAGGGTTAATATAAAATGAATGATGGAAGTGGGAAATCGATGGATCTGGGAATGCTGCATAGAGGTTACATTCTAATGGTAATACTGGATCTAATTTTTACTTTTCACACATTAATGAATAATCATTTCATATTCTTTATTATCATTTCTACATCATTAAATTGTATATCATTTCAAAATGTTTCGAGATATTAGACCTACATTCTTCAGCATTTTTATTAGCCGACAACCTGTATTGGACAACAAATGAATATGCTATACATGGTCATACTACTGTGCATGAAATATACCCAATAATTCTTGGCCAGGATGTGTCATGTGATGAGGTATGTAGGCCCTACCTCAAAACGTGTTCCGACTTATTTTTTGAGAGATTGTGTTCCTTTGTGTTTCGTAAAGAAAAACATGAATTACTGGTAGCTTTTGAATTCAAGCTTCTACAGCAAAGCCAAGAAAATGAACTTGAACTGAGGGATTGAAAAGTTTGTTTCATAAGTAAACTTGGCTAACAATTCTTGCCTATTACCGGTGGTAGGCCTATATTTAGTCTATTATTATTATTATCAAGATTTACTGCTAAGGAAATATTAATTAATTGTATCCATCATTTATAATTTGTTGAAAATAAACTAGATAAATAATAAATAAACACTGAATTAAAAAATGTCTAAAACTTTCAGATCTTACAAAATTGCAATCTTTTTTCTGTAATACAGTGTGGTAAAATTGACGACTCGCATTCACCGCCCCCTTCACGTCACAAATCATAACATCCAATCAAGGAGGCTGTTGGAACTGCGGTGAAATTTAAAAATCTAATCAGATTGTCTCCAAATGACCACAAATGATATAGACACGACTGGAAAAGCCAAGCCTATTTATAGTCGTCAATTATGTACCATCTTCAAGGGAGAAAAAGGGCTGTATTTTTATGAGAAGTATAATAATTCAAACATTTGTTATCAAATTTTACTGAAGCCCCTTCCCTTTTATATTCATACCTTGTTTAGTCAACAGATTCATTAATACTGACGATACTCTCGCTATCAAACACTGTTGTCAATTACGATGGTCTCTTCTGTGCAATTTTTCTCCTCACAAATTCCACTCTTTCGTCATCTTTGGTCGCTTCTTTCGTTTCTGACCTCGTCCAGTTCCTACTTTTATAACCACTACTAACTATAATATCGTCACTTCTATCTGGTCGCGTCAACATACGAGGCTGCAACTTTCTATACGACGGTAAATCTACTTCTCTCCTGTCTATCTCTTTGGTACCGTTCATGAGTTTAGCACTTCGGCTTCTGGTCAGCATTTCTATCATAATCATACTACTCGTTGAATTGTCGTCATCTTCGTCGACGACCTCAAAGGTAGGTAGTCTCTCCATATCTTCGATTTCCATCATTTCAGTTTCATTTTGTCTTGGTTCATGTTTGCGGTTTTGTCGTTCCCGAGGATTTGTTTTCGTCCCGATAGATATTCTCGATGAATTTGTCGGTGTAAATAAAACTATTTTCTTCAAATGATCATTTGCCATATCATCCAAACGATTATTTGAACCTGTATTTTCCGAATTTACTGGAATGAATAATTTTTCGCTATTAAACTGTTCCAAGTTTTCTTGATTAATTTTTATATAAGTTAGTGTTTTATCTTTGTCTGGTTTTGACTGTGGATGCTCTTCATAAGAGTGGACTCTGTCGTGGTGCATTTGAATATTTAAATGTGTCGGACCATCGCTGGAAGGGTAGTTAACAGAGACGTTCGAAGGTCCCTCGTGATGAAGATAGGACACGGGCCAATACCGCGGTGGTCCGTAAGGATTTGCAGCATCTGGTCGGCCCGTTGACGGCGTTTGTCCGTAAAACGCTCCGCTGTGGGGATAGTAACGCTCTGAGCACGGCCGCCATTGGTCTTTTGCAGCGCTCCCAACGTAACACCTGAAATACGTACATGAATCGTAACATATGAAATGGTTAAGATTATATTTAACCCTTTCCGTTCATTTGTTGCGCCAGGACTAGTTCCAGTCGTTTGTGGGACCAGCCCCAACATCCAATTTTATGCAATTAATCTCAAAAGAGAGTACGGTACAGCAACACTATGAAGCAAATATACTTTTATCTATTGAGAGCGATTCACAGCTTTCTAAATCTTTGATATATTATAGAAAGGAAGTTATCGTGGAAATGGAATCTATTAAAGATGATTGCCTCCATTCCACGTTTGTTTTAGTGATATATTCGACGGTGATTGGTAATGGATAATGTAAGTCCTTTAAAATGTTTTGATTGGAGTAACAATAGTGTAAAGTGATGTTGAGGGTTATTTGTCTGAATTGATGAAAGTTGGCTGGCACCTTATGTAAAGCAATGGCGTTACGCCAGCTCGATTTATCCTGACCTGAAGAGTCAAGTCTACCAGAGGTAAATTAATACAACCAGAAAGTGTTGAAGTTTGTGGATTAATTCTTTTATAACATACGAGATGGTGAATTATATGAAAATTTCTCTATACAGTAAAGAATAACTGACCAAGGGTAGTTGTAACCCTCAGAGAAGCCGCATTGATGTCCCTGCCGGCAACAGTAGTCCCAACTTCCCGGTTCGCCACCTTCTAGTTCGCAAGACCAGAATCCTGCCTCGCGGTTCTCCACGCAGATTGTACCGCCGCGACACGGCTTTCCTGACACTGTAAACCTCTGCCACGTAGAAACGTCATCACGACCAGCTAAACAATATAATTTTGTCAGGATACAATTACCGGTATATTCAAAAGAATAAAATATTGAAATTTTAAAGAAATATTTTGACTGAACTTGAAACAATATTTAACTTCGATCTCAACAATTATATTCGTCTTTAATTAGTTTCTCGTTAAGTTATGCCATTTGGTTCTAGCAAACGGTATTTACAAGTCTATACTGTATTGTACTACAATCGTTACTTACGGAAGAAATGTCCCTCGTAATGGTTTTTATCATCTTTGACGTCACACAGTGGTTCTAAAGTGTTCCACGCAAACATCCAGTTGTCACCTTCGTGGGCGTAATCAACCCCTGGTCGCAAGTCTCGCTGGCCTATGTCGCTGAGCAAGCAGTTGGGTACATCATGGTGCTGCTTGAGCACACTGCAAACCATCACAGGAATGAATGAATGAGGTTCTATTTACAACTTGAGGATCACGGGCGACTGCAAAGCGTTCAACTGTCATAGCGTCAACTCACATGACTGTAGTTATTAATTAGGAATTTTTCAAAACTTCTGATCTAATACGAGTACTGAACATGGCGAGCAATTAGCAGAGGCAAGCATTTGGGGTTTTAAAGATAAATACGAATTGTTTGTAAAGTGTTTTTTTTCTTCAATATGTTTACGTTTCAGGTCTTCCCGTGTAAAAAAAATATACTGTTATTTATTGTGAATTTTTTCAAAAATGATGCTTTTTGCAATTTTTTGCGATTATGTTTCTTCAGTCACGAATGTCACATAGTGATAACTACGGAGGTGGTAGTGAGAGGGAAGTTCTTGACAAATTCAGATTGGGTAAAAACATAAGAATAACACTAATTCTTATCAAAACGACTCTGTTCGCACGATTTGTACACACTATTCTCCATAGTGCAAATACCTGGTAGAAGCATAATACCCAGGTAATGCAATACAAATTAAATTAATAAAAAAGGCATACAAATTAAATAATAGAGAAAATAAAATGTACTCACTGGTAACTGAGTGAAGTACAATGGAATAAGTACTCTTCTCTAGCCTTCGTACATTCTTGTTTGCACTTTTCTTCGGTCGGTACTGTCAAGCTAGCTCTGATGGCACTTGGCAAGAGTCTGGCTGGACCGCCATAACCGATATAGCACACTGGGAACAAACATGACAACTAACTAAAGAATTATACTCTGGTAATAAATAGTACAGTGAAACCTCTATGCATCCTGATCCATCGTTTTCCTGCTTGTATCATTCATATTTTCTAACCCCACGCCCATATAATCAATACTAAATTTTCTGGCTGGATCATTTTCCTGGATGGATGGTTTTATTTTCCTGGTCCCTTGAAAAACGATGGATAGAGGTTTCACTGTACATTAAAAAGTAAAATGAAATATGAATCAAATGAGTCATATATATAAAAGAGGGGGGACAGTGAAAAGGGGAAGTAAAAAGGCAATCGAGTCGGATCTATATATTAAACTCAAAATAATTAATAACTATAGTGTATAACAGGTTGCAGAGTGCCAAGTATACTGCCGTCACCCACCTATTTTCAAATGAATACCTCATTTTCAATTCATTGTTTCAACAGTAGGCCCTAACTGTTACTGTATTTCATCTTGTGAAGTTCCCTGACATACTACCGTAAAATGATCGCTAACTCAGGTAATCGAAGACTTGTGAAATTAATGATGAGAATACTTTTCAAAATCGGTATTTACAATGTTTTAATTGTTATTTTAGTTGGTAAATATTAATTATAATGTTAATTCGTCATGGTACAATACCTTCATCAGGTGCTCTTATTATTGCCGGTCCAATAGGTGGCCGTGCAAATTGATTATGGCCAGACGGTCGTTGTCCAACTGGCCTGTGTGGAGCACTCGGCCCACTCGGACCTCCCCTAGGTGGTTGCCTTACAGGTCCAGGAGGAAGGTAACCATGTGGTCGTTGCGCACCAGCCCCTGAACTACCGTGGTCCCTGTCATGATAGCCGTGATGACTCTGACGAGGGGGTAAGTACCCATCTGGACCGAGGGGCCCAGGGGGTAAATATCCATCTGGTCTCTGAGGTCCAGATGGTCCAGGAGGTAAATATCCCGGACGTTGGTGAACGTGCGAACCTCCGCTATTACCGTCTGGCAACCTGTTGTTTTCAAACGATCCAAAAGAGCCTCCCGTCGGTCTCTCCGACCAATGACCTGATTGTGATCCACCGTAGTATCCTCCCTGTGAACCTCCTTGGCCTGTATGACCTTCGTGATGCGACCCCTGAATCCCAGATGGTCCAAAAGTTCCTCCGGGATTCGTGTTCGGTCCTCCGTAAAATCCTCCTTGTGACCCTTCATGGCCTGTATGACCTTCGTGATGCGATCCCTGAATTCCAGATGGTCCAAAGTTTCCTCCAGAATTCGTGTTCGATCCTCCATAAAAACCTCCATGTCCCTTATTATGGCCTCCGTGATGTGATCCTTGAATTCCGGGAGGTCCGTAATTTCCTCCAGAAAAGCTACTTGGTCGGCCATAAAAGCCTCCTTGGGAATTGTCTGGACCAAGATGATTGTTTCCAGGTATCCTTTGTGGGCCTTCAAATGGACCGGGTCCTGAAGGTATATTTGGTAACGCGGAACCAGGCCCTGCGGGTTTGCTCGACAAAGGCTCAAATGGTCCAACGGGCCTATCTGGTAACGGCTTCTGAGGGCCTTCAAATGTTGGCCGATCTGGTAAAGGCCTTTGAGGCCCTTCAAATCGATCTATGGGTCTATCAGGTAACGGTCTCTGTGGAACTTCGAATGGTCCTGGCGGTCTATTAGGCTCGTTATCCCAAGGCGGCTCTAGCGTACTCGTCGGTCTGCCGTGGTGCCCGTCCGGTATCCTATTCGGACCTTCGGGTGGACCGGTAGGTCTTCCTTGGAATCCAGAGGGGAAGCCTGGAGGACCTGGAGGACGACCTTGAGGTCTAAATCTATCTCCTTCAACCGGGAACGGAATGTAATGGTTGATTTCACAGCCATAGCCATAGCTTCCTCGTTCGTACATCACGAAACTAAGATCATCGACAAAATCTTTACGTGGGTCCAGTTCATCGAACGTCCAATCAGAGAGTTCACAATTGTCCAGTGGGCCACCAATTACAGCGGAGCCATACCTAGAATGACGTATCATGGTTATTCTACAATATAGCTTACAGAAAAAAGGATACGGGTACTTCAACGATTTTTTTATTCATTTTAGTAAACAAATAGACCTATTAATACTATCTAATTCTTTTTGCACTCTATTAACAATTCTAGAAAAGGTAAGGACAGATAAATTTGCATGTTCTCAACAGAATTTCAAGCAAAGTTTTAGTGTAGTAGTAGCACCATCAGCAATCATGTAGACACTTGCAGACGGCAGGGTTATTAATCATGAAATTATTCAACGTAATATTTTTACCTGTAGCTAAACGTTCTACAAGTGAAGAATTTGGCACGAAGACACTGTAGCTCGCACTCCCCAAGCGAATGACAATTAGACGTGTCTTTAATCACCGGACGACTAAATCGTTGACCACTTCGCACGCGTAGGAAACACTCTGGAATAAAAAAAACAAAACACTTGATTAACATTCAATTGAACTTATTCAGAGCGTAATCGTCAAAATCTGAAACACTCAGAAACCAACTAGTTGAATTGCAAATCACTATTATACATGGAACGCATTTATTATTATTATTATTATTATAAGGTCTTTATTGCTGGCAAAATTCGGCAGAGCCGTTCTTATACATTTCTACACTCAGTGTAGAAAGTCAGTGTGAAAAGTCAGTGTATAATAAAAAATAAAAAATGAGGGATATACCGTATGTAATATTTCCCCTTAATTTCCCTACTCGATAGACTATATCGAGATTTTAAAGAATTTTTGCGTATTTCTCATCACACCAGCCTGGCTGATTTTCTCCAAAAACTAAATTTATTCTGGTGTGAGGTCCTTAATGCAGTACTGTATAACGTTAATTAATTGTTTTTTGTGTTCGGCTATTGACTAGTGAAAATAATACAAAAAGATCAAAAAAAATCTCAACAAAGATAAATATTTTCCAGAATTTGGAATTGCTACACTAATCTCATCACAAGAAGAATCACCTGGCTCTTTTGGTTCTTGCGGTATTGGCGGTCTTGGCCGTTGTACCGGTGGATGAACATTACACTCTCGAGAATACTCGTTCTTCTCATAGATATCGAAGTCCCGCTCAGGAATAAAATCAATGTACGGATCGAAGTCTCTATACAACAACGTCGAAAGTTGACAATTCTCAGATTGTTGCAACGGTTCGGGTGAATATCGATAACTGAACGTCTTGCAATTCAGTTTCTCGTTAAACAAGCACTCTTGTTCGCAAGCATGAACTGACGGCACGTTTAGCGCATGATGGACAACACCGCGTTCCAGACGAAAACCAGTTCGAGAACGGAAGAAACATCCTGAAATGATATGGAAAAGATCATTACATCAAATATCGGCACACTTGTTTCAACATCCTAGCCACCGGTAGAATTTTTAGCAATCTTTAATCATATAAGTTTGAATACTACAAATTGAAATAGTATAGTTATAAAATAGCTCAAACTAGTGCAAAGAGACGACTATTTGAATAAGCTCATTGGAAACATGAGAACTCTTAATCAATGTTATACATTTATTGTTTTATCTCAATACTTTTCAAGTCACTAAAATTTATTTGTTTGATAATAATTTTCAGTTTAATATCTTTAGTACAAACTGAAACAGTTGAAATAACAATAATTCACATTAATCAATATATTCCAAGTAATACATTATTTCAACATGTTAATAAGTGATAAGCTACCCACCTTGTTTACGTCCAACAGGAGGTAGATAGCCCTGTCCTCCGCCACTGTGACCCACTTCATTCTGTCCACCGCCTCCCCAACCACCTCCCCCACCGCTACTAGGACCCCATGGTCTTCCGCTCTCCGGTCTTCCACCTTCTGGTCTTCCTCCCCACGGTCTTTCAATTTCCGGTCTCCACTTTCCACCGCTCCCCGGAGCATTACCACCGTTCCACGGTTCACTAGGTCTTCCTCCCCAAGATCCACCGCCGCTTCCTCCGTACGTGTTACTGCCTCCACCATTGTAATGCCCACCACCAGATCCAAACTGTGGGTAATTTCCTCCAGAATGTGGGTAATTTCCACCAGAATGTGGGTAATTGTCCTCGTTTGGTGGGTATCTGTTACCCGATTGGTGACCTCCCCCTCCGTAGTGGCCTACTTCATGGCCTGTTTGATGATGACCTCCCCCGGAATGACCTACACCACTCCCAGGGTTTTGATTCCCCCCTCCAGTGTTCCAGTAGGCCCAATTAGAATTGATCGAGTTATCTCCGTGTCCTGAAGGGCGAGGTCCAGAATTCCAATGACTGCCTGAATGACCTTGGTTCAAACCTCCTTGGTCGCCTCCAGAATTAGTGTTCCAGTTGGAATGTCCACCGCCGCCCCCATAACCGCCCCCATTATGGCCGTACTGCCAGTTTTGACCTTTATATCCCTGGCCATCTTCGTTTCCCCACGGGCCGTACGGCGCCACATTGCCGTAGAGGTTGCCTTTGACATTGCACTCGGGAGCTGAATCCCGGTCCCGCTCGTAGTAATCGTAGTCCCGATCGAGGTAGAAGTCCCGCACGGGATCCAATCGGCCGTACGGCTCTCCCGTTAGCTCGCAACTTCCACGCCCGAAACCATTGTCATTCCTGGGAGGGAAGAGGAATAAGTTTTAACAATAAGAAATGAGAAGAAGAAAAAAGTGACGCTCAATTTTTTGATGGACTGGGTCACTGCTTTATTGATGTTCCATATTAATAACCATTCAACACTAACTGGAAAATACAACTGAACGATGATTTTAGGAATACGATCCTTGTTTTTTGTAGTGACACGATGGGCAGCGTCTATGTCTTCAATGTTGAGGTCAATTTTAAGAGCGGTCGCCACCTTCAGCACGATTTCCTCGATGACTTCACCGTTTTGAACAACAACGTTGTTGAGCTCAAAGTTTTTGTTCCTACTGTACTGGTCCAATTGATGTATTGATAATAATAATATAGTAATACATATTACTGTTCTACATGTGAAAAAATACCAAGTCAACTTATAAGGAAAATATTGGTTTTGAATAAGAAATATAAATTATTCACAATATATATTATGAATGATAAATATAAATGATATGAATGATTAATAATAATAATATAGTAATTAGTAATACATATTACTGTTCTACATGTAAAAAAATACCAAGTCAAGTTATAAGGAAAATATTGGTTTTGAATAAAAAATATAAATTATTCACAATATATATTATGAACGATATTGTATTGTATTCAGTCTTGATTGTTGCAATGAATGTTTAATATAGTAATATATGACTAGTAAACAATATAATAGTAAATATACAATTATTGCTACAGTATCGTCAGTGGTGTATTCGTAAAAATGAAAGTACCAGGGCGGTGATGACTGAAAAAAAAACATTAATTCCAAATCCAAGACGTAACATGCTACAATGTCAGTTTCAGGAGATTTTAATTCAATTATAAAATAAAAATGATGTGGTTTACATTTGCATCTAAAATAGTAGATACATTCGTTTCTAAGGTAGTACAAAAAATGTTACAAACTGACTCTACACTACATTACAAGATTCTGTCATTATTATAAAGTCTGACGTTGTAAATAAATATTGGCAGGTTCCATCTATCAGGATACATATTTTTAACATTGTGCGTTTACAAGTTACCTGGTTCAACTTAGCTTTATATGTCCTCAAATATGGTTTTCAAGAAAAAAGGTACCAGGGCGCCGCCCCGGCCCGCCCTGGCCCGAATACACCACTGAGTATTGTATGCCTAGTAAGATCAGAAATATAAGAAGTGTAGGTTGTTTTAAAACCAAGTGTATTGAATGGATTAGGATGAAGAGATAGATGACAAAAATTCACTAGGGAAGTTTGAATTATTCTCAATGTATTTCAGTATGTATCACCTGTTATGATTAATTTGGTATTTTGTGACTATTTTTATTATTTTTATGATTTATGATTTTCATGTTTTAATGATTGTATTGAGTATTTTCATGTGGACGAGGTATGCTACAATAATCTTTTTTTGTTGGTGAAAAAAACTGGCTTCCAAGCTATTTAATAAATACATAATAATAATAGTAAATATACAATTAATGCCATCAGATCAGTATCGTAATAGAATGGATATTCACTGTTCAGTGTGCCAAGTGCTTTCTTCAGATGAAGAATGTTGGCTCAATGGTTTTAATTTTTTGAGTGCCAGAGGGTGGCTGCACTGCGTTTGGAGCGTTTTTATATTCCGCTGAAACGTGCGCCGACATGTGTGTGACGTTTGTGTGCCGGGTTGCTCAGTTGCTCTGTGTGGATTTCACTACAAGTTTTTAGCTTTGTCTACAGATATTTAGGTAAGTTTGTCTTCAGGATTTTGTAGGTTATGCATAGGCAGTTATTTCATCTATTTGCAGCCAGCCTACTCTTTTAATGGCATAGGTACATGTTCAGTTCATTTTATTTAGGGGTACGCAAACGATGGGTTTACAACTCGCAAATTTGGTGATTTCAGAGATTTCAAGATATTTCAGAGGATTTCTAGAGATTTCGTATGGATTTCAAGTGATTTCAGGGATTTCAAGGGGATTTCATAGCAAGCGTACACCGGATTTCAGGAGTTGTGTACTTTTTGTATTTTCTGTCACTGGAAATATCGTCCTAGGCCTAGCTAGCTGCATGCAAGCACTGATCAGTGGTTTCAAGGTACTATACCATGGTACTTCGACTTCGATTATTGTTTACTAGGAGAGCTAAGAATACCATGACAGTACAAGATAATTATAAGAGTCACAGGACTGCAAAATCCTGACATTTTTCGTAACTCGTCTCATAAGCAGGGTTGCGATTATTTTGTGCAAGAATTGGAAATGTTGCCATGGTACCTACTTATCTTTACTAGTAAATATTAGCCAATCAGAATCCAAGTCCCAGTCTCTTATTGGAGCTAGCTGTATAACTTTCATCTATGATGAAGCATAATATATTTATACCGAATGGTATAAACTATATAGAATACCATAAATACCGTAACTATACTAGCAAACCTACCAAAAATTCACTTGATTATTCTTATAGAAACGCTTTATACAATGGACAAAAATGATAGTTTTCATGAAAAACTCATTTTCAGCCCACTTCCTTCTCTATTTTTATTTTACTGGAATGAAAATACTTACTTGAATGCCCTTTAGAAAATAACCATTTACAAAACCATCTTTGTCATCATTGTAATCCTCTTCAAGCAGGGTTTGATAATTTGGTTTATTGTGCAAAGAGAATTAATTCATTATTTATATAATTATATATATAATATGTAGGCCTATGTGTATAATTGATGAGGACTGAGGAGTTACGGAACGGTCGCCCTCGCTCCCAGAAGTCCAATTACTTCAAGATAACTTTTACAGGTGTGCAATCATTGATAGAAAAATTATTTGTGGACAAACTAAAACAATATAGTTAATACGAAAACACGTAGGGCCTACATGGCAAGGAGATAGTAGTAATTACTTTTTTTTCTGATGGCTGCATTGTTCAATGTTCAAGCATAAGCAACTTAATTATTTCCTCTCGCTAGATCGCCCTTGTGGTGGGATCGATTTGTCAAAAGGACATCACAACCCTGAAACTAGATTTTAATTAATAATGACGTAATTTATTTCCCTCTTTTTAGAGAAAACTAGAACTATTTGTCCTCACGATACCATGAGTTATGACGCAGATGCATTACCGATTGTGTAATAGAAACATGAACCGAATCGAGTATATGTCTACGTCACGACTCAGAATAAGGGACAGATCGTAGAGGACAAATACATTAAATATAATTTCTGAAATCGAGATGATGATTTCTAGTTTTCACTAAAATCCGGGAAATAAATATCGTCATGATTCGTTGAAATCCAAATCTCGGTGTTGTGGTGTCCTTTAATTAGCCTCTTTGAGGAAACTATGACTTGATGTCATATTGTTCGATGAAGATAAAAAAAAGTCGTTTGCTCTGGTGTCGACCACTATGTGCCTTACAAAAACCCATGCCTTATGCGGGATTCGAACCCACGCTTAACGGTGGCTTCAGTGTCTGAAGCGTGCCTCAGTGTCTGAAGCGTGCCTCAGTGTCTGAAGCGTGCCTCAGTTGACTGAGCTAACGAGGGCGGCCCGATCAATTTATACGTAGAATATATCAGAGGCGTAGCTATAGGTTTTTGGCGCCCGGGGAAAGAACTATTTTGGCGCCCCCCCCCCTCACAATTTACAGGGAAACCACTACGCAAGTCGTCTGCATCAGAAGACCGTTAAAGAAATATGCCTTAGTTAAAAAAGCCATACAAGGAAAGTTCGCGAAAAATAAGGGATTGTTAAAGGCACAAACATGGTTTGAACTATTCTATAACTATTAACTAAACGTACCTCATAATGTAAGCATCTGATTTTGGACACACAAGACACGCACCATCACTTCAAACATGTACTTTCCGTGCTTTTGCAGCCGCAAACTGATCAATCACGTGATCAAAATTGGTTTAATCGAGGGTTTCCCTTTCCACACTTGAAACCGCGAGATCACTGAGGCGATCTTGGCCCATTTTCGCGCGGAGATATGTTAAAATTAGTTTTAGTTTGCTGAATGATCGTTCGCAACTCGCAATAGATACTGAAATTGTCAAAAGAATTTGAAGAGCGATGCGCAAATTTGGAAAAACGTCTTCACCGTAGGAAATTATGATAGCTTGTAACCTAGGGCCAGGGTTAATCTTGGCAAATTATGTATTCAATTCAGGCTAAATGCAGACAAAATGTATTTGATAGAAATAAAAAATTGTACCGGTCAAACAAATGCATATAATTATTTAATTATTCAATCGATTTGGCGTCCCCCTAAGCTCGGCGCCCGGGGACTCTTGCCCCCCTCTGCCCCCCCCCCCCCCCTCGCTACGGCTCTGGAATATATCATGCATTGATCTGATTGGTCAATATAATGAACTCGTGTGTCGACATCACGCCTGTCAGTTATTTTCTCACTTTCCCTCTGAAGATGATACCTGGTATAATCTGTGACAGGATTATTACGAGGATGTCCGCGTTTATCAATGTCTGGATGTTATTATCAAATAGTCTTGACATTGTTGCTCAACTCACTTGCCATTGTTGGAGCTCGGTCGAGCAGCAAGAGGATCCTTACGTAACCGATCGTGCAAATAATAATATCTACGCATGAAACGGTACTTCGAATTGACTTGTAAAAACCGATACGCCTATTTAATTAATTACATAAATAATTAAGGGGGTACATGAACGGTACTTATACCATTAGAGGAATTTATCTTTAATCTTTTTTCTATGTATGTGAACCAGTGTCATTGAATAAAATGTTTGCTCTTTGATCAATATGACATTCTATTTTTTTGAATTTAACCAGTTTTGATATAATACGTCAATCAAATTCAAGAATGTGTTATTGCCGTATCATCTTAAAACTTATTGAATTCACATAAATAGAGTGTCATATTAATCCAAGAGCATAACATTATCCTGGAGTTGATGCATCTACGTCAGGACTCATGGTCCCTGGAGGACCAAAAAATTAAAGATCATTCCTGAAATTGGGATGGTGATTTCTAGATTTCTAGTTATCTGCGGCGAAGAAGTGTGGTCACAGACAGCGTAGACCTGGTGTCAAAGTTCATTGCTTTTAATTTAAAATAATATAATAAAATGGGGTGGTAAGATCGCCCTTGTGGTGCCCCGTCCAAACGATCCTACTTTCATCCTTAGCCTTAATTGGGGAACAATGATTTTGTATCAAGTTTCGATGTTATTAAAAAAAAAAGTTTTCTCTAAAATTATTAAATTAGGGCAATCGTTATCATTCATTAAAATGTAGTTTCAGGGTTGTCATGCCCTTCTGAAGTAATTTCAATATAGAAATGGAAATCAAGTGAAAATGCTCGATGGTCTTACCTTAAGTTGAACCCCTCACAAGTGAAATTTGAACCCCTCAATTGGAAATCAAAATGAATGAACCCCAAAAATTGGAAATCAAGTGGAAATGCTCAATGGTCTTACCTAAAGTTGAACCCCTCAATTGGAAATCAAAATGAATGACCCCCAAATTTGGAAATAAAGTGGAAATGCTCAATGGTCTTACCTAAAATTGAACCCCTCACAAGTGAAATGTTTCTCAATAGAACATTCTTCTTGACAAAGTGCCACGGACGAGGTTGGCAACGACCTCCTGATGTGTTGTTCGGTGACCCTCCTTCCAACCAGGAGGCGACGGAAACAAGCTGCAACAATCAACAACAGCCCTCACAACTTGCGAATTAAATACAGAGCCCTTTTACTATAATCATCCACGATGTAGTGATACCAAAACAGACTTTATCATATTAAGGGCGTACATGCACGGTGCTTATAAAAATAGAGATATTCATCTTCAGTAATGTTTTCCATGTTTAAAAACCATTTTAATTAAATGAAACGTTCACATCTCCAAGATAATTTCATGTTTTTTCATTAATATGACATTTTATTTTTGTGAATTCAATCAGTTTTGAGATAATACGTCAATGAATGTGATGAAATTCATTGACGTATTATCTCAAAACTGATTGAATTCACAAAAATAAAATGTCATATTAATTAAAGAGCATAAAACCATCTTGGAGATGTGAACTTTTCATCCAATTACACTGGTTTTTGAAAATGGAAAAAAATAATCAAGATACATTTCTCGGTTTGTGTCGTGGACGCACCCCCTTAATATAAAGAAGGTGTACATGGCAAGCATTTATGGTTTCTTGTGGTCAAATCAGAGTCAAAGATCCCATTTGCCTGTCGCGGTTTATCGGATCTCTTGTGAACTATAAATGTAGATAAGAGTGGCTACGGTACCGGTGACATTGTTCAACTTACAAAATCTATCACTTTTTCGTGAAAAACAAATGCCACCTCTAACACAGTATTGAGCATTGTTGTTTTAGGCCTATATAGGTCGATATAAAAGCGATAGTTGCGCTCCTATTTTATAACATTTTAGTTTTCGGTTATTTAATCATATTTCAGTCTATTTTTTATATTGATTGTTATCCTTTTCGCTTCTGTAGTCAGTTGGGACCAATATAGCTTCAAATATATAATTCCCACTTGAGTCGACTGGAAGGATTTCGAAGTAAAGCTCATAAAACTGTTACTCTCATATAAGAATATTAATAAAATGTTAATATATAATAACTTACTCGTAATCATGTTAATTATTTAAAAGTCAAGGTAATATCATTGAATAACTACATCACAATAAGATATAAAATAATTAAACAATGTGCTATATTTCACGGATTGCATGATTTTTTTTTTTTTTTTTTTAATAACATCGAAACTTGATACAAAATCATTGTTCCCCAATTAAGGCTAAGGATGAGAGTAGGATCGTTTGGACGGGGCACCACAAGGGCGATCTTACCACCCCATTTTATTATTATTTTAAATTAAAGCCATGAACTTTGACACCAGGTCTACGCTGTCTGTGACCACACTTTTTCGCCGCAGATAAAAGTCTTCAGTTGTCGAAAGTCCGGAACACAATATAAACTGTTTTTGCGATGTATCCGGACACTACCAACATTGGTATTAGGAATAATCCAACCACATGGATGTTGATATCTTTCACTTTGAACTAAGTCTCTTAGGCAATGTTCACTTCTTACAATGACAGCAGTTGCAAAGTTCACCATTATACAATGGATAGAAAATAAGGAGTGACAGCCCTCGATATATCTAGGCCTATCACTCTACTAATTAAAGGTCGTGGCCAATTAGTACTTCATCCAAGCATTCACTTCGAGGACTGTGGGAAACCACGAAAAACCACGTCAGGACGGGTCAAGTGTTTAAGTGTATATATTGCATGATTATATAACATAATTATTGAATTATATTAAATAAAATAACAATGGATCTCATAATAATTGTATCGTAAACGTTAGGAAAATGAAATGAAAAGTGTATGAAATGTGTGACGTTGCGTTGACGGTTAATCAAATTTGTTATTTATAGTTTGTTTATACGGAAGAATTATAATCTAGTGTCAGTCAATCAATTCAAACTTTTCTTATCGATACATTTTCTTCTGGACTTGAGTTTACGTCATTGTGATGAACGTATTCATTTACTTATTGTTCATTTATTATTATTCATTTTACTAGGAAAACGCCGTATGCGTTGTTAGACGAGCGGATAGTAATAGTATGGGTAAAAATGGGTAAAAACTGCTTCGAGTGGTACCAATTTAGCACATTTTATGTTTTTTCTTCAAAATGGCTGACCCAATCAAGCTGAAAATTTTTAGAAATGTGTACCAAAATGTAATTCAACTTCACGCAAAATTTCATTTTTTCGGAAAATAAAAATACTTTCTTTTTTTTTCGGCCATGTTATTCTAACGAGTATTTTTGAAATTTCGAAAATTAATAGAAAAAAAGGTTAAAGCTCGATAATGCCACAAAACTATACAGATCTAAGTTAGATGAGGATCCATATTGAAAAAAAGTTTGAAGTTGATAGCTGTAGTTGTTTGACCTGTGGAGAACCGACAAAAAAACATAACGAACATCAATTTTTTTCAGTAAGTCAAAAAAAAAAAAACATAAAAACGAACACCAATTTTTTTCAGTATGTCAAATTGAATCCTCGCTAAAGCACGTCTAATTACACAATATGAACAGTGAAGTTGAATAGATCAAATTCCATTGAACGTAGGCCTACTACATTTTTTTCAAATGCGTTATTAATAATTATGAAAAACGGAAGCAATTGTACGGGTGTAGATTATAATGAAACGAACATGTATTATAAATGCATTATTGATGCATCAAGGAGCAAGTGTTATATAAAACCTATGTGGTATATACCGTTATTTTACCTGGAAAGTGAGAATGACGGTAATAATTGTATTGGCGTCGGTGAATGATATATGAGATGATGAGATGAAAGATTATTTTATTATGTGCTTTTGGATAGTGGGAAGGTGTCTGTCGTTGCCTGTTGTTAAGGAACTATTCCAGTATTGACCTGAACGACAAAGGGCCCCGGTCTCCTGAATGGTGGTTACGACCGTATATACGTTGATTATTAACTTCATAGCTGTGACTTGGATGTTAGGGTAGGAATAATTAATTCAAATTGATTTGTAAAATCATATGTTTATGAAGACATGTTTATCGGTTATATCCTTAATTTCATTTAGTTGCGAGGGGTTAACAACTCGCAAATTAGGTGTACACCGGATTTCAGATTTCAAGATTTCAGGTGTTTCAAGAGATTTCAGGAGATATGAAGGGATTTCAGAGAGTTCATGAGATTTCAGGGATTTCAAGAGATTTCAGGGGATTTCAAGAGATTTCAAGAGATATGAAGGGATTTCAGGGATTTCAAGAGATATGAAGGGATTTCAGGGTATTTCAAGTCAAGTGTACACCGGATTTCAGGAGTTGTTAACCCCTCGTTTGGTTGTATATGAACATTATAGGGAAACGCAGTACAGCCCTTTGCTATGCAAAAATGAGCGTGCATTGAGAAAAATGGTTAGAATAAGAATCGCTTGGTTCACACGGGTCAAGGTTTCGATCACCGGCTTATTGGTAAAATGGTAAGAGATTACCCGATTTTCATTCAACTTGTCAAATATGTTCCTCATTGTTGTCTTTACAATATTTTATGATTTAAACATGTTCGGGTGAAAAAAAATCGCTTCGATTTCGCCTTGTTATTCTTATGGGTATTTTCAGAATTGAAACCATCTCAAAGTTGATGATTGAATAATAATAAAAAAAAGTTTAACGACGTCTCACACTCAGCCTAGGTTATATGGGGGTATGAATGAACTTATGCCATAGAACAATGTTCACAAGACTTGTGTTTTAAGAGTTCCAAGTTGAAAGATGTATAAAGTCCAGAAAAATTTCATGCGAATTGGTTTTACTTGCACTCTGTAGAGCGCATACATAGAAAAGGATGCACATTTAGCTCGACTTTTAATTAATTCATCACTATTTTAAGTACAAAGTCGGAAACAAATCGATTGAAATTCGGAGGGCGTTGAAACGAAAGCAAGGTATTTTATAAGGAGGAAGCCAATCCAACTAACCAGGATAATAATATTTATTCGACCCTCAAATATATACGCTTAATTAATTGGTGATTTAAATACAATAGGATGCAAGCAAATTAATTGAAAACCGTCAGGAAGGTAACGGAGAACAATGGTTTGCTATGGGAAATGATAATTATTTTGGAAAAATGAAAAAAGTCTATAAACAACCGCCGACAACAGTCGTGTTTTTCTCAAGAAGATCATGGTTGAAGAAGTTGTATACATTTAACTGTTCATTTCGGAAAAAAATATTGTGATACTGTGGAAACTATCCACGCTTGAATCTTGTTTTCAGTCTGTATAATGTATACGTAGGTTGATTACTTTAGTGATTTTTTTTAATGTTGTTTACGACCCCACCAACAGCTAGGTTCTATGGGAGTAAGAATGAGCTAGTTACTATTTATAATAAACTACCCGCCTATATAACCAGCCTTACCAAACTTTCATCTTTTAAATACAAACTGAAATCTTTTCTACTTCAGAACCCATTCTATGACCTCAATGAATTTCTGACTTCAAAGTCACACTAGTCAACCATCCCATCATCTTATACATGTATTATCTATCTTTTTCAATTATCTCTTTCTGTTTACTTATTTTCATTTCTAGTTTCAAGTTTTGATATTTTCTATATTTGTAACATGTACAAATCTTTGAAAAAAATAAACATAAACATAAACATAATGACCGATGAAGTGATGATTGGCGAAAGATGTTCACAAAAACGCATGCCTCTGCGAGATATCGAAACCACGCCCTAAATATGTCAGTATACCGGTAGTAAAATAAAAGTGGTAACATAAAAGTAGTGATATAGAAGTGTATTAGCTATAGGACACTGAAGTAGGCAGTTTTATTATATTACTAGCTGACTCGGCAAACGTTGTTCTGCCATCGAAGTGATTTGTAGTGAATGTTGGTTGTTACGCTACCTAGCGTGTAGCCCCGCAAATGGTGAGTAACGTTGAGTAACATTGAGCAACGCCGTCAATGTCAGTGAACAACGCCATTACTGGTGTTGTCCTTGAAGTGCCAATTTTTTGGATATTGCTCATAGGAGAAAGCTTGGCGGAAGATCTCGTATACTTTAGGACCTTCTACCACCCCTATCGAATGTGCGTGAGGAATTTCACGACACTCGGTCGAGCCGTTTCGGAAGAGTTCATCCTCTAACATGTGACACGAGCTTTTTATGTATATGATTTATAAATTGAGTTTAACGACGCACTGTACTGATGACTACGATCTATTGGCGTCATTGACTGATACATGAGATGGTGGGATGATGAGTGATGGGATGAGAGTAAAATTATTTTATGATGTGTTTTTGAATAGTCGGTCGTGGCCTGTTGTTACAGAATCATCTCAATATTGACCAGAGCGACAGAGGGGAACCATGAAAACCTCCTGTACCATTGGTCGACCATGGCGGTAATCAAACTCTGGTATGTCCAAAAATACTCATAAAATATTATGGAGGAGCTGGGATTTGAACCCAGGACTTTCTGCATGCGAAGCAGACACTCTACCACTGAGTTACACCCCCTATGTTATACTTCCTAACTACATCTAGGCACTATCATTTCTATGGCTCCAAAACCCTCAGATATATAAAAAAAAAAAAAAAAAAACGGTACCGTACATATTTATAAGATGAACCAAATTTGATATGTTTGTTTTCTATTAAAATGTTTAAAATTTTCCAATTCAAATATTTTCAGTTATTTTCATTTACACATTACAGATTGTTATTAAAACAGGTGGTAATGATTTGGCCTACTATCATAAATTACAATCAAACTTACGGTATTCAATAAAATTATACTTTGTTATTTTTTTTCTTAGCTCTGTTCTTAAATCACCGATCTTCGTTATTCTTTATATCTTCTTCCAATTCATTTCATGAAAAAATTATGAGCTATGAAATTTACAAACTATGAAAAGAGACGATGTGAGACTCTTCCTTTGCCGATAACAGAGCAAAATTACGTGCTACAAAATGACAAAATGACACAAATGTGTAACGGAAATATGCAACAAACCACGCAACAACAATAAAAACAGCAAAAAACGAGGTAGTTAAAACACGTAATAAATACACTTTTTAATTGAGCTTATAAGAGCGTATACATCTTAAATGTGTTATCATTAAATTATTTTACGTTATTTGAGAAAATACTATTACAATACAAATGTTGGTTAAAGATCCTTGAGAGATCATCTCTGAAGATTAAAATATTATTATACCTATAAAAGTGTGCATTGTATTTTGTTTCGGACTGCTATTACAATGTCCAATTAGATTTAATTTATTGGTTATCTTGTTATAATCGAGAGGTTATCTTGTGAGTTGTTAACCGTGTGTATTCTTACATTAACGGGTAGATGCTAAATATTGTTTGGAACCACGCTAAAAAAAAAACATACACAAAAGACGAAAGAACGAAGATCTAACATCTACGCTAATAGTGAAGATTATAAACTTATCGTTGTGAAACACATTGTTATTGGTAACCATGGTTACTCAAGGCTGATAAACAAGACAATCAACTTCCAAAACCCCAATCATGCCAAAGAACTTAAAAACTCGATATTTCTTGATGATTTCATCATAAGCAACATTACATTACGTAGCCTAGATAGATTACTTAGAGAGAAGTTACTTAGATATCTTAAGATACATCCAACTGCTCTGACCATGTAAGCTGATGAGACAGCTAGGTATCAAAATGCAATGATAGTATGTGTGTGTAATGGTACAGATGGAAGTCGAGGGGTAATATATATTATATAATATATATATATATATATATATGTATATATATATATATATATATATATATATATATATATATATATATATATATATATATTCTATTTAATGATTATTTATATGAACTAAATATATAAAATGAATAAAACTATAAACCAGCAAAAATAATATATTTTGGCCGCTATGCATATATATACATATGTGATTGACTACAATATTCAGTGTTTCGTATTACTATTTAGTCAATAAAATATTGAGACAAATTTAGGCTATATCATTGACAAGATGAATTCTAAATAATACATTAAACATACCCATCGAGCCCAAAAACTCATTTAAATTTCACTCGGGTTTTCATGAAGATATATGAATTGAAAAGTCAGTACTGTCTAATGGAACACAAAAATAACATTTTTAAGGAAGTAAATAGATATAAGTTATCAATCTCACCTCTTGCTTCCTCCACGATAATTATTTTACTAGGATAAGCGCAATGAATGACAGATATCGCGAGCCACAGTAAACACTTTGCACTTGTTGATAGCATTTCTAACAAATGCAACAGATGAATACTACTTAACGTAAAAAACGGAATACTATTTCTACAAACTATGGTCACAGATTCTCGTCATATTATGCTCCAAAAACTCTTTACCAATCACAATTATATCATTATCCGTCTACACAGCATTAACTATATCCACTTTATCCAATTTAATCAAATTAATAAAATTCACTTTAATGAAATTGAGAGCGTAAATAATCACTGTCAAATATAGAGCAGACTTATAAAATTCACGTATAAATATTAATATTAACTATAATTTAAATGTAATCAGTATAATTATCCAGTGATCTTGTATGCTAAATGACTACTGAGCTACATGATGATGGGTAGGTAGTTATAAGACAACAATGATGTGAATAGCGCGCTGTGATTGGTTGTTGATGCACACGTGGGAGGGTCATGGGTTCGGAGCACAGCGAGGTCGGTTGAAGCGTCTAAAGTATAGCATCTCGCTATTCTGATTGTTGTGAACAAGATGATATGAATCATGGATAACAGAACTATAATTAAAATGTCTGATGAATTATAGATTTTTTTAAAATATGATTATACTTATATTATAGGAGGGAAAACGCTATACATATATAGTCACGAGTAAATAGTGTATATCGTTCGAGACCCCACCGACAGCTGGGTTATTTGGGGTACGAATGATCGGTAGTTGGATGAATGTTCAAATATTAAATCCTAGGCCGTGTGGGACTCGAACTCACACCCGACTTGAACCCAGTTCCTAAATCAGTGCCGTATTTGAACAAACTCCGTTTTTTATATAGTATAGGTCTACTATTCAATTTACTATGACAACATATAGGACAATAAAACAATATTATATATTGTTGTCGTTTTGCTGTTCTTTTATGTACAGAATCGATCTGACGAATAGCCTATATGTATATATATATACACTGGCGTCGGAACCGGGGGGGGCAGGGGGGGCAATGCCCCCCCAACTTTCGGCCAAGGGGGGGCAAGGGGGGGCAAGAAAAAACTCTTGCAAGACACAATTTGAAAAGACGAGAAATAGAAAAGACAAAAAAAAGAAGGAAGAGAGAAGGAAAGAAAGAAAAAAAAGAAAGAGAAGGAAGGAAAGATGTATATAGATAGATAAAATCGTACATTGATTCATATTTCACATTGCATAGAAAATCAAATATCAGATGGGCACCTTCAGTTTTAGGAGAAAATTACTTTTTGCATCTAAATCTCATCTGAAACACGTTGAACCATATTGAAAAAGGTGTGTTTGAAGGAATTTGATGTACTGTTCCGAAATGACAGCTCTGGTACCTAGTTTATGAGTTAGCAGAAATCAACAAATAACCTCATGCTTCTTCCAGATGTAAATTATTCATTACAATTTTTGAAAATTTTGGTGAATCTCCAAAATTCCAACAATCGTAACAATGACGATAACGTGAAATGGAGAAAGGGAACTTCCAATATGGGTCGTTTCTAGGGGTGGGCAAAGAGCGTGACTGTCAGGGGCGTCAAATTTAAGGGGCGCTATCGGCGCACATTTGTAACATTCTATTCATAATAATATTGCATAAATCATATTCTATTTAACTTAAGCATTATTGGGTGGAGTAAATGTTATTATTCGAACAGCATTGTTATCGAATGATATAGAATAATTCAGCCTTTTATTTTCTTGGATCAGTCATTCAGCAAAACTAGCTCTTACCACACTGAAGAATTCATGAATTCCAGAAATTTCGTGTAGTCTCCAAACCTGTAGAATCGTATTTGAAAAGATACATTTTCGATAATTTCCCTGCGGGGCTTGGTTCCTCCCTCACTTGCAATCACTTTCACTATGCGCATACAGTTTTTGGGGCTCATAATCGAGTCCTTGCCCGTGGTGCTAAAATGAGCCAGAACGACCCCGCGGTTACAATAACTATGATTGGCAAATATCAGTTGGGCACCTCTAGTTCTTCAAAACAATTAATTTTGTCATCTAAATCTTATCTGAAACACATTAAATCGTGTTAAAAAGGGGTAATTTAAAAAAATTCCCTGCGGGACCAGAAGGGGTCCTTTCCCCCATTGCCCCCCACGGGTCGCAGGCTTCGCGTTAACTGGCCTTTGCACAACTGTTCTTATATGGAATTTTCTCTTCCAAACTGAGATACCCCCCATCTTGGTATTTTTAGTAATTTTTTCTTCTGTCCTGAAAAATACCCAAATGTTATTGAATATGTGGCACCCCATACTTTCTTCCTCCGCGGGTCGCAATTGTTGAGCTTGCCCCCCCCAACTTTGAAAACGTTCCGACGCCCCTGTATATATATATATATATATATATATATATATATATATATATATATATATATTTCATAATAAGTCACTTTTCCGTAATTTGCCTTTCCTTGAAACAACTGGTGGCTCTAAAAAGAGCCTTGGGTTTCGACGTTTCGGCTGAAAACGTACAGCCATCTTCAGGACTCGTTGTGGTGTGGTAGCCGGCTCGATTGCCTGATTGTCAAAAATATGGAAATAAATCGAATCCTTCAAAATCAAAATAAATCCTTCAGACCTTCATCCTTTGCTCAATTTTCGAGACAAAAAGTGTATCCATTCTAAACTAGTTTGAATGATACCAACAAAATAGCAAAATTATAAGCGAAACGGTCGAACTAAGAAATTATACCGCATCAAATGAATATACGTATAAATGATGACTAATTAATAAACAAACTTTGCATAAATCATTCAACTCTAATTTTTTACTATCGAATTTCGAAGGTTTTTTAAATCCACGCCTAATAATTTATTCACACTCCATATTATTAACTGCTATATTCACGCCCGCTTCGCGCATCACAGCTTTCCAGACAAACTCTTAATTCTGCGCTTCCTTTTTCTATCAAATCACCATAACGATATTTTAAATGCAATTAATTGCTAGGAGAGGAAATTCTGAAGGTCAATTAAATCCTATTCGAGATGTGCGTGTTGACAATATTCCTTGAGGTGTCATTGTTTAGGTATATCCTCTTTTATCATCTCGTCAACAATGAAGTAATAAGAAACAAAAGTGACAACAATGTGTTTGAATTAATCGAACGAGCAAGCGTGAATGAAAATGAAGATGACACAATGATGTGCGCAGGGAATCGTGAACAGTGGAGGACGTTCGAATTTCGAATAAGAAAAGAAACAATTGGTTTTGGTAATTTGTAACGGTTTTGCGAACACCCGTAAGTAATTGATGAGCATGTTATATAGATAGATAGAAAATGATTAAATAAAATTAGATAAATGCGAGATGATGATTCTGTTGATTCTAGTATTGACCTTGGAGTAGAATTAAAGTGCTTTGTATTCATTCTTTTGGTTTTATACTAATAGGGGAAAGCTACGGTTCGTTAGCAAGTCAGAGGAGGAATAGATTATAGGTGTCATCTGAACTAGGATGTTGCAGGAATGAGGTAGTCGAAATTAATAGAGACAATGCGGATCTTGATATTCATTTCATTTAATGTTTTGGTTGTTTTGGTTATATCGTATAGCACCAACTTCCTAAATTTAAAATTTTTACGTGGTTTCAGATTCTCGCTATTTTCATTTGTGGATGGGATTTCCAATTTTGGAAAAATACATCGAAAATGTGGAAAAAAAATATCTGCCCCTCATTAATAGCGACTAGAGGAAAATGTGTGAAATACTAATGAGCCAAGGCTATTGATACTTTATATCGTATAGCACCAACTTCCTAAATTTCATTATCTCCTTATCATTTAGAGAGATTTGTAATTATCATAATCAGAATACCGATGCTTACTTTAATTTGTTAATTAACAGTTAATTAAAATATAAACTGTTAGATGAAACTGAAGGGAAGTAACCTTTTTGATATTTTCATTCACTTATGCAATTTCTTTCATATTTTTGGTATCAACATCGAAAACTTGACACAAGTAATTCTTTCCCGATCAGGACTATAAGGATGGCAAGGTAGCATCGTTCGGACAGGGCACCACTAGGTGATCTTGCAACCCCAAATGAAATAATGAACTATTATGATATTTAGATCAGCACGTGTTGTTTGACGAAGGGCTCGAGAATATAAGTATACCGGTAATTAATTTTACTATACAAAATATCATATTGATTTTCACGAATTTCCGTTAGATTCAGTCCTCAATAAAAGTCCTCATTTAGGCTTATAATTCGAGTGAAGATAATTATTTTCGACACTTTTTATTATTAGAAAATAATAGTACACCATTTGTATGAACGAAATAAGTGATACAATGCTCAGAAGATGTTATTTGGATCCGGGTTCGAGGTTATATTTTATTATTCTGTAGTTAGAGTATTTTTGGTATAATCATGTATTTATTTATGTTTATATATATAATTTTGTGTATTTTTTTGCAGATAATAATAATATATATAGACGGTTCATAATCATTATAATGTACCATAGCACAATTATAATACCCACATTTCAATATTTTAGTACATTATTTTAATAATTCATACAATATCTATTATGAACATCGTTATATAATACATCTATAGAATTCGTTACGAGGCATAGTCCAAGATCAAATTAAATCCAACCCTAAGATTAATAAACCAAAATAATAACCTACACTTAATATTAGCCAGACAACATTTCCTGTCTATTCACATACATTTTTAAAAAATCATAAATTAGCTCTATAATAATATATTCGAATCAAAGAAACACGAAAGAGCGAACCACCCGTGCGTTGTGGTGGAGGATGTGGGGAGACGGTCGATCGAAACATTTTATTTCGTGGATCAAAGCATAACAGAATAGAATATAGATTTATTGTATTATTAGGCCAACTAACCTACAGCCGACTGGACAGAAGTGAATTCAGTACACATTTGCCCACAGCCGCCTATTGTTGATATAGCAGACAAATTCGCGGATTATTGTAAACGGACAACAATCGCCAATGCCATCAATCATTATTTAAAGAATGAATGCATTTTATGTAGATAATAAGTATCTTTGTATGTATTATAACAACTTCCGGGAAAGATACAATATTTTACTAGTAAAGAAGTATTTTATTATTGTATGTTGGTATGTGTGGTGAGCAAACGTGTAAGGTTGCCAGCCTTGTGTATATGTTCGACAACAATGGTGAATGGAGAATTAATGATCGAATGGCCTAATTATCCACACTTTATAACGGGATATTGCAAAACCATCATTTTTTCATAAACATAAAATAGATTCATTCATTTTTTTTTTTTCTAAATTGAATAATTGACTTTACGGTTGTACTTCACATAGTGAATTATAAAAAATTGCGATATGTAGAGCATATGTCATTAGTTTTTCGGTCAAGGTATTATTAACATTGTCCGAGTAATATAATTTATGACACTGATGTCATGTAATTTTTATCGACAATGAGCTGTAAAAGGCCTCAGGCTTTCCACAAAAGTTCACACTTGTAAATACTGAATAATATTGTGATAATTGTATTGAAAATTTGTAACATTGTATAGTGTAAAATATTCATGGGAATAGCCCGTGATGAACTATACTAGGTTAAATGCATATTTTAATACATGTATAATGTATATGTTACCTAGTAATATTGTTTTTTCATGTCAGAATCCTAAATGCGACCATTCTCAATTTACAATGTCAGTAGCTAGTCGTTCAATAAAAAGCATGAATATTAATATTATTATCATGAAATATAAGTAATACACTAATTCTGAATGTATTGTTTACTCATAATAGAAACAACAAATGAAAATATCGATAATGAGAAAGACAAAAATAATTTTGGAGGAGCTGGGATTTGAACCCAGGACTTTCTGCATGCGAAGCAGACACTCTACCACTGAGTTACACCCCCGGTGAAGATGATAAGTGAAAATAGAGAGTATAAGCCGATACCGTATTGATATTATGTATATCTCATTAACTATATAATGTATCTATTAAAACATGCGTAAAGTATCACAAGTTTAACGAGAAGAAGTCAATACGTGAAGGTTAGATTCAATTAAAGTATTATAAAATAGGTACAGCAAGAATAAAATTGAATGTAAAATCGAGCGCAGACGCAGTCGCTACCTAGAGTACGAACGTAAAACCAAAGCAGAACTGGGCGCATGCGCGTTGATTGTGGGTAGAACGTCAGAGGTAAACAGCGGGAAAATATAACTTATTTACGTTCTAATTTTAAATGTTGTCATACGTGTATTTTTATCGATTTAAAATAGAAATGATTAAAAATTACCATATTTATTATTCCGGACAAATCGTGCTGAGTAAATAAAACTTCACAACAACGCACAACGAAAGCCATCAATATGTATAATATGTAAATTAAATATAAATAAACGAATGAGAAAAGATACTATTTCGCTAAAACAAAATGTGACATACATATAACCGAACACTGGATACAATGAAGTACGTAAATGCTACCTATTGATGGAAATTTCAACTATTATTGAATAATACCAGGGAATTACTTTTATATTATTAGTTTATATTGTAAATTGTAATGACAAAAAAGACTGCCACAATCACCATTTTATAAGAATATCGGATAAGTTTCAAACCCAATGTACGCATTACATTTCATATAAATATCTATTATTATTTGTCCAGATAATAAATGTGGTAATTTTTAATCATTTCTATTTTAAATCGATAAAAATAAGCGTATGACAATATTGTATAAAATTAGAATGTAAATAAGTTATATTTCAAGTTTCAAACCCAATGTAGGCCTAGTGGAATTGTATTACATTTCATACGAATATTTCGAGGGATTACAACTCGCAAATTTGGTGTACACCTGATTTTAGGTGATTTCAAGGGGATATCAAGAGCTTTCAGAGATTTCAAGAGATTTCATACGGATTTCAAGGGAATTTCAAGATATTTCAAGGGGATTTCAAGGGGATTTCAAGAGATTTCATTCGGATTTCACGGGGATTTCAAGAGATTTCAGGGATTTCAAGAGATTTCATACGGATTTCAAGGTGATTTCTTGTGATTTCAGGGATTTGAATGGGATTTCATGGCAAGTGTACACCGGATTTCATGAGTTGTTAACCCCTCGGAATATCTATCAAAGAGTAATGAAGTTATCTACATCATCTTACAACGCACATGCTGTACTGCATTATATATTATGAATGACTTACATTTATTGAGCTGTTCCGAGTTGTTGAGATTGTCGGGATAATTGGGGGGCGGGACGACGCTGTTCCTACATTCCGGTTTCTTCACGTACACGTCGTAGTCCGTGTCTGGAGTGAGCTTGTCTTTATCTGGTAGTAGATAGCCCAACTCGCACGAACCATTGCTGCCTTTACTACTTATCCTGGAAACACAGACACATATTATCAACTAGTAAAACACTATTCGCACTGATATATATACGTGGTCTATGCGTGATTGACATTCATAGCTCCTACGTAGAATTGATTACATTATTTGCTGCTGGAGGTTATGAAAAATTAAGAATAGGTTCTCAAAAACAGTCCTCCAATTTTTACTACACTTAATTGTTGACTGGTACATTATCTTCTATGTATTCTCTTTAACAAAAGGTCAATTCCTTAAACGGTTTTGAACTAGAAAAAAATTTGGAACGTTGTCTGATATTCTTAGAATTTTCTATTAGATGATCATTGAAAATGAGTATAGGACTACTTTAACCTAATATTTCTCAAAAACTAAACGATACACACACACATATATATATATATATATATATATATATATATATATATATATATATATATATATATATATATATATATATATATATATATAAATCTATATAGGCCCTACTATGCCATAATATATGGTTGCCAAAGACACAATAATAATAATCCAATATAAATTCTTGAAAAGAGAAAAACACTGCATGATTAATGTTAATGGATTGGATAAAAAAAAATCCGATAGTAGTAATAATAATAATTCCAACATGAATTAATAGTGAAAAAATGACGGTAGAAAATAATAAGAAACATTAGTATACTTTATAGAGTAACGTGATTGGTCAAGAAAAACAAAATGTGTATCATTATTGTGCTAAAAGATGCCAGAGACTGATGATTACACTATATTTTATTACATTCGCGAGTTGTCTTATAGAGATCGAAAAATAAAACAAAAATGCTATTGCAAGGACATCAGGCAACAGGTTGACTGACCAGTATAGGTACATCCTTGATCTTATTATTCACACGGACAAAATAGATTACAGAAGAATGCATTCGAAATGCACAAAAAGAGCGAGATGAGTATTTAAACAATTTATCCATAGATTTGATTTGCATTGTGTAAAAGGGGGACATCAATGATCATTTAAAATACTTGTATACATGAAGAAAATATATCACAATTATATTTGTATATAGCTGAAGTATTTTTAATGTGTTATGACTTTTTTCGTGACGAGATTACGATAATATACGTTATTACATCTTTCGAAAGCTTTAATTGCTTCAAGTTGAAGCGACATTCTGTAATTGTCGATAATTTTACAATTATTCAATTGGTAGACGACATAGCTTCTTCTTTCGTAGATACAAATACGCACTCTTCAATAATAGTTTAAAAAAATCTTCTTTATTATTTCGTACTGAGCATGCATCCACAGATATCAAAGTAGATAATCTAAACTTCAAGGGCAGTATATTTGTATTAACGAATAATGAAGGTGGTGGAGGAACACAATTTATTTTTGGAATTTAGGTAAATATAAAACTACCGTATAGAATAAGTACCATTTTAAGAATTATTTACTCAAATAAGACACCCATTAGAAATAGGGATAATACTTCTTCTTCAAACTCTTGTTATTTCTCTCCATACTAAATTGGCTTATTTTAAACATCTAACTCTGTTTAGTTAACATATATGTTTCTGATCGTGAAATTTCGTCTTGAAAAATGACATCATATTAAAATCTGTACATTTACACAAATGTGGTTGTGATACTTCAGCTGGTTAGGCTATGTTAGCTGGTAATAACCGCCTACTCTTAATCCAACGTCATGACATAAGTAGGCTCGAACCACCCATGCGCTAGTGGTGTGGGATAGACGGAACGTTCGCTCGGAATCTTCTTCTTTCAACGAATATACTTTTCATTATGTCTTATTATATTTTTTATTTTTATTTTCAGATTTTTTTGTTGTTGTTAATAACATCGAAACTTGATACAAAATCATTGTTCCCCAATTAAGGCTATGGAAGGAAGATTAGATCGTTTGAACGGGGCACCACAAGGGCTACTAAATATGCTCAACTTACCCAAAACTGAAGCCGATGCAATTGTCTTGTTCCAAATCGCATTCTATTTCGCAAGTTTTACGAATTAGAGAAGGAATTATTTTTTTCACGACTTCATCCGGTAATTTGTCGCCTATTGCTAGTCGCTCGTAGCAATCTGAAACAAAGGTATTGCGTTAGTGGAAAGAAACATTGTTTTATGAATTCACGTTCTTAATTTGTATTGCTGTGTACGAGGGGTTAACAACTCGCAAATTTGGTGTACACCTGATTTCAGATGTTTCAAGAGATTTCAGGAGATATGAAGGGATTTCAGGGATTTCAAGGATCTCAAGGATTTCAAGAGATATCCAAAGATTTCAAGATATTTCTAGTGATTTCAAGAGATGTCGATGGATTAAAGAGATTTCAGGAATATCAGTGATTTAACAAGATTTCGAGAGATTTTAGGGATTTCAAGAGATTTCAGGGGATTGCAAGAGATATGAAGGGATTTCAGGGATTCCAGGGATTTCAAGGGATTTCAGGGCAAGTGTACACCGGATTTCAGGAGTTGTTAACCCCCCGGATGTGTTTTTATAATATCACCACAGAAAGGGTGAAATATGTAAAAAGAAACTCTACACAAAAATCCAACTACCTCATCAATAACACATAATCACAATTATTCAATTACAGTTTATTACTTGTAGATATTTCTAAAAAATTTCGAATTAAATTTAGCTTATTAAATTATATGGCATGGTGTATGGTGAAAAAGTGTATGAGATACAACTATATAGACTCAAGATTTAAATACAAACTCTGACTAACCCATTTGTAACTATATTCAAGTACCGGTAGCTATACAAAAATAATTAAAATAAAGTAATTTTGATATTTTACCAGTGAAAATATAAACCCTTTTTTATGTACCATGTGAGGCTATATGTCGGGAATTTATTAATAGTTATTTCAAACCATAGAGAAGTTCAAACTTATTGGCAAGCTAAACATGAGTTCACACTTTTTTGTCTCAATTTCATTAATCTAATTTTTCCCAAAGTAACTTACTATAATAAAAAAATATTCCACACCCGAAATTAAAGGTACAATTTACTATTTCCATATTTTTAACAACAAGATCTGTCTTATTTATGTGGCATATAAGCATATTAATGTAGGATATTCTTAGAACATGCGGTAGCATACTTTACTTCATAATTATCTCAAAATATTACTTATTCATAACTGACTACCGGTAATTAGTTATACTCCGTATTTCTAATACTAATAATTAAATATAAAAATATCCATTTTAATTACATACTATAAACTATTCTCCAAATAAGATATAAAATTAAAAATAAAATGACACGAAGGAAGTAGCATTTGTTGATTGTTGTACTTACCACTTGTCATTGCTGCAATTTGACTATCTATTGTAAGAAAAGCACCACATCGATTTATTAAAATCACTATCACTAACAAAATAACACTACATTTTTTATATCCCATTGTTATGAATTTGTCACTATTAATGCGTTATTGTCTGTAAGGATGCATGTAGAAGAGGTGTGTAGTACGCGACGGTAATGGAAAGACTATACGTAACGAAGAGTTAGGTGCACACACGCGAAAGGTCGTGGACCTATAAGAAGACGGCTTTTAACAATTTATTTTTTCTACTCCCCGCGCGAACTATAAGCAAGGGAAAATGCAAACAGTCAAACCGGAATTATGCCTAAACAAAAAGGTAAGTACATCACAAGCGACGTAGCGGAAACAAAAGAAGAAAATTATATCGCCGTATTGTATTAATATTACGTCATTATAAAGAATATAATTTTATGTATTTTTGGCCTTAACCTTCGACTGTGATTGAAGGTGTAACATAGCTATCTTAGATGTCCTTGTTCATTTGTTTACTTTTTTTCTAGTAACTATAGGTTTATTATGGGTAATTAGTGCAAGAACATGATTCGTTGAAGTTTTTGGGGCAGCTGGGCCTCTCAATAACTCATTTTAAACATGTAATCTTTTTGTTATTAAAAAAAATATATGTAACAGTTTTTATGGCTTCAAAAATAATTTAAAAAAGAGTGATTAATAACTGGATATATTTATTGTACTTGTTTTAGCGGGCTTCTGACCTAAAGCCCAAAGACACGAATAAAACGTATAAAAAAAAATAGAAAAAATATATAAGTACGTGTTATCTAAAACAAGTACCGGTAGCACGATAATTGTTAATTATCATTGTATATCATGACGGTATTTTAAATATCTCATTTATTTATTTATATTAATTTTATCGACGCACTGCGAAGAAAACTAAGATCCATTGGCGTCGGTGGATAATGAATGATTTAATGGCAATACGAGATGAACTAGGTTATTTTGTACGTTTTTTGTATAGTCGGAAGGATTCGATTGTAGATTGTTGGAGTTGTTATGGAACCATCACAGAATGAACCTCTGTAAACAAAGAGGGGAACCACGATAAACCTCTGTCAGTATGGACAACCGTGACGGGAATCGAATCCCGGTCTCCTGAATGACGGCTTAGCATGCTAGCCGCTGGTCCACCTTTCTCAGTTCGATGTTTGAAGGAACCATCAAGAATATTTATATAAATTAACAGATTTTCCGGATTTTTATGTTGTCAGAGATTATCATGTATGTCGGCCAAGTCCAAAATCTCGAAAACGGTATTGTGTGCCTATGTTATTGGATGAGCTTGAGCGCTAGCGGAGACCTCCATTCGGTCAAAATATGGTCTTATTAACCCGTTTTTTGTGATGTGATGTATTAGAAATTTCAAGTCCCATACCGTTGAAAACTTGGAACAAAAACTGATATAGGCCTACCGTTAAATCAACTCCTATATTAGTATGTATGGCTACCTACATTTGTTCATTTTCAACAAGTGAAATATAAATGAAGAAATGAAGATATTTTGGAGGAATATACAGGATGAAATACCAAAATTATATATATATATATATATATATATATTTCCCTTTCGATTAATGAATATATAATTTTCAATTCTATGGGTTTTTCTTTGCACCAAGTTATATAATACATAAGATGAATCCTTCACTCATTTTTTGATATCAGGTTCAGCAACTCCTTATAAGGACATTAAAAATCTTTCGGCTTAGGTGAATGATGAATGAGATGATAGGAAGACGAAATGAATTGGCTTATTTTATTGGATATTTTGTTGGATAGTGGGAAGGATTTCCACAAGCCAAACAACAATGAGAAACCAATAAAACCCTCTGTCAGGATGGTCGACCATGGCGGGAATCGGACCCCGGTCTCCTGAATAACGGTGTTGTGTGTTAGCTACTCGGCCACTCGGCCACTCGTCTCAGTATATGTATATATATATATTATATATATATATATATATATATATATATATATATATATATATATATATATTTTTTTTTTTTTATTTTTATATTTATATATATTTATATATATATATATATTTATATATATATATATATATATATATATATATATATATATATATAGATATATATTTACTTTTATATGAGATAATTGAGATATTGTCTACCGCCAACACTGATTTAAGTTACTTATAACAAGTATTTTTAAACGCGCTATTTAATAAAATACCAACAATTAATTTAGCAGGGATGTAGTTAATCACGGCGACTTGGATTACTATATAGGGATCAAGTCAATCACGTATAATAACGGTGTAGAACAGTTTTATTGCATTTAAAGTAAGACTTGATACGAGGTCGTGGACTTGGTCGTGAAAAGGTCAACAAATAAAGGTCATTGAAATGACCCCCGATGAGGTTATTATAGGCAGCAAGCAGCTGTAGAGATTATCCTCAATTAAGCCTAACTGTTCAATACATGCGTGATCGATCTTATTAGTAGGTAATTAAACTAATTATCGAAGTAAGAGAACGGTCTACGATTTCTTTGGATATTGGTTATCGACAAAATGGATTTTTCCTTACAATTACCCCATTAAGGGTTTGGCTATTTGACAGAATTTAGCACTGAAAGGGAAGCTGCCCATCTACTGTCTCCTAATTTTGACCAAACCAGACCTCCTCATTGTTACATTGGTCAAAGCATAGAATAAATAAATATGGTCAACGTAAGATGACCACCGGACCGGAAATCGAACCCGCGCCTTCCGGGTCACGTTACAAGAAAAAGTCCAACAGCTGGCAAAAATAATACCATTAAAACTCGGTAAACCGTTAACCGTTAGCCAAAACAAGAATAAAAATAAATAATTATAAACATTAAAATCGTTCCGTCTATATAATATAATCCAGGGCGGTATAATTATATGTTTGTGTAGATAAAAGTAAATAAAATCACGGACTCGTTTTGTTGTCTTTTTCCACAAATTCGGTAGTTTATTAATGTGTGGGTGTTCGTGTCCATGGTGATACAATTAATACAAGTACAGTGCAGTGAAGCTGCGTGAATCATTCGCGAAACAAACTGAGATTGAGTTGGTAATTATTATATCTTAGAGGAAATCTAAGTTTAATACTGAAGAGCGCATCCGGTGTTTAGTTAGCCATTCCTTTATTAACAATATTCCAAGTGTTTACAGTCGTTATGCATGGCGAGTTATGGAATTGTTTTCCTTTGAAGGTCGTTGTCTCGTTATTGTTGAATGAAAACACACAATAAAATTGTGTGTAAGTGTGTAAGTAATCACTTTGTGGGTCTTAATTGTTTTATTGTTGGTAATTTTTTTGGGTATGTTGGATATTCTGAAATTGTGACTAGGAAACTGCCATGGGGGAGTTGTGAGATGGATTCAAAGAAGATAACTGAAGAGTGTTGGGGTAAACAATTTCAGGAATCAGTGTTTTCCTTCGAGAAAAAAAATAAGAATGGATTGAAAAATTAAGGGGAAAGAACAAGAAAAATCAATGTAGGCAGTAGGACTTGATTAAAAAGAATTGCTAGAATAAAAAAGAAACAAGAAAAAAAATCATACAGTTGAATTGAAAAAATAAAGTTAGAAAAAAAACAAGATATTATTCAACAAAAATCAAATGAAAAGAAGAATCACCTGTCTTTGATACTGGAAAGAAAATTGAAATGCGTTGTTAGTTGTAATTGATTGATTTCAATATTTTTGATGGATAGGTCAGATAGGATTTTTTTTTGAACTTCAATTTGAATTTTCAATATTGAAACAATATTCATAAATATGTATATTTTTTCCATGAATATGGGTTTTTGTAACCATTTCTTGCTGTGTTATTTGTTTGAAATTAACATTTGTAGAAATGTGTATCTTTGTAACTATTTCTCGCATCATGAGACTGAGTTATGTTCACTACGGTCAATGAGTCAGTAAAAACAACATTCATCATATGAACGCTCTTAGGGGCTGTCCATAAATGATGTCACACAATTATAGGGTATATCGAACCTCCCCCCCCTCCCCCCTTGTCCGAGTTGGTCACAAAGATGATGACCCCCTCTTTAATGATGTCACAATCCAGACAATATCCCCCCCCCTCCCCCACCCCATGAAATTATTCATGCGAATTTGGAAAAACTGGGATTGGGATATTGAAGAAAGTTTTCCTCGATTTTTCACTCCCCTAAATCATCCCCTAAAAACCACCTAAATTCTGCATTAAAATATAATTTCATACAAATCATATGGCGCCGACTTATTTACCTGAAAATTGAAAGAAACAAATAATATGTACTGTAAATGTGGATGTCACATTAGTGTATACCCCCCCTCCCCCATTGTCACATGGTTGGTGCCCCCCCCCCCCCCCCCAAATGTGGACGTCATTTATGGACAGCACCTTAAGTAGACCTGTTTATTCATCGATTTGTGATGTATGTAGAATTTTAACCCAAAAATATGTCTACTGACATATTGGTTCACTGAGACCATATAAGGATCTATTAAACGAATCTGACTTCATGATTGGCAGTTTAGCACATTATTATGTTGGTGACGATTCCAAGTTTATATCTTACCTTTCTACGTACAAGTCCTTTCACTGGACGAGCAAAGCGAAGACTCGATTTTACTGTACTCGAAAAACATTTTTTTTATGCGCTCCACAGGTTAAACGAAAGAAATTTGATGAAACTTTGCCTACACATGTGCACGCAATCGGTCGAACCACTTCTGATACAAATAATTTCCAAGTTATGAAAACCCCCGTAAGAATAATCCAGACAGGAAATATGGAAACAAAATTTACACCGGAGAAATTCAGATTTCTGATGCACATTTTCCAAAGTTTTACTCAAATTTACTGTTTCTGAAGGGGTGCGAGTAATGCTTATCAATTATAGTATTCTGTAGGTATTGAATTCTAGATTCTATGCACACTTAGTTCTAAGAAATGATAACTGTGAAATGAATGTACCAAGAATTTAAGCGGTTCGCTGGAAGAAAGGCCACTGCGGTTTAACCCCGCCCTACAAATAAAGATCGTATTATTATTATATTATTATTATGGAGACTGGATGGAATATTATGTATGCGTGTGTATATGAAGGAATACTTGTATTATTATTATTTTTTTCAATATTGCTTAACGACCCCACCAACAGCTAGGTTATACGGGGGTAAGATAAGATAAGATAAGTCTTTATTGTCATTCATCCACATTATACAGTACGGTAAAGTACAGAATTTACAGACATGTATATACCCGTACGAATGAGCGGATGATAATGAAACGATGAAGAGATGATAGGTGAAAGGACGTTTACAAAAACCCATGCATTATGCGGGACTCGAACCCACGCCCAACGGTTACTTCAGTTACTACCGCTAGCAATAATTGACTTAGCCACCGGGGCGGCAGGAATACTTGTAGTGGCAATTTTTATAATTAGTACCCAAGTACAGTGCAGTACAATCTGTTATCAGTTTCCTAACGCCACTGGAATACGTGATAACCAGGAACAAAGGCATTCAACAGTAAAGCAAGTGTATACAAGTAATAAAAAAATGTGAGAGTAGTGAGGCCTATACAAAGTAAATCCTATTCAATCTGAAATTCAATGAACCCAAAAATGAAAGTTTGAATTATCAAAATATTCTCCATCGAGCCAAAACTCTTTGGGAAACAAAACTATTATTTGAATTACAGCAATATTGGAATTGTTTTCGAGTTTACTACAACAACCTTTCAAGTAGCGCCTGAAGAGCTAATAATGGAATAAAGCATAACCGTTGTAAGACAAGGGTTTTGGTGTCAAATTACCTGAACCCTAACCACATTCCATTGAAAAGTACCGCGAAGCCCATGTCACATGACCAAGTATCTTGATTCCGGCATTCGCTCTTCAGCATCCCCCTTTCAAGTAACGGTATATTATTATTTCACAGTTATCAGAAATGAATGAATGAATATTTGGGTTTTACGGTGCGTCGATCAGTTACCAGAAGAACACATTACAGTATATTATAATACCAGAATTTCATTTCAGAAAAATTTAAAAAAGACCTGAAAATAAATGAACGAGTAAATAAAAACAAATATTTGCTCCAACTAATACAATAATTTATTCATCAACCTAAATAATAACAGTGATTGTTTCTCATTTGAAAAGAGAACGTGTCTTTAGGATAACAGAATATTTACAATTACTAATTTATTTGCAACTATGCACGTACACTGTTGACTGTAGGAAATATACCACTAAACATAAGATACCAACAGAGACAAAAACAAATAATTTAATTTCATAATTGTTTAAAACTGTTTAAAATAACCGAATGTTGCCGCTTCACATCTGCTGCGTCGAGTTCCCGTTCCAAGTGTTGTTTTCCTCGTCGCTGGAGTCCCGCGGTTGGGCCAAGCGATGCACGTTACCTTGGCGTCGAATGGTCGTCTCGGAGCCCGTTCTACCGCCCCTGGCTCCATCGCCACGAGCTGTACTGCCCCTAGCAACGATAACAATGCGATATAATGGGCAGGACAACCACTGGTAACCGTAGGTACAAATCTGTTCATGAGGACTGCAGGTACACTATAGAGGTTATTGTTATTGCCCACATAAGGGTATCATTCAAGAGTCCATGGAGTCGATTTAGCGGAATATCAGTATTTTTGTGATAACTCTGGAACAATATGAGATATTGAAATTCTAAAAATGAGGAAACATAGATATTTTTAATACCTTCAAGACGGTGTAAGTAATAACCATTTATCTCAAATCGCCTGATTGTCGGATGTATACGCTTGAAAATACACATTTTTAAAGCGTATACGCCCGACAATTAGGCGATACGAGATGAATAGTTACCACTTTCATCATCTGAAAGGTACCGTATTGAATATACCTATATTTCTTCGTTTTAGAATTTTGATATCTCATACCGTTCAGAAGTTATCATCAAAAAACTGATATTCCGCTAAATCGACTCCCATGGACTCTTAATGTTTATACTTACCGTACATAAAAAAAGAGGACGCATGTTAATATATTTCCGCAGTTTACTCAGTATCAGTATTCTACTTACTGCCCCGAATTTGGATCCGGCGACTGCCTCTGTTGTCGCTTGACTGCTGCATCGCCACCGTTGCCCGGTTGATTGTTGGCTCCGCCCCCAAACACAAGCGCTCGCACGTAGTTGAATACAGTCAACACCGGCGTCAGTAGCGACCAGAACAACCACGTGACCGAGGAGTTGGAGCCGAATACCGACCCGCTTGATCGTACGACACTGCCTGCAGAATTCTGAACAAATACAAATGGTATCTGTTAGTTCGTGTTTGTGAAATATGTAGAAGATCATTGAAAGATGATTGTTAGCTCAACACCCTCACCAACAATATCGTCCATCACAAATGATATTCAATATTATTAGAAAGTGTACTGGGGTAATAAGAAATGAGCCAGGTAGAATATAATAGACAATCAATATGAAGGCCTATGATGATTTGTAAAAGGACACAAACCTATGGTATCTAACCCACTCCTCGGGACTCGAACCCACGCCCAACAGCAACTTCAGTTTCTATTTAGCAGTGCCTTAGTTGAGTGAGCTCTGGAGGGCTAAATCAATAGTAATCAACCCTCTTAAATCTCAAATTTCGTGAAATCAGCAATCCCAACTGGTTGCTTAACTGTTTTCTCATTTTTAAAATTAATTTCCTACAAACACTTACTGGTAAGACTAGAATGACAGCCGTGGGTGTCAACGATAGTTCTGCCATTGTCGAAGCATCTTCGCTAACCAACAGCTCCCTGCGTGGGAATGTGGTCGACATCATGAAGTCTCGCGGAGGTTGGTTCAGTTGTTGAGACACGAATGAACGGAGTTCCGACAGCGGTGCGGTGGCTGGCAACTGAGTCGTCACAGCAGTTCCGTTGGGCATGCGGAGTTGAAGACGAGCCACATCACTGGAAATATTTATAGTTGGTTTTATGACGCACTGTAATGATAGCGAAGATCTATTAGCGTCGGATGGATGATTGATGAGATGAAGGTTCTTGGTTAATGGGAAGGATAGTGGGAAGGAAGCGGTCATGGCCGACTTATTGTAGGAACCATCCTGGCATTAGACTACTGAGGGAAACCATGAAAAACCCATGCAAAGATGGTCGGCGGCTGGGATCGAACTGGGTTCGAAATTCCCCTCGCCTTCCGGATCACATGAGGCGAGCGCATTGACCACTGCGCTGCATGTGCAGATCACTGTAAAAAATCCATGTACGTGGAATAGTTTTATATACGCCTATACATTCCCGAATAATCTATCTGGTAGGACATTAAATAAACTATAATTTGATTATAGTTTATTTAAAGGACTAATGTATACTGGGCAGGGCACTGAAATTTAGCTGTTAAGGGGGTTCATGCACAGTGCTTATAAAAATAGAGAAATTCACCTTTATTAATTTTTTTCCATGTTCAAAAACCAAAGTAATTAAATGAAAAGTCCATATCTCCAAGATAATTTTATGCTCTTCAATTTATACACATTGTACTTCAGTGAATTCAATGAGTTTCAAGATAATAGGCCCTACGTCAAATGAATAAAAAGAATGTGATGAAATTAGTTGACGTATTATCTCAAAACTGATTGAATTCATAAAAATAAAATGTCATATTAATTGAAGAGCATAAAATTATCTTGAAGATCTGAACTTTTCATTCAATTACACTGGTTTTAAAAATGGAAAAAATAGTAGAGATAAATTTCTCGATTCGTGTAGGCACCGTGCACGTACCCCCTTAAGCTTCTAGGACTGTTCTCTCTAATCACTTATAAATGGGTCTACGTTATTAAGATCACGAATATCAAATTTAATCTCACCTAGTAGATATTGGCTGAGCTGCTGCAATTGGTACCACCTTCTCTGGTTCTTTTTTCCCCAAAGCTTCGTTATTTTTCTTTATTCTCTCGGCCTTGTCAAACGCAATCTGTTGCTTGACGCGCTCTCTTGCCGCCAGATCCTCTCGCTTCTCTTTTTCGCGGTCTTCCTTCATCTGTTTCATTTCTTGATCTTGTTGCCAACGGCGCAACTCTTGGACTTCTTTACCAACGCGACGTCTTTCTTCTTCCTTTTCACGCTGTTGTGCTTTCTCTTCCGCCATCTTTGACAAACGAGTCTTTTCAATCATTGCTTTCGCCTTGTCGAGTACATCTTGGGCAGAAGCCCCAGGTGCACTGTTAGGGGCATCAGCTGTTGCAGAGACTGTTGACGGAACTTCTGGTGCCTGGTTTACAGTTCCACTCGCAATATTTACTGCACCACTACTGCTGGCGCTGGAAGTACTATTAGCGCTGGTAATTTTTTCAGTGTTGGTAGCACCTTTGGTCTTTGCTTGTACAGTTGTTATTCGAGTCAAGATGTCTGCAGCAGTAGCACTCCCAGCAACTATTTCAATTGGTCGTCCGTCCCCACCAATGAAAAATAACGAAGGTATGGGTACAATACGATCTAAATTGGAGTCAAGGTAGTGACTAAACAAATATGGTATTAGGTCTACTTCAAAAAAATATATATGCCCTATATTCAATATTATAGTGAGATGAAAGAAATCCCACTAAAATGGCGCTGATGTTATGTTTATTTTAGCAACACACCAAGACAGGTGGGATTCTGGAGAAGGGGAACTCGGAAGGGTTAGTAAGTTGATTTGAATAGTAGGTAATAAAGTGTGGGTTGCTCATCGCATTACAGGTGGGCAATTTATATCTATGATAGTATTCATCACACAGCTGGGAAATGGTTTAGCAAAATCAATTTGGCCTGAAACATTTCAAATATCAGTATTTCATATTTATCAAGATACCCTGAATTGTTTTGATCAGTTGAAAAATACTGGCCATATTGGTCACGAGTCCTGGGCACTTCTCTCCAAACTCTTTTGGACTGTTCATAACAAATGTCTAATGCAACTTGACACTGCCAAATCACTTTGGATTGAACATTGTTTGAAATTGATAGTTTTTGTCCCAAATCAGCATGTATATCACAATGTTTGAACAGTTTCAGGCCGAACTGATTTGGCTAAACCAATTAATTACTTGACTATTTATTTGAAAGTACAAACAAAAGTAAGGAAGGACATAAGTGTGTTATTGAGGGGGGGGGGGGAGATGAGGGAATAGTGACAATAGGGATTGCTTCATTTTGTAGATTTCAAACTATATAGGAAATCAACACGTAACAAGCATCAAAAGTATTCAAACCAAGACTACAAGACAAAACTATACTCTTGACATGACTTACATGTACACGGTTATGCAAACATAAATTCTACGCAAATTTGAAGGATACATATTTCAGTGAATAGAGTGTATTCCTCGGTTCCACTTCCTAGTTTGATAGTGACAAAGTCACTACTCTCGAGCTTTGAGGAAACAGCTGGATCCGATATTGCTGCAGCTGTACTGAGAGATGCATCATCAGATCCTGAAAATGATTTGTTGCAAAATTTTACCGTATGTCACCTCAAAGTATACGTCATGATTCAACTTGGGAGTAAACCTCAAGTTTGAGGCTAAAGGTCAAAAACTTCACAACAGTTTCAACAAGTGTTTTAGTCTCAGTCTGAGGCTCAGTTCTAAAACCATTCCGGTTCAGAGTTGAATCGTAACTCCTTGGAACCGCTCTAACAGGGTTTATGTTAACATTGAATCTTCACAGCAATCCAGCCGGAACTACTTTCGAATTTCAACGTACCTGATTGGTCTGTCATATCAACTCAATGGTCATAAGGCCCTAGGCCTAGACCTTGTTTGACTCCTAATGTTTTGGAATTAAATTAGATCGAAGGACGAGTTCGAGACCAAAACCACTGAGTAGGCCTACAGAAGTTCCTTAGCTATATGAATTAATAATATAGGCAGTTGGGAACCATACATCTATTTCTATATTTGGAATAGAATTAGGACAAACACCACGGCCAAAACTAAAACAACTCTTACGAATGGACATTATGTTCTAGTCTAGGGACAATGCTAGGGAGTACGGTCTAGGTCTACCTAGGCCTACGCATTGATTTTGTACGTTTACAAATTCAATGGCTTGGCATGGCAATGGCAATGGCTTGGCAATTCTAGGCATTCAGTGGCCTAGATTAATTATGACAAAATATAAGTGAGGTTATAGGCCTACTTGGTAGGTCTCGCTTCATAGGCCTACATTACTCATAAGCATACCTTCAATGAATACAACAAATACGGCACCCTTTGCTTTTGACGCAGAGACTGCATCACTTATGCTACCTTCAAACCACTTCATCAGAATGGTTTGAGTAAACAATTATAAATATTTTCTGAAATAGGCCTAAGCCTATGTGTCAAAATCTAGTAATGGCAGCAAAAATTAATGACAACTCAAATCTGTGATTCATGATCAAAGAATCGAACGGGTACCACCTGCGGGTTGGAGAAGGCTGTGACTACCAACACAGCAATAGAAAGTAATTTGATTTGAAATGTCGGTCGATGACTAACCCTGCCATCCACAATTTTCCTTGTTGAGTTTCCTCAATCTCAAAAGTCTTTACCCAAAATGTTAAATATTCAAATCGAATTATTCAACAATTCCGTTTCTTCCCATAAAACCACAGGAAGAGTGTTGTGTTTCCAGCGTTGGTAAGTTTTGTTTTTTGTTCAACGTGATGGCACCCCTTCCCCCAATTATTATTTCTCGTTGCCTACCTCTGACTTCCGCCAACAGGCACGTGCTTCCGCCCTTCTTTTCGATTCGAGGATTTCGAGGCCTACCTTTTTGGATTCGGGCACGTTGTTTTACAACTTGAAGATTCGCAATTAATTGAAATTTAAAAAGTGTGGAGAAATAATTATGGTAGGCCTAATCTCAAAATCATGTCTTCGTCTCATTATGTATGTTGTGCCTTCAGTTAGTAAACTGATGAAAGCAAAATTCCATCTTACCGGTAAGTGTACAAACGATCCTACGAAATCTAAGACTAGGCCATTGACTTTGCCTAGGCGTAGGGCCTACAACTACAAAATCAATGACCTACCTAGGCCATAATTCAATGCCTAGGCCTAGTGAGTGCAAAAATATCTTGATCTAGGGCCTAGCCCAAGCCATTTATCGAGGGCCTAGGCGTATATTGATCTCTATAGAGGTATTGATTCTTGAAGTCATTGGCCTAGGATAATCAGTGGGGTTAATAGACCTAGGTACCATTTGAACCTTGTAAATTGAATTTATGCAGTCTTCATGTCCATTCTACATGAACTATATTGAACCCTTACCATTCATTCCTGACTGTTCTAACCATGAAGAAAAACCTAAGATACTTAACATAGGCCTAACACAACCCTAAAACAGATAGGCGCTGTCATTGCGTTTGTAGTCAATGGCGCTGTTACTATATAGGGCCATTAACTCAATGATAGGGCCTACACATAGTGTGGTACGTGGAAGCCACTATAGACGCCATGGGTCCGTGGTAGGAAGTTCTGCCTACTATGTATTTATGGTTTACCACAATACAATCAATGGTCTAGACATTCTAGACTACCAATTCCTGTCGGAAAAAAAAAATGTTTGTAACAATATTATTTTTCAAGGGCATATTATTATATAAATGATGTCTTTACAGACTGGTGAAATTGCAAGGAATCCTTCAACATGGAGATGATAATTCAGCAAGCCTGGCCTACATAAGCCTAGTCCTACCATTGAGTATATAGTCTTTATGGTCCTACTGATGATTGGTGGAAGAGCATAGATCTAGGCATTGAGGTGGTACACCAATCACTACAAACTCAGTGTTGAGTTTGCCATGTGCATTCCCATGTGGCATGAGTGTAGGCGTACTTGGTGATGAGACTCAACAAGCGACTAATGGAACTTGAAGACGGAGATGACCCAGTTCATCCCCCAAATCAATCTCGATGCCCAAATCTAGAATTGAGCAAAATTATCAGCAATAGGTTTCTCGAGACTTAAACCAGGCTGAATAGCCTAGCTTTAGAGATGTGCCGCAAATTGCAACACTTATCAGGTACGTGGAAGATCCGGTCTAACCTCGTAGATTTTAATAGCCTACGGTACCCGTGAGTCTGGGTATCTGTATGTTGGTTGTAGCAAACCCTTTCATTACAGTCCTGGGGTCTCAATCCTTTACATTGTGATTGTCGTAGGCACCTAGTGATCACTTGCCCCACTGATGCACAACCTTTTTGTCGGAAAATTTATTTTATATAATTTGTAGTTTGCGTGCTACACTGGGTACCAGCATTGAGTTTGTTGTGTGCAAACGCAATGGTTCAAGTGTCTCGGAAAATTACCTATATGATTTTGCTTTTATTGAGGCTAGACATTTATAGACACATACCAAGTAGGTCCTACTCTGGTCACTCTGGTCAGGGAAACAAATTATCGAAATTCAATTGAAACCATGAAAAATCAATACCGGTACCAGTACCTTACACAAAACAGTAAAATTTTACCAGAGGATTTTCCTGTGACATACTCACTGTTTATGTGGAAAATGAGTACCAAAAAACAGGCACAAATCATAGTTGAAACAAGAAAGTTATATATTTCCAAATTATGTACATATTTATGAACTACCGGTATATCAAACTGGCCATTGCCGAATAAGTTGACTAACCTTTAAAGAATAATTGTGATTATTAGTGCTGGCTAGTGTACAAGCTCATGTAGGCCTTTGATGTAATACACTTTGGTATAGAGAAAAAGATGAAGATGAAGATTGATGATGTACGAAAGCAGGAATCTAATGTTTTTTTTGTGGGTAAATCTTGGAATTTTTCAATTTCCACATTTATATTGAGATTTCAATAAAATTACATATGCTTACCCTAATCGGAATAATAGGTCTAGGCCTATCTTCAAATTTATTGCTGGTTGGGCTACACAAAATGTCAAGTCATGATTTAGGTGTAGGGCCTGTCCTATCATCATCATTATTAGGCTCATTAGAGTAGGCCTAACTAAGGTTCTCAAACTTATCTTCACAAGATCACTGACATCTGATACATACCTCTAAATCTATATTTATGTAGGCCTATATTTAGTATTTACTTCGTTTTCGCGTATTTTGGTAGGCCGGTGGTAGTTGTGGGGAGCTCTAGTTTTGGACGGAAATATACATCCTGAACACAGTAGGGGAAAAACAAATTGTGCCGTCTATAACGGTGAAATGCATTATAACAATGCTGTAATTTTTTTTCAGTTCCCATTCATCGTCCAAGACGTACCACTACGTATCGCAGAAGAAGGCGCATGTCAATCAAACGGCACATAGACCAGCTCATCAGTCGACTGCCAAACACCCACGAGAGTCGGCATCCACATCGCCAGAACCCACTCGAGAAGGATCTCGAGGGAGATGTCCACCCAGGCAGGGCGATCACACAACCTGATTCACCCAGAAGGGTCATTCCATGGTAACTCACATATCATTTAGAACCATTTTATTGAATACAAATGCTTCCCAAGTCTCAATATTTCAAGCTGCTGTTTCTGAAAAAAATTGGTGAATCTGCCAAAACTAATTTGTAATTTAGGAATTGAAGAAGAAAATATGAAAAAATTCGTTCCGCAAAAATTACTTGGATAACGTGCGGTAACTCACGTATCGCAGAAAAGACGTCCAATATTCCTGTAATTACTTTAATTCTAATTTCTTTCCAACCTCTGTCACTACAGATGTTTTTATATTCATAGGAATGCTTGGGGAAATTTTGGGGAAAAAATATCATATATTTTTCATGTTACAATTCTTTGTATTGGTAACTCGCGTATCCCAAAAAAAGTAACTCACACATCACACTAGAAATAACATTACTTTATTTTGACAGAATCAATGTAAAAGTGAGTATAATTGCATATCATTATCAAAAATAAGTGTGCCAATTCTAAACCGGCACATGCAGCGTAGTGGTTAGCACGCTCGCTTCATGTGATCCGGCAGGTGAGGGGAATTCCGAACCCGGTTCGATCCCTGCCGCCGACCGTCTTCACAGAGGTTATTCATGGTTTCCCTCTATAGTCCAGGCTAATGCTGTGACGGTTCCTACAATAAGTCGGCCATGACTGCTTCCTTCCCACTATCCTTCCCATTACCTAAGAACCTTCATCTCATCATCTCATCATCTCATTAATCATCCATTCAACGCCATTAGATCTCAGCTATCATCATAACAGTGCGTAGTTAAAAAACCCAATATAAAAAAAAAATCTATTCTCCAAGTGTAGTAATATAACTTGAAACTTCCCCGACAAAAAAAGGAAAAATTCCACGTTTTGAGTTTTCATGCTTTTTTATCATGTCCCTAGTTAAGTGGAATGACCCAGAACAACACCGAGACAACTTGTCTCGAATGAATCATCGACAGCAAAGACATCCCCGTAACCACGCCTCGGGTCGAGATGCTTCCCTACCCGGACACCGAGTTGACTTCGCCGAAACCGATAGCAGATGAACAGCCAAGAAGTGGGGAACCAGCTACTCCATACGCTGGACGATCATCCAGGGTACGAGTTAGACCAAAATATCCGGAGGATTTTTATTAAAATTACGTGGAACCTCTTTAGTACGTTTTTCAGGGGACCAGACAAAAAAACTTACCGGTACTAAAGAAACTCTTCAACATGTAGGATCATATGGATGGGATCAAAAAATATAACTCACCCAGGTGAAAAATGTACTATTTTAAGAGAAACTTATTGAAGGGTTTTTAATATTCAATTGGAGAAAGTTACTTAAGAGGTTTTACTATTCGATTTATTTTTTGAGATGAAATATTCCACTAATTGTTATTGTAATGTTAAAAAACACATGCACAGATATGCTTTTTGTAATAACTGGTCTATGAGATTTAGATTAGATGTTTAATAGGTCTATCGTCTAAGGGCCGGTATTATGAATCGATAGTTAGTGGATTAAGCAATAGTTAGCGGATTAACTTGTTATCACCCTTGGTTACATGTGATATTTTCGTACCTTTAACAAATAGTTAGTGGATTAGTACTTGACTAAGATTCGTAAAACCGGGCCCAAGTGCTTTCATCTGAGAGGAAGGACTGTTGTGTCGGTAATATGCCACCAGGGCGTAGCATAGGTCGGTTTCACGTGAGCCGGCCGCTATCCAGAATAGGCCACTCGTGTACCGGACTTGGACCAGTAAAGACGTATTAGAACTACCACACCACGCTCTATCATACTTACCCTGCCATGTTTCTGAGAATATTCTAACCGGGTATCTATTGGTTTACAATAAATTCCCAAAGTTAGAGCTACTCGCGGCAGAAATATACGTCCTTAAGAGTCCATGGGAGTCGATTTAACTACCGGTAGCAGAATATCAGTTTTTTGATGATCACTTCTTAACTGTATGACTGTATGAGATATCGAAATTCTAAAAACGAGGAAACACAGATATTTTCAATAGCTCTTAGATGATGTAAATGATGACTATTCATCTCATATCGCTTAATTGTCAGGCGTATACGCTTGAAAACTGTGTTTTCTCAGTTGTATACACCTGACAATTAGGCGATTTGAGATGTAAGGTTATTAATTATACCACCTTGAAGGTATTGAAAATATCTGTGTTTCCTCGTTTTTTGAATTTCCAAATTTCATACCGTTGAAAAGTCATCACTAAAATACTGGTATTCCCCTGAATTGACTCTCATGGAGTATTCAACACAGTAGGGGCAAAACAAATTGGCAGAACAGTGCCGTCCATAACATTGAAACGTATTAAGAATGCTGTAAATATTTTTTTTGCAGTTCCATTTCATCGAACAAGACGTTCTGGAGACGTGTGACTTCTTCCGCAACTTCAGTGTGGCAAGGATCGAGGCATCGAGAGAAAGTAACATGTGAAATGATAATAACACCATACATTATATATTTTATTTATTCATAATAACGTATTAAAGACGAGTTGAAGTTATTTTACCAATTGTTGAGCCGATATGTATCAATATTAGCCGCCCCGGTGGCTCAGTCAATTATCGCTAGCGGTAGAAACTGAAGTAACCGTTGGGCGTGGGTTCGAGTCTCGCGTAAGGCATGCATTTTTGTAAACAGCCTTTCACCTATCATCACTTCATCATTTCATTATCACCTGCTCATTCGTACCCCCGTATAACCTAGCTGTTGGTGGGGTTGTTGAGCATCATTATAATATATAAAAAAGTATCAATATTTACATTTTTGATTACGGTAATTCTCAGTCCATCAGTTGAATGGAGGCCTAATATAATGAATGAAAAATGAATTTGTATAACGATACAATTCTGTTGTTTGAGTGGAAAATTGAATAGTATTGGTTGAATTGATTGATTGCTTAACGACCCCACCAACAGCTAGGTTATACGGGGGTATGAATGAGCAGGTTATTATGAAACTATGAATTGATGATGAGTGAAAGGACGTTTACAAAAACACATGCCTTATGCGAAATTTGAACCCACGCCCAACAGTTTGCTTCAGTGTCTGGAGCGTGCCTCAGATGACTGAGCTAACGAGGGCGGCAGTATTAGTTGAATTTCACTTATTTATTCTAGAAGAGTATTAAATCCAATTTGTATCAAATTGGACATTTTTGAGGAACACCATCACATACTTTCTGAAAACCCCGTTAGATTAGGATGGGCCGAAGAAAAACTCGTACATCCTTAGCTTATTATCTGGAGAACAATGACTTGGTGTCAAGTTTACGATGTTAGGAAAAAATTCTTGGTATCAGTCTATCTAATGCTGCTGTTATTGTTGTTTCAGATGTGATGGCTTCAGGAGGGTCACACAAAACACCGGCAACAAGATTTGTATTCACTTATATTGGGTTTAACACCCAGTTGAATGATGATTGAGATGTGCTGGGGTTGCTGAGAGATGAATGAGATGATGGAAGATTAGAAGAAACAAGAAATGTTATTTTTATTTGTTTTTTTGAATTGTGGGAAGTGAGTTAGCCCTTAACCACGATTAGCTACTTGTTGACATCACGTTAAAGCCTCATTGGTTTTTGAAATGTATTATGTAATTTTCAATGTTCAATGTGAATTTTAATGAAATATCATGGAATTCAAATTTTAAAATGATACCAGATTTTATGTTGTGCAGATTTGGTTTATACAATGTCGCCTATTGAAAACACAGGGACCTCGAGAATATAAAAATGTACCAAACTTCTATGAGTTACGCTTCCAAAACACAAAAAACTAGATCAAATCATTTTTTTCTTTATCATCAGTCAATTTAAATACATATCTAATGTAATATTTTAAAGAACTCTCTGATTCAAACTGGCGATGAATATGAATGAATGCGTATTTTGTTTTCTCTTTTTTCGTTCTATCTCAGTTGGTTGAGTGTTTGTCTTGCACCAACCTATAATAGTACAGACCTACAATAGTTCAAAATAAATTTTCATCTTGTAGTCATTCTTGAAATATGAATGGTAATACTATTGACCATAATTTCATTCACACGTGTTTGAGTGTGCATAGCTCATTAATTACAAACAGATTTTCAAATTATATGCATTTTTAATTTAATATCAACTATTTGTTGCTTGAAATTCATAGCTCAAATTATGATGATATTGTTTACCAAATAATACAAAAAGTATGATCAAGGACAAAAGTGTAGTGCGTACTGTGGCTGTAGTGGACAAAATACCGGCAGCCACTATGTCAAATTGCTATGAAAAAATATTTAAACTACCAATAGTTGAATAAGAATATCATCTAAAAGCTTGAAAACAAATGTACCGGTAGTTTGTTTACTCTTTAAATAACTGTGAGAAATGAACACGTTTTTGTAATTTTGTACCAAGCGACTTTATCTTTAAATAGAGTTGGACATAAAGGGACCACTTTTCAGAAAATGACCCTCGAGTTCTTTCATTCACATCAAAAGTACAATTAGATTCAAAATACATATTTTAAACAATATTTATAATTTGTCGTCTGTCTTGTAATTACTGGTAATTTAATTACGTACTTTTGACATCGAAGTCACAGTATATTTAGCATAGCTTCAGTAGTGACACTTGGCGACAGGGCTGTGTTTGCAGCAACAAAATGACCACACACATCAAGTTGCTCCTGCTGTCAGGGGCGGACTGGCCTAGTGTACATCGAGACTTGGACCCCACCCTGTTTAACTCGGTTTGGGGCTCAAACAGTTATGTAGCTAATATTATAGGGAGATAAGAGAAAACATGTTGGGTACTGAATGTCAATTTTACTGTTTATCATTCAAAAAAATCAAATACAATTTTGTGTTGTCAACATTACGTATATGCCTATCTTGTCTTGTGGATCTAGATTTGATACATATATTCTTGAAATATTGCTCACAGCAATGTTGCAATTGCACAAATTAATTGTTGCTTGTGCCTCTATCTGTAATCCCAGCTAGGGCCCGTTCCTCACAGTATGCCCGTGCCTGGTGATCGTGCATCGTGTAGTTGCTGTTAACAACTGATAGTGATAGGTGATTGTATAGGCTATATTTCATTGGTGATAATATCGTGATACGAGTGCAGACGTTGCAGCCGCGGTAGCGCTGTTGTTGACTTGGCAATATTATTGGCTCGTGTCTTTATAGCCTCGACGACTTTTAACGCGTAAGTACAAGAGTGTGAATATGGGCATTTGTATAGGCTATATTTCATTGGTGATAATATCGTGATACGAGTGCAGACGTTGCAGCTGCGGAAGCGCTGTTGTTGACTTGGCAATATTATTGGCTCGTGTCTTTAAAGCCTGGACGACTTTAACGCGTAAGTAAGTAGAAGAGTGTGAATATGGGCATATTCGTGGCCAGTCGAGGCTAAGCACCTAGGTCTTTGAATAGTTGAAACTTATTTCACAATTGTCGCAAGTTGTTCTATTGCGTATTGGTACGTGTAGAAGTGACGGTTCTGGGTTCTCTATACTGTGCCTCGGTGTTGTATAATAAGGTTTGAAACTCTGCTCTTAGTTTTATATTAATAAAATGATCATACTTGAGTGAATTATACTGCCATGTGACAATGACCTCGTGTCAAATGACCAAACATGTCTAATGACCTAACAACAACAAAATTTACAAAATGTGCATTTATAAGTAGAATAAAACCAACGTTTTCTTGATAAGCAAACCCTTTATGAACATATTTATAATAATGAGTACCGTATTTGATTGAAATACAGGATACAAATAAGACAATATTTAACAGCCTTGCCTTGGATGAGTGAAATTGCAATTAAAATGTTGCAATTTTATTTGTAATGTGTTACTTGGGCCTAGTTTTACCAAAGGTTTATTTCTCGACTTGAACTGAGTTTAAATGTACCTTGCAGTTGAATGCCGAACATAAATCTTTGATAAAACTGTCGTTGGAGATGAAAATCGAAATGAGTTTTAATTCGATATAAGTTATTGTGCATCAATGTATTGAAGTAGAAAATCATTCCAACAATGGCTTAAATCTGTAGTGCTAAGTAATACACTGTTGAACTATGAAAAATGGTGAGATGAAAAATTAAAATTGAATAACGAAAATGTATGTCTTTCATTTGTTACATTTACTCCTTTCTCCTATTTCCATTCCCTTGTTATCATTAAACACTTATTTTAATACTGAAACTTTCAATTTCAAGTAAAGATTATAAACAAAAAGTAATCAATTGAGGCAGGTAAACATGTGAGTTTATATCTGAAAAACGGACGAAATAATATGTACTCTAACAATAAATGAACTTTCATAATTTAGCGCGTTAATGCATTAGAGAGAGAGAGAGAGAGAGAGACATAGATTCCTACATACTCGAGGTTAGAGCCGTCATAGCTACCTTCCTACTGCATTCTGTTCGCCTGATACTTCAGTTGGATTCTTTTTAAATTTCTCAATAATTTGCATCGTCTGCAGAGCTAATGTAGCTAACTTCCTACTGCATCATGTTTGCCGTGTACTTCGTTAGATTTTTGTTGAATTTACCACTAGTTCGCAGTTGTCTGCAAGAGCGTATAGCTAACCTCCCACTGCATGCTGTTCGCCTGATACTTCAGTTGGATTCTTTTTAAATTTATCAATAATTTGCATCGTCTGCAGAGCTAATATAGCTAACTTCCTACTGCATCATGTTTGCCGTGTACTTCGTTAGATTTTTGTTGAATTTACCACTAGTTCGCAGTTGTCTGCAAGAGCGTATAGCTAACCTCCCACTGCATGCTGTTCGCCTGATACTTCAGTTGGATTCTTTTAAAATTTATCGATAATTTGCAGTCGTCTGCAGGGGCTAAGCTAACCTCCTACTCCATCATGTTTGCCGTGTACTCAAGTTCGATTTTAATTGAATAGTTCGATTTTTCTTGAACAGTCAAACGTCGATTTGTATCAGGGAAGCAGAATCGTCGAGGAAGGTATACAAAATTCGAGTTGACAGTATAACAAACTTTTCTTCGATTTTTCTTGAATAGCCAAACGTCGATTTGTATCAGGGAAGCAGAATCGTCGAGGAAGGTATACAAAATTCGAGTCGACAGTATAACAAATCTTTCTTTGATTTTTCTCGAATAGTCAAATGTATAATCCGTCTCGATTTGTATCAGGGAAGCAGAATAGTTGAGGAAGGTACACAAAATTCTAGTTGACAGTATAACAAACTTTTCTTCGATTTTTCTTGAATAGCCAAACGTCGATTTGTATCAGGGAAGCAGAATCGTCGAGGAAGGTATACAAAATTCGAGTTGACAGTATAACAAATCTTTCTTTGATTTTTCTCGAATAGTCAAATGTATAATCCGTCTCGATTTGTATCAGGGGAGCAGAATAGTTGAGGAAGGTACACAAAATTCTAGATTGACAGTAATAAAAATCTAATTCAATTCATTTTTTTGGAATTGCACAAGTGATTATAGTAACTTCTGCTGGTTGGCAGATAAAGACTAATATCATTAAAAAATTAAAAAGGTAAATCTCAATCCTATTTTCCAACACTTTTCAAGTATTTTGAAGTCATAAACATTAAATGTATTTTTTTATGTATTTTAAGAGAAGCGGGATAGGAGCATTGACTTGAATAAATTATTACACAACAGATATTTATTATTCAGACACTTATTTATTGCACTAAAAGTAATTAAATTACAATAATCTACCAATTTCTTTCTTATTATTCTGATTCCAAAAATGTATGAAGTTGAAAATTAGGATTTACACCAAAATATGTATCAAAACATCAAATAAAAGTAAATACATATACATGCATAAAAAAGTAGGCCAATACGTATACATTCTGAGACATGTGGTCGAGTGGCTATAGCCCACTGAACTGTCATTCAGGAGACCGGGATGCGAGTATTTTTTCAGCTACCGGTTGTTTTCTATAGCCAATGGTCCAATCGACCAATCCCGGACTCTTGCTTATATCGGCTAATAAATCAGCTCATTCTCAATGTCGCGTTGGCTCTGCCGTAACGCGCTCGCTTTTGGTTACGAAGGTCGCCAGTTCGATTCCCGGGTTAACAATACTTTTTTGTTTTCATGAAATTATGTTTTTGATAATGTTCTACTATCCTTCTCTATTTTCTGAAAACCTAAAAAATATATGAAGTTATATTTGTCGTGAGAATTATTGTTGGGGGAGGCTTTCGTGGTTAAGGTTAGGTAGGTCAGGTTGGTGTCGACCGGTATACCGACCCGAAACCGAGGTTTTAACCACATTCACGGGCGGAAAGGCTACCTAAAACACCGATACCTAAAACATTGAAATCAGCAATTCTACAAAAGATAAGTATTGCCGCGCGAACAGCCTAGACGAGCTGCGATTGGCTAATAGAAAACAACCGGTAGCTGAAAAAATACTCGCGACCGGGATTCGATTCCCGCCATGGTCGACTATCCTACCAAGGGTTTTTCGTGGTTTCCCCTGTCGTCCATTTCAATACTGGGACAACAGACCACGACTGACTCCTTTCAACTATCCAAAAACACCTAATAAAATGACCTATTTTCTCATGAATCATTCACCGACGCCAATAGATCGTATAGTCATCAGTTCAGTGCATCGTTAATCCCAATATAAATGAATAAATAAATACATATACATACATATTACATACATAGAAATGAATAAATACATATTTAGAGAAAATTGCTACCTTTACAGAAGTGCCAATTGGTAAGCCTATATTGATATTTTATAGACACATTATAAATATTATGATGAATATGATTACAATTATTGAAGAGTACATTCCAAAATCAGATATGAAATGAAACATTAGTGGAACAAAGTAAATTAATACATGGTAGGCTCTCACTCAAACATTGATATTTATTTATTACATATTTATTGATTTTTTATGAATTTCGTTATTCATGTCAACAGCTAAATTATTAGATTACCTTATGAAGTGCGATAGCATAGTGAGTGTACAATGAAGTCTAGGCAACAAAGGGAAACAATATTACCATGACCACTGCCAACATGATCGTTTAATATACGTTATTTAATTGATAACTATTTTCTATCTACTTCGACTTCATAATGCCGGTTCTTATGCCACTACAAAATAATGATTGGACAGTTTAATATTAAATTATTCACTTGAACCTTGTTATTCATTACCTATGTCTCAAAACAAACAAATTGCTTTGAAAATGAATGAATGAAAGAGTGAATGGGTTAAATACAAACAGTTTTCATGAAAATTGTGGAAAATTAATGAATAATATCAACCCTTATCTGTATATTTATTAAATAATTTAGTATAAGACCCACTATTAATTTAAATGTGAATAACTTGTCACTAAATTACACATAATATCGAGAATGAAAACTAACATTCATCAAATTATCCTGATGATCAATTGATCGATAATTTTACGACTGAAAAACGTTTAATCGATACTCCATAATTTCGTTAATCAAAGAAATAATTGGTAAAAATAACAAGTAATTAAATAAATATTATTGACAATATAATACGTGTCCGAATAACTATATCTTCGTTAATGAGTAGGTGCAGCAGAAGCTAGAGTATGCAGGCAGCAGCCGCAGCAAGCAGTGCATTACAATTTATAACCTAAGCTACATGCTCTGCTAAAATTCCTAGTCTCCTATTAGATTGGTGTATCTCATGTCTGCCCTTCTCTAGCATATATGCATGTTTAGAGGATCTCCACTGATCATTATCTATCCATCTATCTGTCATTCGCTAGAGAGAATCGCTGTGAAGAACGAAAATGTATCATATATATATATATATATATATATATATATATATATATATATATATATATATATATATATATATATACACATATTATTTAATAACATCGACACTTGATACAGAATCATTGTATGGATGAAAGGGGAGATCGTTTGAACGGGGCACCACAAGGGCAAGCTTACCACTCCAAAGAATAATTAAAATATGATAACTTATTTAACAAACAAGTCAAATATTGAATAAAGTAGGCCTAGTAATTTCAGGGTTAGAAAACTATTCAAACATTCACAGTGTGTGGGGAAAAAAATCTTGAATCTTTAAACTATCGTGATCTTCTCCATTTTCTTCTTGAAATCTTCTTTCATCTCTTTTTTTCTTTGTTCTTGCATTTTTAACAAAATTGATCATTTTGTTTCGACTTTTTTTCATGTTTTATTGTTAAGTACATGTTTAATTGTATTCCTTTTTTCTATATTATTCGTGTATATTTAATTCTTGTGTAATATATCAAATAGTACTAGAAAATATGAAGAACTTACTAGATCTCAATAATTTCACTTACTACTAGATAATATATAGTACATGAACACTAGCAGTGACAACACTGCAGGAAGTGATGGAGGACGAATTGATCATCAAATTCGATTGCTCAGTTTCCATATCCGATCTTTGTGATGGGATTAAATTCAGCGACAACATACTGATGAGTGTGAACGACTTGGTCTTGATTCTGCTTCAATCTGTAAAGGACAAGAAGAAAACGATAATTATTTATCCATATCAAAAATTGTACAGTTATCTGTTAGTTACATTTGAATATATAAACAAACTTTTACATTTTTTATACAAAAATAATCTGAAATGGTTCAACAAGGTATAATACATTTAAATTTGTCTCCAGTCGCAAAGTTAGGTCTGTGCACTGTGGACGTTGAAGCATCATGTAATATATATTGATACGATTTTTGAATAGTTCTAAATCGTATCATTATATAATAACCTACTGGTGGTTAGTCAGAATGTTGTTGAAATATATATATTTATATATATATATATATATATATATATATATATATATATATATATATATATATATATATATATATATATATATATATATATATACATATAGGCCTATACATTTTTAAAATAATAATCAGGTTTATTCACGCATTCACAACAAAATATAAGTTGATTTAAACAAACAAAATATAAAAATTACTAAAATGTAGAATTAAATGAACAGTCGTAAAGTATTTTCAATGATTCCATTTTATAATTGCTTACGAACATGTCTCTAATAGACGTGTAAGCTGTAAGCTATAGCTTGCTGCTTGAACCAAATTAGAGTAAAAGTCCGTTTCCTGTAAGTCAAATTAAATGTTGCTCAGTCAATCAAAGGTTGCAAAGGTTGCTGGTTTCGGCAGATAGAAAAATTACTTCAATTTTGGGCTCTATAAATAGACCTAACTGGACGTCGGTTCGAATCTCTTTGAATTGATGAGGAAACAATAATCATCATGCTGAAAAATGAAATGGAGAAAAACACCCATGATTTGCATCCAGACAGCATTATATCGTTGCAGATCAACCATGAAATAAAAATGTTTGCTCGCCACTTCCTATATATAATATTTGAATTGAGAATTAATAAATCAAAGTAATTTTCGTTAAATTTATCAATAGCTTGCGGTTGTCTGTCTGCAAGGGCTTATAGCTAATCTCCCCTACTGCCTGATATTTGCGTGTACCCAACCCCAGTGGCATATTCAGGTTCAAAAGTCGATTTGTATCAGGGTAGCAGAGAGGTTGAGGAAGGTATACGAAGAAGTTCAAGTTGACGTACAGCTCTCATTTAATTTGTTATTCTGGGGAATTGCACAAATGATTATGGTAACTTTTTATAGTTGGGGGATATAAACTGACATATTCAATCATTTTATTTGGTCATATAATCCGTATTTTTGAAAGTTCTATTGTAAATATATATATATATATATATATATATATATATATATATATATATATATATATATATATATATATATATCCAAATGATTTTCGGTATTCATGTTAATTAATTTATAGTCTCAAAATATCATGAATATAAATCCATGAATAATATACATGAATATGAAATAATACATGAATATAAAATCATACCATTCAAATAAACCCATTGGTAGAATCCAGAAAGTCGTTGAAACCATATGTTTATTAATATAGCATTGCCGTTCGATATTAAAATTGTTGACATTTTCCATACCGGACTTTTCGTTTTGATTGCAAACGATATCGAAACTGTCATTCCGAATATCGACCGGAATACATCGAAATTTTCATTCTTCAATCCATATCGAATCAAATAGAGAATATCGAATCGAAAATATCGAAGGTGAAAATTTGGGAGATTGGAGGACTTGGTTTCGATAATGTAATACTGTAGCAGTTTCAGTTTATTCTCCACCCATTTTACAAGAATTATTTTTGACTCGGGATAACAATCTACAATCTTAATTATAACAATCTCATACTGGTAATAAGAACACATCGAGGTCTTCCCACTACATACACAATGCACAAAATATACCCAGCATTCACCAAAGCAGCAATATAAATAAAAAGATAACACTTGAAAAACAGCTGGATAAAATTAAAAACAATAAAGAATCTACACACTCTCATCTTGATAAGCCAAAACAGTGTAAAGAATTCAAATTTGTCGTACCCTCATCAGTATATTTCAATATTATTCCAACTTTAAATATTTACAAATCATTCTCATTCATTTTCGCAACCAACTATACTGATCTCCTATTCTATTAATAACCAATCATACGTATTGTCTGTAAAGAGTACACAACACCCTCCAATACGAGTACAATGACGGATGGTTCTGGCGTCGCCCCCCCCCCTCCTCCCCCTCGTGACCCCTGCGCCCCCTGACCCCAACTCCTTGAGGTATATAACCCGCGACGCCCGATGATAACTTCTATTCACTACTCGATCCGCTGACGTCCCTTACCCACGCAGCAATGGTAAGTCGCTAGCAAAACATAATTATATAATTAAATATAAGGACATTAATTTTTTTTTTAATAACATGGAAACTTGATAAAAAAATCATTGTTCCCCAGTTGAGGCTATGGATGAAAGATCAAAGATATTATATGGATTTTTATTAGTAAAAAATGTCACTCGATCTTTAACTATGAGAATAATTAATGAACACATTTGTCAAAGACTATAAACTTTACCCAGCTATTTTTGATTAATGTTTTGGTGCCACTTGACAGTTCCAAGATCCATTAGTAATACATTTAACATAATTTTCAAAATGAAATCAAAAAAATAATTTTTAGAATAAAATAAAATAAAATATTCATTGTGTTGCTAAAAAATGAACTAGTTTCCGTCTATACAGAATTTTGGATGTAGGCCCACTTAGTCCAGCGCACGATTGGCTACGAGAAGTGTTGAGTTCATCTCAAACGCCTGCCCGTTCATAAGGATATAGCGCTAATATATTAAATATAATTATATAAATATAATTTATTTCTCGATTTAGCACAGGCAATCGATGACGATTTCGTATACTCATACATATTAAATAAGACAAAACAAAAAGGTGAACACTAATATACAAACAATCTCATACTTTTATAGAAAATTATAAACTCTATTGTAAATATCGATAACCATACCTAAAGGTTGATTACCAATGAATAAATAATACGTTTTTACCCTGGAATCGATGACTGATGATACGGGAAGTTATTGCTCCCTGCATATTCTATATAACAAAATGTAATTATTAGCAATGTTTGAATAACGACCCCACCATCAGAAATATAATTTGAAGATACGAAAGAGCGGATTTTTTAAAATATATCATGGTGTCAACAAAAAACAAAAATTATCAATTGGTGATTTTTTACAAATTATTATTAGCTCATTTATATAAGTTATACTGTTAGATCTACAACTTACAGTATGTTGCTGATTCTCAATTAAACAATAAAATAGTTATTTTTCAGTCTATTTCGACTGACCGACCCCCCCCCCTCCCCAACCCGTCAAAAATGCCTCAAGTGCAAGTGTTCGATTGGCTACTCTTTACGTTATCAATAATAAACCAAATTGAAACTCCTCTTCAAACCAGAATCTAAAAGCGTATTTCTATTTAGCAATTGATTTCCTATCAGAACACTCCTAAACACACTAAACTAATCACGAACAAGGAGAAGAACATGATTTCCTATATTGACTTGATATCGTCGTTGCACGCATGTTGCGTATCATCCAAGAAGAAGTTCGTACGATAATCATGACAGATCACGCTATGCTAAACAGATCCAGGTTCGTTCCCCTCTCAGACCCCTGAACTCATTCTGGATATTCCACTTATTCCCCGATCAAAATATAGTGTATTCGATCATATTTTTAAATTTCGAGAGCGAACAGGAGTCTCGAAATAGCAGTGTTTTGGTGATGAACTTTGAATGTGATGATATATACTTGTATATGAACTCGCGAACCACCCGCGCGTTAATGGTTTAGATTAGGGGGACCTTCTTCTTTTGTGGATTACAAGTTCTAAAATAACTAGAGAATCACAGATACATGTTTAATACTTTTTCAAAGGTATTAGATATAGAATGATGAAAAAAAGGCCTCCTCCGTTATAACTGGTGACAGCTCAAGAAGTATTTTTTTGAAACCTCTTATATTTTAGTGCCATTTATATATATTGTTGTAAAGCATATTCAAAAGTGCTTTTATGTTACCTATATAGAATACTTGGACTAAAATGTATCTCCTAATACAGATTTTAGTAAAATGGAATTACGCGATTTGGTGGATATCTGTTGAATAATGCGCTATAGGCCTTGCTTACTCCAAGGTTCTAGGACTTTGACTGGTTAGTGTTTACTACAAGAACCAACTAACATGAAAATAATATATAATACGTTAATAACAAATTCAGGTCTCTTAGACTGCGATAATTTATCACATTTCGTAGCGCACCCCATGAGCAGTGCTAGGATTTTGTTCTAACAACAGTGGAAATACCGCAGAGAACAGACATGTTGCCATGACAGATAGCCCTTCTAGTAGATTAGCCCTAATCAATCAAAGTTTAAGACTCGTTGAAAACAAGAACGGTCGAATAAAAAAGTTTGAACCGTCGATTATTTCGTGAACAAAGGTATTAAATATAAGAAAAGAATGAGATACCAACTTGACCACGCAATAAAGCTATTAATTGAACCACAAGTGATGTAATAGGTTGTGGTAACGAAGATAACGATAATTATTACAGGAGCATCTGCTGGCGAACGAATTTTTTATATACCATAAATCTTGGATTATAGCGACATAGGTATACGCAACTCAAGCTATTCCTGATACATATATATACACACACACACACATATATACATATATATATATATATATATATATATATATATATATATATATATATATATATATATATATATATATATATATATATATATATATATATATATATATATATATATATGAATTCATACTTTTGAGAAATGAACTGTGTACTGATATAAAAATATTTAAACTCAATGAATTATAGAAAAAACTATAAAATATTCAATTAATATGTATATGTGTGCACGTGTAATTGAGTTTGAATATTTGTAAATCAGTAGGCCTACACAGTTCATTTCTCAAAAAGTATGAATTCATATAGGCCTACTAACTGTGTACGTTTGAAAGATCTAATATATATATATATATATAGGCCTATATATTACTTCTTCAAATATGTCCAAATAAAAAGATCTCGGTCTGTAAAGCTCTGAAACTATACCATAAAACGAAATACGTTTAGGGCCCAACCATTTGACGTTGTAATACCAATTAGTGGAGGTTAACTGGTTAACATTGTTCAGAACTGACTCAAGCCTCTTATAGGCTTTAGGCTTTAATAGCTCCTTGATTGTCTTATGAAAGCCAGGCCAATTAGTGCCTATAAAACTGTTGAACAATTGGGAAAACTAGTTAAGAAAAATTGATGGTGACAATAAAATTAAAAAATTACATGTGAACTAAAACCATATATTGTTGTGTTAGCGAATCGAAACTCCCATCAGTCAGTGTTTCTGTATAGGGAAGACGGTCGATCGAATTCGTGAATTGAGGTATATATATAATTCGTACATAAAAAGAGGCGGTATAATCTTCCTATCTCTGAAATAAATCAGTCAAACCGGAAATGACGTAATTCGAAATTGGTTTAATCTTAATGGTTGTATTGTCTTGAAGAAAATAGTCTTAACCATTATTAGAGCAAGGCGCAATCAAGTACCAAACACATCAATCTGATCTACGATAATTGGTTGACGGATCGAACTAACAACCGTTAGTGTTATTGGATACGGTAGACGGCCGATCGGGACATTCTCAGAAGTTAACGGATATAATGAAGGGTTGAAACTCATGATCGATAATACTTTTAGATAGGGTAAACGGCCGATCGGGTTCGACAAGAGTTGTCAAAAGGGCGAACCCTTCCTGTCGTAGGTTTGAATATATTTCATGGACTGTTGTCATCAATAAAGCGGTACGATGGGGGGTGGTGGGGGAGGGAAGGGGGATCAATCTTGTTTATACCCAAGAGATTAATGGTGCACAAAATTCACATCCGCGAAAAAAGGGAACAGGTGGTCTGATACAGTTTTTATATGACTGAAGGATGAATTTATTAGCGATCATTTGGATGTTATCAATCATGGACGTAACTTTGATAAATGTAACTATAATTATTTTCAACTGTTATTTGATGTTCAAGACACAAGTAATTGACATTGTTAATGGTACGTAATTTGTTAGACAAACAAGTCAAAACAAGCACTGGTACGTCATTCCATAAATGTGTATTTAATTTTAAAAAATATTTTGATGAGTGTTTTTGAAATAAATATTGTTCTGCAATAACTATTCTGTATTCAGCGTCAAGAGAAGATGAATAAAATATCTTTAAAAATAGTAGAATTGAAATAACCGACCAAGACTACCATCTCCACTTTCAATTGAGAGTATCTAATAGCATTATTCTATATTTGTCTTCAAGCTCTTGGTCAATCTATAAGAATATTTCAAGCATAATACTTGGGCCCGGCATTACCAAGTCCAGTTAGCCTTACTGAGAGATAGTTGAATATACCATGGGTAACCATGGTGATGATAACAACTTTAAACTGCAAATTTCAGCTACTCCCACGATCGTAATTCGTCATCCCATTAGTAAACTTAGGTCCCGTTTTACGAATAATAAATTTGTTGATTAAGCGATAATTAGTGGATTAACTTGTTATTACCCTTGGTTACCAATGTTATTTTTGTACCCCAATTGATAATTATTTATTGGTAATATGGGCCATTACATCACTAGCATTTCCAATAACGTAAACTTATATATAGATTAATTAGCTCATTCACGATGGTATTCTGCCAGTTTTAGAAAAGTCTACAGTATTGTTTATTCACATATTATATTTTATTTTCTAAGCTTGGTTAAATGAAAGAGCAGAAGTTATAGTAATTGAGTAATTGAGTAATTGATTAATGTAAACCTGAATTCCTCCATCTTTTGTGCTATGTACAAAAATAAAGACAATTGAATTGAATTTCTCTATTCTCAGTCGACATAGACAGCTTGATCAAGAAAATTTGCAAATTAAAATCGAGAAAGCCGATTTTGTAGAAAAGCTCCGACTCAAAACAAGAAATTATCACCCCTTCTTGTGATCTACCCCTCCCCCCCTCCCCTATTTTGACGGTGTTGACATTGACGAATGATTCTAATGAACTCTTGCGGAAGTTTAACGAACTACCGATAAGACTGCAGCCCGCATGAACCACGTGACTGTCCTAGTTTGGCCAGATCGACACACCCGCACGTTGCTGCTAATATATAGGGGAGACGGTCGATCGGGACCTGTGATGCGAAACACAACAATAGCTTATCGACCAGTGATCCACCGCACCAGGAACCAAACGTATACTTTATTCCAGACCAAGTCAAGTATTTTCATTAAAAGATTTCACACCATCACAAAGTCGGGGGATACTTGAAAAGATTTCCAACTTTGATGTTGACTTCAAAGTTCGGTTTTTTACAGCTGCTTTTTGTTGAGAATCGATTATACTCTTTTTGTAGACAAATAGTTATTCCTTGTAGAAAAGATTGTTACAAATTACTTTTATAGAAGATGCATACTATGAGTGCAAAAATGATTGAGATAGATTATTTAGAAGTCAATAGAAATAAATTCATCATGTGAAATCGTTTTATTTGTACAGATTGGTTCATTCTTCATTCTGTAAATATTTTTGGTTGCTTTTCTTTTGGTAATTATTGACTGTTTTCTTATGTTTTCTCATTAGTACTATGAGCTGATTTTAGTATATATTTCTAAATAAGATGAAACTTGAAATGCTCAAACCATTACCAAAATGGAATATAAGATTGTCGGTAAAATAAAGCGATAAAATGAAGACATTGTGTAATGAGTTTGAACTTTTTGTTCTATTCCAGATTTACTTCCAGATTTCAATTGATGCATTCACTTATTTTAAGAAGTGAGAGAAATTTGTGGTAAATTGTGGTAAAATTGTGGAAAAGTGAGATGAATTTCTTTATTAACTCCCGTATAACCTATCTGTTGGTGAGGTCGCTAAGCAGCATTTAAATAAACCTTTTTTTATCACGATTAGAAATAATTGACAAACAAATACAGACTGTAGTAAGTGTAAGACATTTTAAAGTAAAACATATAGGGGGCCTACTATCAACTGATTTGATCAATGATTTTCACGAAAACAAATCACTTGATCCATTTTTAAACTATCGTCGTCATTTATATTCTATCCAATATTTTATAACAAATCATATATAATATAACAAATCATAGGCCTCCAGCATACGTCACAGGAAATAAATACTACTGTAATTTATACCACTCCTATCGACTCTAGTCTATAATAAATTACACGTGTTCTTTGGCACACTCTTCCTTCTTCCTGAAACGTCTCTCTTCTCGCTTATTCATTTCCAGCAATTAATTCTAATCTCAGACCAAACCTTGTTATATGCTAGAACAGCCCCAGTCCGAACAATGAATAAAATCTGCATAAATAAAAGTTACATTGCCCTACACAGCTATAACTAAGGGTGTACGAATAATTATAGACCAAGGGTAGCATAACAAATGTTTTGGAATTGATTACAAAATAGAATTTATGGGATTGACTTTCAGGAATAAGTATGCATAAATCTTGGTTCGTACAATATTTATAGAAATTATATACTCATGGTGATGACCTTTCAAAGTTTTAAAGGGTTGAGGGTGGGGTTGGGTGGTCTTGCGGTATATATTATATCTTATAATACTTTTTGAAGTAACTAAGATAACTAAGTAATCATCTCATATATAATAAAAAACCTTTCATCCCATCATCTCATAATCCCACATATCATTCACCGACGCCAATAGATCGTATAGTCATCAGTAGAGTGCGTCGTTAACCCCAATATAAATATATTTATTTATTTTTATTTATATTGGGTTTAACGACGCACTATACTGATGACTATACGATCTATTGGCGTCGGTGAATGATATATGATATGATGGGATGATGAGATGGAAGATTATTTTATTATGTGTTTTTGGATAGTGGGAAGGAGTCGGTCGTGACCTGTTGTTAGGGAACCATCTCAGTATTGACCTGAACGACAGGGGAAAATCACGAAAAACTCTGTCAGGATGATCGACCATGGCGGGAATCGATCCCCGGTCTCCTGAATGACGGTTCAAAAAAACCACTCGGCCACACGTCTCAGTAATATAAATAAATAAAAATAAAACGAAGTATAATTGATTCTGTTGTATGACCAGGGGCGTCGGAATACTTTGAAATTGGAGGGGGGGGGCAAGCTCAACAATTGATACACACGGGGGAGCAAAAGTTAATGAACAAATATAGAAGTTTTAAAAAAATGACAGCTAATTTGAACAAAGTGGGTTTCAACAGGAAACAACGATACAAATTAAATCTTGCAAGACTTTTTTCTTACTCCACCCCCTTGCCCACCATGGACAAAAGTTGGGGGGGAATGCACCTCCTGCCCCCCCCCCCCCCCCCCCCCGCCCGATTCCAACGCCAGTGTATATAACGATTGTCTTCAATAATGTTTCGAGTATAATAATGTGTTGTTATTTGTTTTCAGAGGGAGTGTATTTCTATCCATATCGGGCAGGCCGGCGTCCAGATCGGCAATGCCTGCTGGGAGCTGTACTGCCTGGAGCACGGGATCCAGCCCGACGGGCAGATGCCCAGCGACATGACTATTGGCAGCGGCGACGACAGCTTCAACACGTTCTTCAGCGAGACGGGCGCCGGCAAACATGTTCCCAGGGCGATATTCGTGGACCTAGAGCCAACTGTAGTCGGTGAGTATAATCTTCACGAAGTCCTAAGGTCACTAATAGAATAAATTGTAACTAAATCGAAACGTACCGTATATTGAAAACATTCAATAAGAATTGAAATAAAATTAGTTATAATATTTCTTGAAATTATACGTAACTCATACTTCAAATATACACACACATATATATATATATAGATATATATACACATTTTTTTAGACTTGAAATTTTTCTCTATTTTTCACTAACATCGAAACTTGATACAATAACATTGTCAAGGATGAACGTAACTTTCAAATATGAGGTTGTTGAAGTAAAAGGAAGGTTTCATTTTAAAAAGGAAAGTAGCCCCCCTTCTCCAACCACTCATTCATTTACTTCGAACTAATTTAATTTTTGGGCTCGATTAAAATGTTGATAATACATTTTATTTGAAGGACTATACTTTTGATTTCTAAATGTAGAAAACGAATACAAAAATATAATCCCATTATCAAAGGACACATTTAAGTCACTGTTTTGATATGTGATGTTTAAGGACGTTATACATCCAATGTGAGACTAATTTTAAATGATCGACGTACAGACAATCGAATGTGAGTAATCGACTTATGTTCTAGACGAGGTTCGCACCGGCACCTATCGTCAGCTGTTCCACCCCGAGCAGCTGATCACGGGCAAGGAGGACGCCGCCAACAACTATGCTCGTGGTCACTACACCATCGGCAAGGTACATATAAGTATAAGTTATCGATACACCCGTTCTGTTCAATTAAAATAATAATATGGGCCTACAAAAACTATAGGCCTACATGGTTCTGGCATTATCGTTTTAATGATTATAGGTGGTAGGCCCTATATATATGGTTTTTCGAATACTTTCGAAACTTGGTTTTTCGAAACTTGATACAAAATCACGGGTCCCCAAGGCTATATAATGTAATTAGATGATGGATTTTATAATATGACAAATAATTGAAGTGATTGAATGAGGACCGTTAATGTTTCGATAAATAATTTCAAATATATAGGGCCTAGATGATAAATTGAACAATTGGATAAGTTTAAATACATACAGAAGCAGCGAAAAAATATAAATCATTTCTATAAAATATTCATTTGGTACCGGTAATTCAAAATTTGCTGTCTGTATGAAGTAGAAAAAACATGCAGATTTTGAGTGTGAATAACATTCGGAATTTGGTCCTTTCTCCACAAAATAATCACATTCATGTTCTGTAAGAACACATATACGATAACATTATTTGTGCACTGTGATACATTTATATTTAGTTATACGAGGATATTTCATCACATTAATGTGCCTCTTTAGGCGATGAATTACTCGACAAACGGATACAATTAAAATAAGTAGATATAATGAGTCGCGTGTTGTACGGTAGTTTTACGGTTGACAGATCAATCACGCTGTGAGAGGAAACACTCGAGGAAGCACCGATCTTATAAACGATTACTTACAACTATTGTAGCCTTTTATATACTTACCTATAAAATATCCTAATATAACTTATTAAACGTACGAGAAAAGAAATAGATGGAAAATATTTCGAAAACTTAGATTTAAAGGTAATGATGAAATGTGTTGAAAAACCCGGCACCTCCACAAATAAGTAAATTTGAGAGCTTATTTTAATGAAATACATTTTCAGACCTATTGGTAATCAAAAATATGATTTGTATAATTACTAATATAAAATGTCCCACGAATATCGATTCATGAAGTAATGTGTTAGAAATGTGTATAATTGTTTTTCACCTTTAAAAAGTCTGAAACGTAACTATAGGTGTTCTGAATTTAGGATCATTACAGTCAATTATTATAAGTTTTTTCTCATACGAACTCGTCCCTTTTCTCTACTTGTTCAGGAGATTGTCGACATCGTCCTGGACCGCGTCAGGAAGCTGTCTGACAATTGCACAGGACTCCAAGGATTCCTGATTTTCCACTCGTTCGGAGGAGGCACCGGCTCGGGCTTCACGTCTCTACTGATGGAGCGCTTGTCCGTCGACTACGGCAAGAAGAGTAAACTAGAGTTCTCCATTTATCCGGCACCTCAGGTACAGTACAGGGTATGCGGATGCCATTGCGCACCGAGCTACCGACTAGCACGCCACTGTGACGTCGGCTCGTACACAGTTCACCGTTCAGTTCGAAATAAACTAGTTGATGTGAGTTAGTCAAGGGATAGAGTATGCCAAAGCGCATCGAGTTCCCGGATATCGTACCGCAGTGACGTCATCTCGTTCACAATTCACTGTTCAATACATAAGAAACTAGATGATGTGACGTCAGTATAGTAGTTTGAGTATAGGGCTATATACTATTATACTATTGCGGTATATACCATTGCGCATCGAGTTCCCGACTATCATACCGCAGTGACGTCATCTCGTTCACAATTCACTGTTCAGTACATAAGAAACTAGATGGTGTGACGTCAGTACAATAGTTTCAGTATAGGACCATTGCGCATCAAGTTCCTGACTATCATAACGCTGTGACGTCATCTCGTTCACAATTCACTGTTCAGTACATAAGAAACTAGATGGTGTGACGTCAGTACAATAGTTTCAGTATAGGACCATTGCGCATCAAGTTCCTGACTATCATAACGCTGTGACGTCATCTCGTTCACAATTCACTGTTCAGTACATAAGAAACTAGATGGTGTGACGTCAGTAAAGAGACGGGTTTCGACTATCGTACCGCTCTGACATCAAGATGATGGTGATGTGACGTCATCTATTCTAGTTCACACTGCGCGAATGTACGTTGTTTCGTACATGGGAATGCAAAACCATATACTACGGCTATATTCACTATACTGTGGGTGCAGTAGGGTTTTTTCTACTTTTGGGGCGGCGAAGGCATCATCGGGCATGTCTATTCATATACGAAAACTTCAGTTTTTCCTGTGTTTTCACTCAATTCATCATGAGACTGCAGAGTGCCGGTGTGTAGTGGACATACATAACTCGTGAAATAAGGCCTGCTCCATGGGAAACAATATTCGTTCAAACGGGTTTGATCTAATCTCTGGCTCCAAATAATGTATCCAATCAATGAATAACTCACACTAGTTCATTCTTGGTCGTTTTGACGAGCACACCCCCCTTCCGGTAAATGTCCATATGCAGTAATCATCGTTACAGTGCCCTGTTAAATCCTATTTAAATTGAAGTAATATTGGATTACTTCAAATCTGTTTCTGGTTCGATTCTCATGGAATTCACAATTTACTACATTACAATATACTCAACTTTACTCTGTAGTTTCCCACAGTAATTTTCTTTTATGCATATTTACCTCATTATTTCAATTGATAGGTAATACATTCATTTTAAAAAACACTTATTTCTCAACGAAATAAATATATTTGTTACACTGCGCAGGTATCTACGGCTGTTGTGGAGCCTTATAACTCTATCCTCACGACTCACACCACCCTTGAGCACTCTGACTGCGCGTTCATGGTCGATAACGAGGCCATCTACGACATCTGCCGGCGTAACCTGGACATAGAGCGACCGACCTACACCAACCTTAACCGACTGATCGGTAGGAATCATCGTTTATTTAAGTGCACTTTACACGATCAATTTTTGTTTCATCAAATTTCAAGAATTGCACGGAATTGCAAAAAAATTTCAATGGTGTAAAGGCGCTTGCAACTTCTGATGCGAAATTTTCATTCTAGTAGCTAAACGGTTTGTAGATCCTACGCAGTCAACGGAAATACACGTGAGCAAAGGCTTCTCGCTCATTGGTAGCCGGTGAAAGATTGCAGTAAAAGTTGAACGTATTTTAACCTCCGTGAAATTCTTGCATGCAAGTGCAAGATTTCCTTGCTCATGTGTAGGCTACATAGGAAACGTGGGTATTCTACTTTCTGAATTATTTTAAGAAATTAATCTCAGGGAAAAGTTGATCGTCTAAAGTGGCTTTTAGACGGTGTTGTGATACAGATGAAGGATCAAGGTATCCGGATATCCGTATGAGGAATCCGATACCGTAATAGTTGTAATAAAACTAAGGAATATAACACACTATGTGTGTGGGTTGGTTGTAACGATAGTTTTTTATGTAGCCAATGGCTATTAGTATATATATATATGTGCCCATAATGAATCATTTTAGTTCTAGTCCTCCCTAAAAGTCCTACTGAAATATCTACGTATATACTAATTGACCCAATTAAATTTTTTTAAATGGATTATATATTCTCTCTCTGTTCCCCTCATCAGGTCAGATCGTGTCTTCCATCACAGCCTCCCTCCGTTTCGACGGCGCCCTCAACGTCGACCTGACAGAATTCCAGACCAATCTCGTGCCCTACCCCCGCATCCACTTCCCCCTGGCCACCTACGCCCCGGTCATCTCAGCTGAGAAGGCCTACCACGAACAGCTGACCGTGTCTGAGATAACCAACGCGTGCTTCGAGCCGGCCAATCAGATGGTCAAGTGTGATCCTAGACACGGCAAGTACATGGCGTGCTGCATGCTGTACAGGTGAGAAACTCAAGGGGATTTATATTTTTTTAGAAAACACTTATTGTACTATGCCAAAAACAGAAAGATGAATTTTTAATTGGATGAGCGAAACGGGGCCTCAATTTTACCGTACAAGATATTTTTTTTTCAATTCTTCGCGCTCCACAGTTCAAACGAAAGAAATATTGTGTTTAAACTTGGCACACAAGTGTCTTATCTAATCCCATAAATTAAAAAGATGACTGCAATTTAAAAAAATCGAAGAGAAAAAGGAAGCCGAGATGAAGCAGTTTTAAGGTGCAATCGGTTGTACCACTTCTAAGAAAACCCATTTCGTACCTTTTGAAAACTCCATACTCCAGTGGAGAAAATTTGGAAAAAATGTTCTTCGAATAAATTAATATGATAATGATACACATTATTCCAACGTTTCACATGAATCGGAACATCCTTTATGATTAAAAAAAATCATAATGGAACTTTTCACATGGACCCGTGCATAAACTACAACACTCACTAATGTACGAAGAAGCAAGTTTGAAACGTGCATGGGATTGGTTGCAGGGGAGACGTCGTCCCGAAGGATGTGAATGCTGCTATCGCCAATATCAAGACGAAGAGGTCCATCCAGTTCGTTGATTGGTGTCCCACAGGATTCAAAGTGAGTTATTTACAACATAACTCGAGGACTTCCATGTAACATAAAATCTCTTTCGAATATGACCACTTTCAGACTAGCTTTAAATTTATATCTTCAGGAACATTGTTTTTACTCTATATCTGACTACCTCCACGATGTTGTTTTTACATAAGACTGTGTGTGATCCTACAAACTGTGATATTTAATACCTATTTGACTTGTTATAAACTATGTACCGTATTTCTGTACACATGTAATAATAACTAATAAATCAAACACACAAAATACTTTTATTGTAAAGTTATATAAGCTATAACAACTTGCACTAGTTGAATTTAAATAAGGGGGATCATTTTTCTAGAGTCAACGTTCAGAATTTATAACAATATAAAATCCAACCCAACAAATTCCACTTCAACATTTCACTTGAAAGATTTCAAGGTGGTAAGATCGCCCTAGTGGTACCACGTCCGAACGATGCTAGTTTGTCATCCTTAGTTTAAATTGGGGGACGAGAACTTTATGCCAAGTTTCGATGTCCATCAAATATATTCATTCAATAAATTCCAATGATCTCAAGTTTAGGATTATTTATCAAAGAACTCACTACTATACAATTATTATATGGAATAGTAATTATTTTTGGTGGAAGGGCCGAGTTTTTCAAAAGCTCAACAATGGTATATACGTATAGGTCTACATTTACGAATGTTTTGTTGATTTCTGGCTAATCAAATCTCAACAAATCCTTGACATTCCCACCACAGGAGTGCTAGCCAATAACGGTGGTGTATTGTTTGACAGCTGTGCCCACAAATACTATAGTTTGTCCAGCATCACGGTGAAACTGGTAGTCAACTTCTTTTGCGTAACAACTAGTTATTTATCCAACAGGAAGTACGAGTATTTATGTTTACTTCACGGTTTATATCAAGTCATTAGCGATAGATTTAGGTTAGTTTTAGGACAGCCTAGGTTGGGTTATCCAGAGTTTTCTTTTTCCAGAGACCATATGAGTCATGACGTAGACATTACCGATTCTGTATAGAATCATGGACAGAATCGAGTAAAGTCTACGTCACAACTCAGAAAAAAGACGGATCCTAGAGGATAAATAAATTATTCACAATTTCTAAAATTGAGACAATGATTTCTAGTTTTATCTGAAATTCGGGAAAAAAATATCTTCATTATTCGTTAAAATCTAGTTTCAAGGTTGTGATCAAAGACCTTATTATATAACCTACGGTCGGTTATGATGTACTTTCAGGATTTAGCTTATAGTTATAGATTGGGTGATTTTGGTTAATTTTAAGATGTTAATAGTTTAATTGGATTAATTTTGGTTTGCGTGCAATAACAGCAGACACATGTTGAAATAAACAATCCGACGGTCTGATGAAGAGAGGCTACTATATATTCAGTTTATCAATTTCTATCATTTCTACCATTTCGCCATCAGGTTGGTATCAACTATCAGCCGCCAACAGTGGTGCCCGGCGGTGATTTAGCCAAAGTGCAACGCGCAGTCTGCATGCTGGCCAACACAACGGCTATTGCTGAGGCTTGGGCTAGGCTCGATCATAAGTTTGACTTGATGTACGCCAAGAGAGCCTTCGTACATTGGTAAGCCTGCTATATTATCGTAAATATCGTAAGCGTGTATTTTATTCAGTGAATATCTGAATTCACAGAAAATTATATTTAATTGAGAAGAGTGGTTTTATATATTTGTTAACGATGGTTTTACATTACAATTATTAGAAACTTTCATGTATTCGACATTTTTTTAATTTTCATATTATTTAATCTCTCCCATTTATAATTTTAGTTAGTTTTTATAAAATTCTCACTAGCCAATCTACAAATTTATGTAATGAAGTACCCCGTCGACAGCTAGGTTATTTGGGGGTATCCGAGCAGGTGATAATGAAACTTCAAATTGATGATACGTGAAAGAACGTTCGATTTCAATGTAGAATGATCTTACATAGTGTCCTCCTTTTTGTTCGTACATTCTTTCGTTCAGCCACGTATTATCTGCATTTCACCTGGTTAGTTGATCATGTTATTGTTTGTTTATTCATTCAGGTATGTGGGCGAGGGGATGGAGGAAGGAGAGTTCTCGGAGGCGAGAGAGGATCTTGCTGCGCTGGAGAAGGACTACGAAGAGGTTGGCGTCGACTCGGTCGAAGAAGCTGATGATGCTGACGAATACTAAGCGTAATCGCAATTATCGAACAATCGTGTGATGCAGGATGCATGAGGTTACCAACAATCAAGATAGCTATCATCAATCTTTGAGCGAAAATGGTTTTAGATCGAAGAGTGACCATTTCGGCCTGCTTGAAAACTGCTATAACCGTGAAAAAATGAAACGAATCGCATTCTGGGTGTACAAATTGATAGCAATAATGGTGGAATTATGGAGTAATTTTTAGTTATCACTTGTTGTCACTGTATTACATTAATTGTTGAGAAGACATAAACAGCATACAACATTAGACGATAGATAATACATAACTTCTTATGATGAGCTGGAATATTAGTCGGGTTACCTTATAGCTTATATATACTAGAAAAGTTAGAGACAAACAAGCAATACTGAATACATGATTGGAGAACATTTTGAAGGATATTGTTGTCCGATTATTACTACAATGTGTGACATCACTTGAAAGAATGACTATTCATATTGGTTTCAACAATTGGAACACTTCATATTTCCACCATTTTGTCTTTCAGAAAGAATTGAAAATACAATATCATTGTTTTTGGAATGCGATCGAGGGGCTTACAACTCGCAAATTTGGTGAACACCTGATTTCAGGTGATTTCAAGAGATTTCAGGGGATTTCATACGGATTTCAGGGGATTTCAAGAGATTTTAGGGATTTCTAGAGATTTCATACGGATTTCAAGAGATTTCATACGGATTTCAGGGATTTCAAGGGGATTTCAAGGGGATTTCAATAGATTTCAAGGGGATTTCAAGTGATTTCAATGGGATTTCAAGGGGATTTCAAGTAATTTCAAGGGGATTTCATGGCAAGTGTACACCGGATTTCAGGAGTTGTGAACCCCTCGACTGCAATGTTTGCTTCTTGAATCACATGATTATTTGAAACTGCGTACTTACTATAATAATAATACGAGCTTATTTCAACACTGTAACCCATTAAAACATGAAAGTGAATTCTTTAATACGCCATGCATTTGTTTAATTGTTGTATTTCTCATTTATACAAACTATTAATCTAATCATTGTGAACTAACTATATCCATCCATACAGCATAACTATACCAAAGGTTAAACTGCACTTAATATACTGTCATCACTGATCCTTAGGTTTAGACTGTCTTACATTCCAATTCTATTGGATGACATGAATTTTTACTGCTCGGACAATTGTGATTAGTTACAAGAAATGCGAATGTTTTTATTCAAATTTGAGCTGTTTGAAAAACCACATGAAAAAGTGAAATGATCACGCATCAAACATGTACAAATACAAATTTGTTTCACGAAAACGTCTGACATTATTATGAGTGTCCACTAAAAAAATGGAATGAGACATTTTCCCTTTTTTTATTTTTTTTGAGCTGCCAGTTGAAACATGTGCATGCGATATCAACATGACTGAAATCAAGATGTTACGTTATTTTTACTGATACCAAATTTTATGAATAAGCAACTTCAAAGAGTAATAATTTGTATCGGTATATTGTATATAAGGTTTATATTATCTTACGTGTAACAGAAACAATCCCTCTCACATTAATCTCGTTCGGACAGGATAATAATTGAAGGCACTTCCTTGTTTTTCATAATTTTGATATCTTCATTACGAAATAATTCACATAAAACGAAACTGTTCTTTTTTCTTTTCGCTACATAGTGAGAAGCACTCTTAATATTCATTTTAGCTGCATGTGTCTGTGATTGAGTGTCTTAAAGTTATACAAGAAAGCGTGCTGTTTTTTTTGTTGGATAAAACTAAATTAAAAGTGTCGTATCTTTTAATAAACGTCACCAAATAAGCTAGAACATAACATTTACACGTTTTTTATATTGTAGAAGTTGAGATTTATAAACACCAATAAAATAAAGTTATAAAAGTAAATCCGAGTATTTCTTTTACTTTACAGTGACCTTTATAGTGCGTGAATTGTGGGGTGACAAAAAACAAACAAATAATAAGCAAAAAAGGTACAGAGAAGCAGTTAAAGAGTCAAGATACAGCTTGCTATGAAAAAGTATTACACTTTTCAACAATACTGCATGAAGACTAGTGAAAAAAGTTCAGAAAAACTTGAAACACGAATAAGAATTTGAGTTAAGTGAAATCCTCTAATTATAGTCAAAGTACGAAAATAACAAACGTACCGAATGGTGATAACAAATTAATCCGCTATAGGCCTATCGCTTAATCATCTTAGGGCCGGTATTACGAATCGATAGTTAGTGGATTAAGCATTAGTTAGCGGATTAACTTGTTATCACCATTGGTTACATATGATATTTTCGTACCTTTAACAAATAGTTAGTGGATTAATACATAACTAAGATTCGTAAAACCGGGCCTAAACAATCAGTTGGTAAAACCGGACCTAAGTGTAGAAATTATCAACGTGGGAGTGGCTTTACCTAACAGTTTGAAGTTGTTTCTACCATGGTTACCCATGTTATTTGTTTTCACTACTTTTAGATTAAGGCTAAGTGGACTTAGAAATACCTATAGCCTGATCATGGTTCATTTCCGTTGTTTTGTATTTATCTATAAGTATTATCAATGAAATAATAATGCAATAATGAATCAATGAATCAATACGAAATGAATGAAATAAATATGAATGAAATCAATGAAATAAATACGACTATACTTGTAGCCACAAAAGAAGGTTACCGACCCCCCTATCACACACCACTATCGCACTTGTGGTTAACGCCGTCTTTCGTGGACATAACCAATTACTTGATTGTTTACTTCTTTACTCTGCAACATTCACTTTCTAGTTTTTACACACAATCTCTGAAATTGAAACAGATAACCGGTTTATATTGTCAAGTTTGGTCGTAGGTCAAAGGTCACACAAGTTTTTGGCAGAAGGCCTATTATAAAAGATATACAATTTTGACCCTAACTAATCTCTTCTACTTTGAACTACAACTAGGATAGGTCTATACAAAAATAATAATACAAGTACATTTTAAAAATGAAAATAAAATGAGTAGTATTGAGAAACCGAAATGATAGTCATTTTTTCGAGACTTCTAAATACTAATAAATTTTGTTTCTTCTTTGTATATCTCCATGAAAATCATTTAGTCATTATGGATTTTATTTACCTCCTCCATCTTGGACAACTCGCGAGTATTTGTAAGAAAACAGATCATCGTGCACGTACACGTAAAACACGTAAAAACAACGTAAACAGAACACGTAAAAAAAGGGACAAAAAATTTTGATTCCATTTTTTTTCTTAGTCATTTGTCAGAAGTAGATTTTCTCATTAGATGGATGAAATAGCATAGATTAATTTATATTTTCAATTTCAGCCAAGTGTTTTAGTAGTTTCCTAAACCAATACTCGCGCTCCCCGCACTTGGCTACGTCACGCGGCTAATTAGACGAGCTTTAGCGAGGATTCAATTTGACATACTGAAAAAAATTGGTGTTCGTTTTTTTTTTTTTCATTTTTTTATGTTTTTTTGTCGGTTCTCCACAGGTCAAACGGCTACATCTATCAACTTCAAACTTTTTTTCAATATGGTTCCTCATCTAACTTAGATCTGTATAGTTTTGTGGCATTATCGGGGAGTAACTTTTTTTTATGAGTTCAAGAAATTTCAAAAATTCCTATTAGAATAACATGGCGGAAAAAAAAATATTTTTATTTTCCCAAAAAAATGAAATTTCGCGTGAATTTGAATTACATTTTGGTACACATTTCTAAAAATTTTCAGCTAGATTGGGTCAGCCATTTTGAAGAAAAAACATAAAATGTACTAAATTGGTACCACTCGAAGCAGTTTTTACCCATTTTCACCCATACTATTACTATCCGCTCGTCTTACAACGAATATATGGCGTTTTCCTAGTATACTGTAAATCACGAGTGAATTAGAGGTGTTCGCGCGGTACATCGCGCCTGAACATAACACCAGCACAAGGTCAATGACGACTGACGAGGAAGTGGCGACTTGTGGTTGCTAGACTAAACGAGAGCGAGTGAGATAACTGCTACAGCGGAAGCCAGAGCCAGTTGAAAATTGAAATCAGTGCTGTTAGAGCTACACTTGAGGTAGGACGTGTCGGAACACCTGTTGATATAGCCGTTAAACATGACGGAGAACTGTAAGTAACAGTCGTCAAACGGCTAAAATACTAGACTAATATTAGAATATACAATCAATTGTTCTTGCGCTATACTGGAGGTAGGACGTGCCAGAGCACACCTGTTGAGACAGCCGTTAAACATGACGGCCAAATGTAAGTAACAGTCGTCAAACGGCTAAAATACCATACTAATAGTAAAATATATATAATCGATTATAATACTATTATAATAATAATAATAATTATAAAAATATAATAAAAAATCAAAATATATTTAATAATTATTATTGTCAATGTGTGTAACTCAATACTGGAGGTAGGATGTGTCGGCTTACGGAACATACCTATTGAAATAGACGTTAAACGCGACGACGAAACAGTCGTCAAACGGCTACAATATTAGACTAATATTACAATATAGAATCAATCAATCGTTATTGCCAGTGTGGGTCGGTATCAAAGACATAGTAATATATAGACCAGGCTAGACGCAAAACGCAGCATAGGCAGCATTGAGAGTGAGTGAGGCCAACATGGCTTGTCTGACAGGAGGGGAAATACCACGTGACACGGGGAGAGACAAGCAGACTGGTGTTGTGGCCGCGAATTGGGTGATTGATTATTTCCAATGTTATCGTCAGCATTCTGCGGAATTTGTTGGAGTCAGCTTAAAGTATAAAGGTGTTGCACTAATGGGGAAATATATCAACAACTGTGGATTGCAGTGTGTGTTATGTTTCCTATATTTTGGTAGCAATGTTAACTTGAAAGTTTAGACGCTTTATTTATGTCACATCAGTGATAGCAATCGATGAATGTAGTAATTTATTTGGTCTGACTCGGAGCTCCGCCATAAGGATAACGTGTAACGAGATATTCCCAGTCAGGCTGGTACCACCGCATCACGTGACTTACGTTTGCACCCCGCAGACCCCACGCCACAAGCATGTTGGTTTCATCTATGCGCTCTCTACTAATTTTAAGCTCTTTGGTCGGAACATACGTCTGTTGAGAGAGCCGTTTATCCTGGCGGTGAAATGTGAGTATCGGTCGTTAAACGGCTGAAATACTATGGGCCAACTAATATCACAATACTCAATTATTATTGCTAGTGTGGGAACGTACTGGAGGTATGTGTCGGCTTTAAATATGACGACGAAATGTAAGTAACCGTCGTCAAACTGTGAAAACTAAAAATACCATACTATAATCAGCTATGATTGGAATTGAACGGGTTAGGTCCAGACTCACCTCATTCCGAACTTACCTCATCCATTAAAAAACATTGAAAAGCACGTAAAGCAGCAAATGAGGTGAGTTCGGAATGAGATAAGTCAGGAATTAGGTGAGTTAGGAATGAGGTAAGTCTGAAAAGACGTATTAGGCTTCATTCTAAATGAGGTGAGTTCGGAAAGAGGTGAGTTCGGAATGAGGTGAGTTCGGAATGAGGTGAGTTCGGAAAGAGGTGAGTTCGAAAAGAGGCGAGTTCGGAATGAGGTAAGTTCGGAATGAGGTGAGTTCGGAAAGAGGTGAGTTCGAATGAGCTCAGTCTGGAAGAGACGTGTTACGCTTCATACTAAATGAGGTGACTTCGGAATGAGGTAAGTTCGGAAAGGGGCGAGTAGTAATAATTTGGTCAGTTACGGATGTGATGAGGTTGTATTGAACGAAGCAAAGATGTCACTATATGTAATCTGAAGTAAAACCATGTCAGAGCTTGCCTTAGGGCGTGTGAATTTCTCTCATCTCATTAACATGTTATTGTCAACAATATTCAGAATTGCATACATTTATTTTTTATATATGTTTATCTCTGATGATAACTATAAAATCTATAGTTTTTCTCCCAAACTAGTAACTATTATTGAAATATACCCAATGTATAAGTATATGAATGCTGATGGTTGACCTGTTTATTAAAACTAGGCAAACGCGGAATGCGCGTTGTGAGATGAGCGAAACTCTACACACCTTGATCATATAAAATGAACTTTATCCAATGCCAATGGATCTGGGAAGCCGTGAATTTAACAATGCAATATTTTTCCACCAATATTTCTATATTTTCTATAATAAGAAACATGTATTAAATTATTTTCTTCAAAACGGCTGGTTCGAATTACACGTCAATTTTTATTAATGTGTATTATTTCTGTGTTCACATTTGAGGAAAATTTGGATTATATTGGAGAGATTTTATTTTTCAATTTTTTCCGCCCAGCCTAATCTTATGGGGTTTTTAGAAACTTTGAAATAATGTTTCTCAAAAATGGTCCAACCGATTTGACCCCAAAACTATACAGTTTTAAGTTGGACAAGTTTGCGTATAAAAAAAGTTTTATGTCAATCGGTCAAACCCTGCGACCTGTGTATTGCGCACAAAAAAAAACACAGACAAAGCTCCGTGAGAGTGGGATGGAAACTCTTCGCTATCGCTCATCGAAAAATCTCCATTTCCTCTCGAGTATATTAATTTAATTACTGGCGTTAGTTGAATGTAACTAATAATATTGATTGATTAATTTGATCGTATAATATGTTTGGTTTAATCGAACTTACTGCAATTCACAGATAAATTGATACTTGACAACGAATACGTGAGTAATGACAGGTGAGATAATTGCCAAAATGTGTTGTTGTGTAAAGTGCATCGTGATAGTTATCTTCCTATGAATGAGCACTATAACGATACACAGTTTCTACCACCAAAAACTAATAAATAATGTAATTTTTATGTTCATAAACAAGATTTCTACTTCAGTTCAAGTAGTCTTAGTCGAGCAAAGTACATCTATTTTCAGATAAGTATTCTAATGTCAATACTATTGCAGGTTGTTAACACTAATTACAGCAAATAATCAAGCTGAAATGTATAAAAAATTCGGAACAAAGGTGCAGTTATCTAATCAACCAGTACGCCAACCATGTTCAGATTATGCCAACAAAAATGAAGTGTAATGGTCTGTGGTGAGAGAGATATGGCAAGTTTGTCAAGTTGTTTTAGCAAACTAATCACGTTGGGAGGCAGATAAAATAACACTATTGTTTTTAATTTTATTTTGATGCTGCTTAACGACCCCACCAACAGCTAGGTTATACGGGGGGTACGTATTAGCGGGTGTTAGTGAAACGATGAAGTGATGATAGGCGAAAGAACGTTTACAAAAACTCATGCCTTGGGGGACTGGAACCCACGTCCGACCTGATTTCAGTATCTAAGGTTATCTACGATAGTTGACTGAGCCACGGGGGCGGCTCTGAATTGTTGTGATTGGAGAGAACACAATTTGGGAGAGAAAGTTGTCCACTGATTACAACAAATAAGGATATCACTTGAAAAGTACATTTATATTTCAATTTAAATGCTTTTAATTTTTAAATCAATTTGGGTTCAAATAAGAAAAAACAAACATCGTTAGATTGATCAATTTATTAAAATCTACTAGATCGATCGATGCCGAAAACACTGCAGGGCCAAATTTGATGATAAGTAAAACTATGCGTAGAAAATGTTTGATGGGTAGGTTTTACATTACGATCCATGGAGTGCATAAAAAACGAAAATAAATCAGAAAAAGACCAGATTTAACCGAATGGATATCATCGGTATCGCTCATCCAATCATCGATTAACTGCTGTGGTAGTTTACAAATACCGCTGCTTCCTCTCTCATCTCAGAAATGTCATCCTGCATTGTCCGACTGAATACCCCCCTTGTTCCAGGTTGTCATGGGGGTCCCGGGTACGCGACCCCGCTGGAAGCCATGTCACGTGGTAAGAGAGAGAAGATCATCTACGTGCCGTGTATCCAGCCTCAGCCTGTCAGGCCCGACTACCTCGCCACGGTAGACGTTGATCCTGATAGTCCTGACTACTGCAAGGTCGGTGATAGTCACACACTGCATTACCGAACTATTGATTACTGTTATTGTTTTGGTTAACGCTCTCCTCTCCAACAGTTAGGTTATATGGGGGTACGAATAAGCGGGTGATTATGAAATGATAAGTGGAAGGACGTTTACAAATACCCATTCCTTATGTGGTACTCAAAACCACGCCCAACGGTGAGTTCAGTTTCTGAAGTGGTGCCTCAGCTGACTGAGCTACCGAGGGTGGCATGACCAATGTCGTATGTGGTACTCGAACCCACACCCGACTTGACGTAATTCATTTTGGAAATATTATTGTTATTTGATGATACGTGGAAGGGTCCGACATATCACAATTTTAATAAACAGAAATATAGATCGTTTATATTGTACACATTCACAGGTTCAGATGAAAACATATTTTTCTAGCTGTATCTTGGTGAAATGTTGGAATCGTAAATGGTATTACCATGTTGAAGTGATCAATAATTTTAATGCTAGCCACGTTGAAGGTATATTATATTAGAATTTTGATATGAGGTTGATATCGCGTATACCGTTCTAGAGTTATCGTTCAAAAATGATATAAAATAGTCGACTCTCATGCGCTAATCATTAAACATTTAAATAAAAGAATACAAAATTTATTGAAATTTTCTATTTTGAGGATAAGATGTGGCTGACATTACAAGTCGAATGTCGGAAAACGTTTGGCAAAGAAAAAAACTAGTGTCAACAGAGATAACACTAAACCAGTGTAGTCTATTTTTATCGTCGAGATAGCAAACTCTAGTCATAACAATGAAATTATTCTCTGAACATTGCCGTAAATCAGAAAGGAAATGTTATGGGATAGAAATGAAAAGTAAGTTACGTGGTATGCCTGATGTGTGGCTACAACTTACACTTACGGACAAGTATATACTGTGGGTGATCGAAAAAATTCATGAAATATTTGTATTCTTCTATATGAACCAACAACTAAAAATTAGTGGCTCCATTCCTTTATTTTACTTTCAATAGAAACTAATTGCTAGAGAAATTAATACAGATTATCCTATTTCAACATGGAATTAAGTCGGTTTTGCTCGTCAGCTACCATACACCGCCTTCGTTATGCAGCTAAATTAGTTTACCAGTTAGTCATTTTTTTAAATGTTACTTAACGACCCCACCAACAGCTAGGTTATACAGGGGTACGAATGAGCGGGTGATAATGCAACGATGAAGTGATGCTAGGTGAAATGATGTTTACAAAAACCCAGGCCTTATGCGGGATACGAACCCACGCCCAACGATGACTTCAGTGTCTGAAGCGTGCCTCAGCTGACTGAGCTAACGAGGGCGGTTTTGGTCATTTTAATTCCCGCTCTAATTGTTTGTGGCTGTCATTGAATTTATACAAAATAAATACATTCTCAGTTTTTTCCTTCAAAGTGGCAGGTCAGATTCATGTAATTTTCGTAAACCTGATTTCAAATGTATAGGCCTAGTATAAATATAATTTTTATATTTTCACTCATAAGTTGTATTTGTATTTCATTTGTAGGAAAAGATAAAACTTGACGACAATTTTTTCTTATTATTCAAACGTCTCGAGGAGTTTGGTCTCGTCTCCAAGCCACAGACTCAACACCACGAGATTACGATCCACGTGTCGCTAACATGAACAGTGTTATTAATAAATAATAACGAGTAATTACAGCTTGCATAATCATTATTGTAGGTTTGTAGGTTCAACCAACGGTCTCGGAAACTCGGGAGTGTAATCTGTATTGTTCTCAACATATTTGTCGTCGTGACTCAAAAATAAAATGAACCAAAGAAATGGAAAAAATAATTACAAAAATTTAATTAAATGAGGAACTTCATTGAAATTATTCAGATAGTTATAAAATTGAATCTGGGTGGTTATAGTAGTTGTTATTCTGGGTATTTCATCACTCCCCAACCTATGTAAATGTAGGCCTACCTAAATATACTATATTCTATCGATGTATATATCTATCATATTATATATATGATATATATATATATATATATATATATATATATATATATATATATATATATATATATATATTATATATATATATATATATATATATATATATATATATATATGTATGTGCTAATATTCTAACGTGATTTGTTCTTTATATTCCCAGGTAATCCACCGTCTGCCAATGAAGTATTTAGGGGATGAAGTTCACCACTCAGGGTGGAACGTGTGCAGTAGCTGCTATAAGGATAAAGACAAGAAACGCAATAAGATGGTGCTGCCATGTCTTGGCTCAGACAGGGTTTATATTGTCAGCATGGATGATGAAAGAGCCCCAACCATGCATAAGGTACGTTACAAGCGACAAGAACAAGCGAAAGAGTTTAGGGTGTGCAAAAAAATATTAGTAATAATAAGAAAAGAAAAGAGAAGGTCGTTTACCAAGATAATAGTAATGTAAAAAGCTCAGTTATTCGCTGTGAAATATTCAGGTTTTAGATCATGTTGCTCGATTAAAATTGCTTCACCTTCACAAAAATATAATCTTTCAAGACTCCTAATTGAAGTGCGTTGTTTTGATCAAATGATATTTAATCAATTGCAGTCTTTTTGTTTCGATTGGAAATAATGTTTGCACGATAATTTATTCACCAAAACATTTTATAATGGAAATATAATCAATATAACAGAAAATCATCATTTGTTTTAAGAGACGACATTTTACTGTTGGAATATTATTCCATTTCCTCTGAAAGCAATTTTATTTATCTTTCCTTGAACTTCAAACCGCAACCACAAAAGTTAATACACACTCCAACAAAAATTTAATGTAAATACACATTTCAAATGTGACTTATTACATTGTGGTCGCAAGTAATTACACAAAGTCACTATTACACAACAGTGACTTCGAAAAGCGAAAATTTCATTTCATAAGACATATTTTTATTGTAGATAATCGAACCCGAGGAATTACACAAGATTGGAGTCACCACGCCGCACACAAGTCACTGTCTGGGTAGCGGTGACATCATGATCTCCATTATGGGTGACACTAAAGGGGGAAGTTTGGGTGACTTCGTACTTGTCGACTCGAAGACTTTCAAAGTCAAAGGTAAATACGATGGTACCTTGCTTCAGGACACTATAATTTTGTATTATTTGTCATCATCATTGAAAACTTGACACAAAGCCATTGTTTCCCTATAAATACATAGGGGAGAGAATAACAATTTTACTGTCAGCTGTTCACTCAAATGTGAGGATCCAGCTTGATGATCTATACGAAATTACAATTGAATTACAAAAATTACTTATGTAAAATTATTAACTTATATCTAGGTATAAAAGTCGACGATTTAAAAAAAAAAGGTTATTGAAACAAAAATACAAATGATAATAATAAGTTTGAAGATTAAATAGTTGAAATAAATAAAATAAATGTTTTGTAACGTTTATGACGAGTTATTATATAGATGATTGTGGAGAATGAAGGATGAGTCTTCTAAAATTGATGTCACTATGTGATCTAAATTGACAGTGAAGGTACACAGTGTACAGTGACAGTGTGGTAGTGTCTTCCAGTGAATTGAAAGTGTAGGATAGTTTGAACGGGGCACCACAAGGGCGATCTTTCCACCCCAATAGTTACCCTAAAAGTTACCAAAAAGTTATCAAAAAGTTATCAAGTAGTAGGCCTATATAGCTACGAATGTAGTACTGCTCTATATCCACCATCGTATTTGCCTATGGTAAGCAAATATTTACTAGAATGCTATCGTACATGGTATTCAAGATACAGTTCAGTTATCTCGCACCTTTTTTTTGTGTGAACCTAACATTCTGTTGGATGGGGGGAGAGGGGGATTATCTGCAATTTTTTTCTCTACTTTTATATTCTCGCAGCGACATATGTTGCGTCAACTGGACATCATAACAAAAAACGAGGAATTGAGTGTCAATTTTATAGAATGGAGAGGGTAGGGGTAGGAGAACTGTTATTACAAATTTACAATATTTTTAATTGTCATTTCCAAAAACGTGTCATTTTTCGACTGGACATCAAATTATTTAAAACAGAAAAAAATACCAATAAAACCCCAATTATTCTGCTCCAAAAAGTTGAAAAATTGCCTGATCACAAGTTTCATATTGCCATTGTCATCTTGTAGAGCCTATGTATGTTTTTTCCATCATTAATATTAACATCGAAAGAGTCACTGTTCCCCCAAAAAGCTATGTGAGTGACGCAAGGTGGCTGATTCTACTCGTGTTACTACCACAGGGCTCTGGGCGGGCGAAGGGAAAGCAGCGCAATTCGGCTACGACTTCTGGTACCAGCCCTATCATGACGTCATGGTGTCAAGCGAGTGGGGCACGCCCACAAAGTTCAAGAAGGGCTTCAACGGCAGCCATGTTCAAGATATAAGTAAGTGGACGCACGAGTATTATGTGTGAAAGTTTGGGATTAGGGTATTAAATTTGATCTTAAAGGACATCACAACCCTGAAACTAGATTTTAATGAATCATGACGATATTTATTTCCATAATTTTAGAGAAAACTAGAGATCATTATCTGAATTTCAGAAATTATAATCAATTTGTTGAATCCTCCACAGAACATGAGTCATGACGTAAGCACTTCTCTAGAGGAACATGAACTGAATCGAGTAATGTCTACGTCATGGTCGGGTCCTGGAGGACAAATAAATTTCTGAAATAGAGATGATGATTTCTAGTTTTCTCTAAAATTGGGGAAATAAATAGTGTCATTAAAATTTGAAGTTTAGTTTCAGGGTTGTGATGACCTTTAACAGAGTTACTATCGTACTGAAAATAGTGAGGACTGTTATCAGTTATTCCAGTTGGCCACACTCATTTATAAGTGGAATAAAACTATTTTTTATTGATAAGGAAACTTTAAAACACATTCATATTTTCATTATCAGTAATTTCAAGTACAGGATAACCAATATGTCGTGTCATCAAGTACCTTGCAGAGTCCATGGGAGTCGATTTAGCGACATATCAGTTTTATGGTGATTTCTTTTGAACGGTATAAAATATCAAAATTTAAAAAACGAGGAAACACAGATATTTTCAATACCTTCAAGAGGATGTATATAATAACTATGTATCTCACATCGCATAATCGTCAGGCGTATACGGTTGAAAAATGTGTATTTTTAAGCGTATACGCCTGACAATCAGGCGATTCAGGATTAAACAGTTATTACTCACGCCATCTTGAAGGTATTATAAATATATACATGTGTTTCCTCGCTTCAGAATTTCGATATCTCACAGTTCAAAATTTATCACCATAAAATTGATATTTCGATAAATCGAAGTGACCAAATGATGATAGAATAATTGAAAACCCGGCACCTCCACCAAAATCCCAAATGAAATTAATACTATGTTTCGTGTCGTTTCCAGGCACTTACGGCAGGTCTCTGAACTTTTTCTCCTGGAAAGATCGTCGATTGATCCAGACAATTAACTTGGGAGAGGAGGGCATCGCCCCCCTGGAGATCAGGTTCCTACATAATCCGCGAGAGGCGCAGGGATTCGTTGGCTGTGCAGTCAACGCTAACGTATTCAGGTAATCTATCCCTTATTCACACGCTGTTGTAAGTAGTCTCTGTAGGGACTAATTAGTTAGCCCCCCCGCCCCCCTCCCCTTTCCCTCACGACAAGATGTATCGATCTATAACATGGCCAGAAACTTTAAATGTCGAAGACGTACATTATTACATTTTTTCAGTGACTCTTTTTTTATTCTTATAACTTATTTTTCTTAATTCACTCATTTTTATATTCTGGTTGCCACCGATAGCGTGATCATATCACCACCATTTTCATTTTGATAAAACAGAATTGTAAAATTCAATCAGATGCTATCAAATAAATCGTTTGTATTGAAACATTCAAAATCTGTCAATGAATTCGAAGTCAACTGCCAATATTTAATTTGAATTCATATTATATTTTTCGACATTTTTGGCCTCATAACGTACGTACGATACACTTCATGATATTTTAGTAATAATTTATAAATTCATGAAAAAATTTCGGCCTTATACGACAGGTCTTAAAATTTTAGGCGCAAAATGACGTCGCTGTCGACGCGCCTTCAAACTCTGACACTAACCAACTTGAGATTGGAAAGATTAAAAAGTAAATTATTATGTCTAATCAATCTCTGTTCCATCGAAATCAGCTTGACAAACTAGCGTAATGCAGGGTTGTGATTCGTTCCCTCAGGTTTTACAAGAAGCAAGATGGAACGTGGGCAGCAGATAAAGTGATAGATGTTCCCGCCAAAGAAGTGGAAGGATGGATAGGTCCACAAATGCAAGGTAATAAAAATTTAAAAAAATGGAAACGGATGGCAAAACGGGTGACCATGTTTCATGTTACATAGGTGTAAATATCAAATATAGATATAAGCATTATTTTTATGCTTCGTTTATTAAAAAGACATCTCAAAAATTTGACAATGTTACAATGACGATTTATGAATAATGACGATATTAATTTCCCTAATTTTAGAGAAAACTAGAAATCATCATATCAATTTCAGAAAGTATTATCAATTATTTGGTCCTCCAAAGACCATGAGCCATGACGTAGGCATACCAGATTATATATATAAACATAGACATAATCGAGTAATGTCTACGTCACGACTCAGAAAAAGAGCTGGGTCTGGAGGACAAATAAATTGATCAACATTTCTGAAATTGAGATGATGATTTTTAGTTTTTCTCTGGAATTGGGGAAATAAATATCGTAATTATTTGTTAAAATCTAGTTTCAGGATTGTAGTGTCCTTTAAAATTAATCAAGGTGAAAATACGAACAAAAATATTTACAGCAAGACTAGATCGCGGACGTGAACACTCAATCGAAAGTTCTAGTAAAAATAAGATAGCTACCGTATTGATTTCCTCGCAAAGATAAAATACGAGCCATCTCTTTGGAGTCCCAGCCCTCTTTATCAGCTCATTGTCATCATCATTAGGTCCAAACTTCGGTCGGAAATAACGAAAACTCTTACCAACAGTAGCAAAAAAAAACTTTATCACCGAGTTCGTTTTATCTTACATGTCCCGTAACGCCAACTTCCTCCACTGTTCGTCGACCATACATCAGCCATCAGTTCAATAATACTTTCCTCCTCGCACTTCGTTCCTCTTCACTACCTACTCATTCAGCTTTCTCTTTCTATTTCGATCTGCATTCGAGACGCAGCCTGATTCAATGGCGGGGTTTTGAGATAAATTGTAGACTTCAGACAAATACTATATATAACGTATTTTCGATTCTTTCTCATCCGTACTATTTATTTTCGTCAAGAAAATCTACCACATTCACGTTTATTCTCCAACTTGAAAAGAGAGCAGCGAGAAACAAAGAGAAACAGAACAAATATCGTGTTGAACTGAGAAAACTGCGTTTTTATATGTACTATAACGAAGGAAGAATGGGATTGATTTAATAAACCAAATTTACTATTCAAATTTTAAATTACCTACATAGGTTTTTATGATTTTTATCATGCAGTTCGAACTATACAAAATAATATCTCTTCATGTATTTGTTTCTAATTGAAATAATATTATAGTGCATCAAATGAAGAGGAAGCCTGGAGAGAAGGCATATTTGTAAGGCAATTGTTGGTAGATATATCGTTTAAATCAGACCTAAAGGCACTTAGTCGGAATTTTCCAGGAATCATTTGTGACATATGTCATTGATGAAATTAACACGTACGTCATGTGTAAACGGAAAAACATGGCAGTATAATAGGCGGTAAAACCTGTCGCTAGATTAGGCGAGGGAAAATGTCGATATGGTATCCGCGAGTCCAGGACCAGTTGAAATTCGATAGAGATTTAAAAGGTGTAACATTTCAACGCTCAGTAATGTTAGCTCAGTCAGAGATAGAACTATTATATCGCCTTTTTCCCTGCTCAGTTTTCCGCATTTATTCTGCGTCCGCATCATAGATCACAATCACTATTTTTGGATGCCAATATAACAAAATGTTTTTATAGCTTGAAATAATAGGCCTACAGATAAAACTCGCATCGCAATGTTGCGACAAAATATTGTGACGCATCGCAAACTCTTGTTACAATGCAATTTGTTCAGATACGAACTGAACTAGAACAATAAAATATTAAAATTAGTTTTATTTGCTGGCCGATACGATTCAATGTATCGTAATTTCACAACAATCGTTTTTCAATAGTCGGTTAGATTTTGTTACAAACTCGAAAGTAAAATCGAATGTAACATGTGCAATGTAAAAAATCGAATCTAATCGAAAACCAAATTCGAATGTGTTCTAGATAGATAACATTCGAATTTTTAAATATAGTCTGATTTTTTTCTCATCACTTATATTACAAGGGTATTACAATGGACTTCTTTCAAGGTATCCCATGCATTGTTGTGATAAATGAACAACAATGTATCCCAAATTATGTTCTCCAACCACAACTATAGTAGGCCTATTAGTTTTTGTTTTTAAATAATTAAAATGGGGTGATGAGATCGCCCTTGTGGTGCTCGTCCAAACGATCTCACTTTCATCCTTAGTTTTAATTGGGGAACAATCATTATTTTGTATCAAGTTTCGATGTTATTGAAAGGAAAGTTTGTTTCTCTTCAACTTTCTAGTCACTATGGTAACTGACAAACATGCTATCGCCCTATGAGATAACAAGGGATATATGTGACTGTTTGACGTATCAATTGCTACCCTTCTCAAATGTCGAGATCCAAAATGTTTTACAATGTGAATGTGTTTATACACTCAGTGATTTAGGATTGGTTATTTTGTCACGATGTATAAACTACATCTTGAATCATTGTTCTCTCTCTCTCTCTCGCCCTCTCTCAACCCTACTCTCTTTCTTCCTCCCTAATCACTGGAGTTGAGCCAGAAGTGAATTTAATTCACCCCTGGCTGAACTCCAGTATAGTGAAAAAACGCAAAAACTCAAACAGTGAAACGAGAAAGATTCAGAAACGAATTGACTGGCAAAAAGTTCTCGTAGTCCTCGTGTGTATATTGTTTACCCCTTTTGTTCGGTAGAAAAACAAAATTTTCGAAAGTAATTACTAAAATGTCAAATTTTCTGAGAAACATTGCAGTAATAATTTGTATGTCACATAACTATTTAATTGCATGTATTCCCTGTCTCTCTTACAATAAATAAATTTGATAAATCAATCTCATGCCTGATTATAAAATATCAAGTAGGGCCTATATCATTTCAATGTCTTTGCTTTAGTCTCTATAAGTCTCAAATTTTCTTTTTACAACTGAGCAACATTAAAAAAAAGGAAAAAATCATTGATATTGAAATTTGTATAAAATGAAAATAAAATGTGGTGATAATGTAATAACGTATATCTCACCGTCAGTGTGTATTTTATAATTAAATCTAATTTTTGGTTATTCATTTTTGTACATAACTTCAACACAGCGAAGCATATAGATTTTTCTTCCCCCATGTCGAAACTTTCTAGCATAGCTGTACACAACAATAATATCGTTGTCCATAATCGTCTTATTTCCTTGCCTCCTTCTTTAATCCTGTTACACATCTTTTCTAAACGGTTACACTCTTCAACGAGAAACTCGTGTTCTCCTCAAGAAATATTATTAAGCCCTGTAAAAAGTCAGACAGAACAACCCTCTTTCTTCATTTATTTTAACTACTTTCTTGATCTTCCCATCATCATCATCATCATCATCATCATCATTACCAGCGTCATCTTTGTATTCTTCGAATAATAGTGAATTTTTTCCTCTTTTTTTCATAACTAAAGTTTTTTATGTTACACATGTATTCACAAGAATTAACGGTAGTTTACCACCATAATAAGCGAAAATATCATCGTTATAATTTGTATTGATGGGGTATTTTAACGACGAAATAATTTTTCGGAACTTTTTCAGAATTAAATTGAGTGTATTCAGTTCTGTTATTTCCACCATTATTACGTTTGTTTTATTGGTTACTCACTAGCTGTCACTGGCATCTCTCGTGAATGATAGTATATCTCGAATCATGAAGCGAGCAAAAGCGTCTCAATTGTACTCTTTGGCAATTCTGTTATTTTTGTATTTATTTTTTCTGGGAGGGAAGAAGGGGGAGGGGTAATCCTGGCTTTCTACAGGTCTATAAAAGAGTTCCATTCAAGCATGTCCCACACATGTTTATAATATCAAGGTATAGATTATCCAGCCGGATTTCAAGAAAACTCATTCGAACGGTTAAAAACGTTAAATCACCTCATATACATAGCGCATGCAATCAATCGGAAATTTGTTACAGGCCCATTTATAATTATTAAATTGATATTCATACTTTCATCTATTTGTGTATGCATTTTGTAAAATTTCAGCTAAATCGGATATAAGTAGGCCTATGCCTACTTTGAATGATATTGAGATATTTATTCACCATTATATTTACATTGTTATTTTATATTTTTATCCATCGAAGAACCTTGTTTTTTTATATTTCACAATGGCTTTAGTTTCCATAGAAATGTAGTGAATGGATATTAGTTGGTATTAGATTCGGAAATATTCTTTAAACGTGTTTCATGTAGTCTATATCGCAAGGCATTTGGCTCGATTTCGTTTAGCAACGCGAACACGGAGCATTTTCCTGGTGAATATGTATAATCCTCTTTAATCTTCTGAAGAGTAGAAGTCACTCATTACAGTTACTAAGTATGTACGAGAAATATTTGAAAATGATCACTTGAAGATGTTTATATGCAGATCCTTATAAGCTTGGCTGTGCGTGATTTTTAATTTCTTTTGCAAACAAATTTCTAATTCAGGCCCTATGTAAAAAATGGACACTCATTCTTACTTTTTCTCATGGATAAATTTCAAAGTCTACAACTTTGATTGACCTGTAGAATGCGATATAATTCTATACTCACAAAAGGCAAAGACGCTACATTGAAAATCGAGAGAGTGAGAGAATGTATAGAGTATAGGCAACTTGCGGTCCCATAAAATGGTTTATTCCAAAATTCAAATTTAAATTTAAATGAAAATTACGCACATTTAAAACAGCTAATTTTCACACAGACCATTCGTGGAGTGTATTATATAGTTTTAGTGCTTATACTTTCAGTATAATTTCTTCATGCAGTATTTCAAAGTAGCTCGACCGACCACTTCGTATCTTTATGTAAAACTGAAAAGTGTACTATTCCATCACGGCAATGGCTGTCCATGAGCCATGATAATTGGAACATAAATTCTTCATTCAAATCATATTTTTTATAATGTGAAAAATCACCATTGATAACATTATTTCCAGGAAAACATCCTGTAACTATTCCTCCTTCAATAGGGAGGAATAGTTTCGTCCTTCAATAGTCACAGTGGATACAGTCCCGTGATCCCTGCAGTCACTCGAATTATTACAATTCAGTCAATTGGTATTCCTGATCAATTCAACTCTCTGGCTTGCTATCTGATTGGTTGAAATTGAATGAAAAAATGTTTTAGTGTGACCCCTCAACCTCCTTCTCTCCTGGATGCAAGTATATTTATTTTATATTGGGTTTTAACGACGCACTGTTATGATAACTGAGATCTAATGGCGTCGGATGGATGATTAATGAGATGATGGGATCATGAGATGAAGGTTCTTAGGTAATGGGAAGGATAGTGGGAAGGAAGCGGTCATGGCCGACTTATTGTAGGAACCGTCACAGCATTAGCTTGGACTACAGAGGGAAACCATGAAAAACCTCTGTAAAGACGGTCGGCGGCGGGGATCGAACTGGGTTCGGAATTCCCCTTGCCTCCCGGATCACATGAAGCGAGCGTGCTAACCACTACGCTGCATGTGCCGGTATGCAAGTATAATCTTATGTTTTTTTCCAGGAATGATAACCGACATTATCCTGTCTCTGGATGACCGCTTCCTGTACCTCAGCAACTGGCTACACGGTGACGTAAGACAGTATGACGTCAGTGACCCCGCTCACCCCCGACTCACAGGTCAGCTGTTCCTGGGAGGGAGTGTACTCAAGGGTGGAGCGGTCAAGGTTGTCAAGGACCAAGAACTCAAGGTATGAACGGAGATATTTTAGGGGATGTTCTTTATAACCACTGGGAGGGGTCGATAAGTTTCTAACGCACTGAATCGTCATTCAGAAGGTGAGGTTCGATGCCGTCATGGTGCACCATCTTTACTGAGGTGTTTCGTGGTTTCCCTCAGTCGCTAGAGTGAATATTGAGATGGTTCCATTAGTATAAGTCTCTAGGATCTAATTCCCATCATTCCAACAGACTAAAGAAGGCTATTCACTAGATTAGCCCTACACTGGTTAATAAAATACACCATTTGAAGGCGAAATGGTGGTCTGTGGAAGTGAGTGACGAACAATTGATCAGGTCTAATCATAATTGGTGTTATTTAGGTAACGATTTATTTTGAGTGCACACCTCTAAAATTTTGTAAAGACATCAATAGCATCGCCACTTATTCGAACCTGCTCTCAGGGGCCAAAGGTCTTTCAGGATATATCCGTTTTGCATCAACTATTCCATGTTCACCGTTCAATTCAAGTTGATAGAACATCGAGTTCCCATACAATCAACAACATATAACGACGAACTCAATCCCATTTGTTCTTCAATAAAAATGCGAATTTCAAATTGCATCCTGTCCTATACAAGACCTCTTCAAATCCCTCGGAAACTCTTTATCAAATAAATCAAACTCCATCGACGTGTGAATGATTTGTTCGCTACAATTTGTCTACTGTACTGTATATATTATACGTGACCACCATTATTCCTTGAATATAGGCGGTTCCGATCGGCTGTCTCCTCTATCTATTAACTCGAACTATTGGATGTCTCGAGCCGCGAACACTCGTGGGAAGTCGAGACAATATTGAAACAACGTCGGAATCCTCCGCTCATTGTTATTCTGCACACGGCTTTAGGTCGACACGATTGGGCGCGTTCTGTTTAGTAGCTATAGTATAGAGGTCATTGCCGGTCAAAGGATTTTGTTGTCTTTATGGTTGATAGTCAAATGGTTATTCGGTTCTCGAAGATTGGATGAAGACAATATGTGAAAATGTTTTGTTTGACGATGTGAAAGATCCACGTCTCGGTATGATAGCAGTTATTGGTTTTCAGTGGTCCAAATTGATTTTGTTATATACATCATAGACTAAAGATATATACTCTATATATATCTTTAGTATATATAGTATCTTATAGTATCTTTCATATATAGGGTATATATCTTTAGTCTATGCATACATTTATGAATACTAGATCATAATTGGATGAGCGAAGCCAAGACTCAATTGCACCTTACTAACAATTTTTTTTCGCGATTCACAGGTTAAACGAAAGTACAAATTCAATTGCGTTTTCCGGGTATAGAAAATTAATCTGAGATTCAAGATTCCTGAATTGAATTTTGAAATATTTTAGACATTCACTTGAATTGTATTATGAATTAACTTAAACCCCATATAGCAAATGAGTATAGCTTAATCTGAATTAAATATCATAGTACAAATAAAAGATGCAAAATAAGTAAAATTAGTCATAATAACTAGCTTTATGTTATTACGTCGTTTTTCTATTTGTTGCTTCATAAACAACAATCGATTGATTTTTTTTTTTAAATTCATTTTGTTTAACGAGCCCACCAACAGAGCTGATGAAATATACATGTACTGACACTCACAAAAACCCATGCCTTGCGCGGGATACGAACCCACGCAGCGATTGCATTCAGTTTCCCAAGCAATTCCTTGACTGCCTGAACCAGACGGGCAACTAACTGACAATTACTGACTATTCCGATAAGATTTAAATCTTCGTTCATTCAAAGTAAATTAAGGCGTAGACAATATATATAGGCCTATATATCTTTCGTCTATGGTCATCGTATTACACATAAAGAGTTGAGTTAGCCCACATCCGAGTTAGACTCACTATCAATACTACCCTTAGCTTGTGTGGTAAAATAAGGGGTGGATTTGAGGGTAGTAAACCTTGTCTCAGGGGGATGATAAGAGATCAGAAGGTCCATGGCTTTTATCAGCCGAATACTCAGCTTTGATGGCCGCTAGGGGGTGATAGAAGGCGATAAGAACAAATAGTACCAATCAAAATGATATTTCATGTGTGCTACATTTACCTTCGGATGTGCCGGGTTCATTCTTTTCCATCCCCTATTTTCGTCTCTTTCTCCTTTGAAGTCGAGATGTTTGTCTGAAACGATAGAGAGAAGGATATTAAAAATCTTTTAGGTGAGAATTTGGTATATTTTTATTTTTGGGTCAACTTAAAGAAGAACGTGTGTCTGAAATTTAAATGATAAAAACATATTCTCAGAAGTTTACTTGATTTTTTTTCAGAGCTGGTAATATTGAAAGAATTTTTCTTGAAAGTATCTGAAAATATTTGAAATGATTACATGAAATTACATTATTATATTATTCGTTGATTAATTGGTTTTCATTTGTTGAAGTCTATAAGATTTACATGTATCAAAAGTACAATATGACAATGATGACAAATTGACAATCACTTAAAAAATAATTACTTTTCATTTAAAACAATATTAACCACTCATTATAAGAAATAAGTAATATTGTTACCGTTGTCATAGATTTAGTAGGCGTTCTGTTTATAAAATGTTCATAAAGTGATTTGGACGAAATTGAGGTTGCTGTCTTTTGATTGAATAGAAAATGTTGTCTTTGTCAAATATCAACAAAACTGAAACGAAGTATCCCGAAGGTAATCAATCCTCTTCAATAAATTATGTCATTGCATGTAATTGAAGGAAATTAGATTATTAGAAATACATTACTTTAGCCCTTATGATAAGTTATGTCATTGAATTATAGCTATCGTACAGATAGCTACTGAACCAACAGCTGTAATCCAAAATTTTCCCTACCATAATTTTCATTTTTATGTTGAAAATGGGAGGGAGTGGTAGATGAGAGATGGTGGGAAGATAGAGAACGGTGGAGGGAACTCGAAGGAAGAAAAGACGTGGCAGAGGATAGTAGAAGTGAAGAAGAGGAAGAAGAAGTCGGACCTGGTAGGAACCGACTGATAAGAAGACTGCCCTAGAACAAGTGGTGGAAATACCCCCTGGCCCAATCTAATTGATTATCTGGGTTTTGAAAAATATATTACATATATTTTTTGGTAGCGGTTAACAAAAATTCTCGGAATCGAATAAATTTAACTTTTTCAAAATACTGCTGCTTAACGACCCCACCAACAGCTAGTTATACAGGATTTTCGAGACAATCTTCGTTTGAACACAGAAAAACACCTGATAAAATAACATTTCATTTTATCTTTCTACCATCTCATCATCATTCACCGACGCCAATAAATCTCAAGTGTGTGGTTGAACGCAATAAATATCTGTTGTTTATGTTGTTGTTTTAGGAACAACCTGAGCCTGTCACGATCAAGGGTCGTTTACTTCACGGCGCCCCACAGATGTTACAGCTCAGCTTAGACGGCAAACGTCTGTACGTCACTACTTCACTGTTCTCTCCTTGGGACAAACAATTCTATCCTGATATGGTCAAGTAAGTATACGTCTTATGAACTTAAGCCCATTCACAATGCGACGCTAACTTAAACTTCTAACGTAAGCGTTAACTTATAAAATGTTTGGCTTAGGGTAAGTTACTTGTCTATCCACAATGCAAGCCGCTAACTTATTATCGTAAGCCGTTAACTTGTAAGCTATCAAGGTCCAAGCTTTCGCGTTACAAGTTAACGTTCAACGTAAGAAGCAACCAATCAGAAAGCCGAATCGATCGACCTCGAAGAAGGGCGCGGAAACTGGAGACACCGACAACAGAAAAGAAATTGTGATTAGTTGAAATTCGAAATTGTGATTGGTTGGTTTTTCGCGTATACGGTTACTTGTTGGTCTATTGTGAATAGAGACTTCAAATATTACGATAGCTACTTGAGATAACGACTACGTATACGTATAAGTTCAAGTTAGCGTCGCATTGTGAATGGACCTTTAATTTTCAGGGATGCGGAATAAATTATACTCGGTCATGTGACATGGGCTTGAAGGTATACTTATGAATGGATGGTTATGAAGTGTGGGTAGGATTCAGGTGAGGTTGGACACCCTAACACATGTCACACAATCTAGTATACTTTATTCCGGTAAATGCTCTTCAGGCGCTCCCTTAATCCCCCACACAGAAGAAAACGAAATAACCAAGAAATATACGAAACTATTACTTTTAAATTGGATTATAACTAAGCGTATTGACGAATCGAAACTCCTTACCGTTAGTGTTAGTGGAATGGGAAGCCTGTCGACCGTATAAGCACAATTCACAACCAACGTTATGAAAAGGAATAATACTTTCTCAATTTTTCATTCCATTAACTTAATATTTTCTGGATTTGTTTCACCAAGAATACTGTGCTTTTGTTATTTCACAACTTTTCGTTTCGGTGATCATTACTTTTCATTTCTCTACATTATTTCCATATCATTATTATTTTTTTTTTAAAATCTCGTTATTTATCCGACTTGAAAAATATGAAATAATGATTATATCGATGGAAAAGTTTCCTGTTTCTTCTTTTATATTACCGCGTACAGTCGATACAGTTGTAAAGCAATAGTTTGTGTGAGCTTTTTTCGAAGCTATTTTTTTTTAAGATACGATGAGTGAAATGTATTCAATGAAATATATTGATACTTAAAAGCAAATAGTAATCCAATCTTTCACAATGTATTGTTATGCAATAACGTGTGTAATACAATATTCTTCAATATGTCATATCGAACATAAATTTATTTATGTTCTGTGAAACTTCAGCAAAACACAGACTTCATAACGCAAAGAGTTTTCAAGAACTATTTTCCAGTTTCCAGACATTCCTTCACAAATAAGTTTTTGGATTTAGGACAGCTGAGCTTGTAGACGCTTTACAACAGAAAAGTTGCTGCCCTTGAGAAAAACTAAAAAGTTTTCGACAAAAATTCTTAAAATATTTCTTAAAAAGGGTAGTGTAAGGCCTACTAATTTATAATTCTATCATGTTTCAAGCTTGTCACGAAGTCATAATTAGGCCAAGGGTGACAAGATAGGATCGTTCGGACGGGTACCACACGGGCGATCTCACAACCACAAAATTTCTTCTAATTTAAGACTGCGTTACTTACAGACAACAATTAATATTAGTACAACAAATATGAACCATATTAACAATGAGTTCTCCAATTATCTGTATGACCTTTGTAATTGGTATAGTAACTTGTTGTATATGAAGAATCAATATACTATCAACAACTATCAACAACTATCAATCAACAAACAAGAAAAACTATATCAACAAATAGAAACCAAAAACTCAGAATAGTGGATGATTTTTTTCAATCTGTGAGCGAAATTTTGAAATTTTCATGTATTTCCTGGAAGGGAAGGGGGGGGGGGGGTGCATGTTTACAAATGTTTATTCATGAAATTCCTGGTGAATGAAATTAATTTAGAAATATATCTTTCGACATTGAGATTGACACTCGATTTTGTTCCAGATACGGTTCGACAATGATGAAGATAGACGTGGACACTGTTAAGGGTGGCATGAAGCTCGATAAAGACTTCCTAGTCGACTTTGGCGCCGAGCCCGAGGGACCTGTCTTAGCGCACGAGATGAGGTAAGGCGAGAGGAAACGTGTTGGTTGAACTTGTGTTTTACTGAGGAATGGGTTGACAGAACATATCTGAGATAATTTTGTCTAGTTTGGCACTTCGAAGTGACGAGTCAAAAACTCGGCACCTCCACCAATAAATATTGTTTTATGTACTGGTACTTTCAGGCTGGATCGACCCAGATTGACAAAAGTTTCATATCTGAAAATGTTTCATTTTTTTTGATCTCCAAGTTATAATATGGTTCTAGATTTGGTTTTGAGATCAATTATTTTTTTAAAAATTCAATAAAACTTCAACAATTGCTCCGTCACATTTGTTCAATATGGGATGTATTGATCATAATTTTTACGAAAATAGGTGTCAAATTGAAATAATTATAATGAAATACAAACCCACCTCTTCAGGCTTCATCTGACGCGAAACGATTGATTTTATATCAGAACCTAAGTGAAATATTCACGATAAAAATACTATTGTTAAAATATAAGATTATTTTGAGTAGATTTTAGTAGATTGGAAAATTAAATTTGATGTCAATGTTATAACGGGCATTCACATTTTTTGCAAGATAAATAGGACAGTGCACATCGAACCGTTAATAAAAAATACCAAATAAATAACCTCATCATTGACAAATACTTATAAAATAAATACTTTTGATAAGTTAGATAGCTCTATCTTTTCATTATAGCAAATACTGTAATGGAATTTACAGTATAGCCCTATATAGTTTTGATTCTATTTATTGCATGGATTGATTTCTTTCAAAATATTAACCTTGAAAATAGATTCGTGAATTCAAACAACTGTACATCCCACGGGCGAATATTACAAATTACTTCTACAATTCGAAATAAATATTTAATAAACTATTTCATTGCTGATAATTACTAACAACAAAATTTCGTGTTTTCTCGAGGCGACATCAATCTCTAGAGGTCTCAAACTTTCTTATATTAACAAGTTAATCACAAGTTTACATGAGATATGCATATCATTACTCAAATGAAATAGAAAACGAGTGCGAGTTAATTTATACATAGTCGTGACAAGAATCGTCGACCGGCGATTCGCGAAAGTGTAACGTGAACCTCGGGCTGTTCCCACACCCACACGACGACTCAGTTTACCAGATATGATGAAAATAAATGAACAAAGATAGATTTATTGCTGCACGAGTAAAATACCGAATCGAAGTGGCTATTCGTCAGACAGGACGGTTTTAGATTGGTTATTGTCTGGATTAAATTAGTTTGGGATGTTTGTTTGGTTAGGTTAGTTTGGGTAAGTTAAGTTGAAGAAGTCAGTTTGATATATATATTTTTTTTCATGCTGCGCGCAAGAATAATCAGAACCACAGCGTCCGTATGCGGAGGCAATCGGTCGACCGATATATTTATTATATATATATATATATATATATATATATATATATATATATATATACATATATATACATACATATATATATATATATATATATATATATATATATATATATATATATATATATATATATATATATATATATATATATATATTTCTCGTTAGCTCAGATGGTAAGAGCATTTGTGTATCAAGCAAAAGATCCGGGGTTCGTTTCCCCGACGAGGAGGTGTTTTTCTGTGATATTAATATCCATCTTATCAACATCACATGCTGTATACGTTTCAAATTTGTATCCAAACTATTCGAATCGTTGATTTAACTATCCAATATATTTAAAATAGACGGCAGAATTATATTTATAGCACCATAAAATACAGGATCAATAAAAGTTGAACATATACCATTAGAACCAGATTTAATTGCTATATAACTGTAAAATTAATTATAAATACACGTATATTCCAAAAGTGCTATTCCCGTTCTTCAGAGTAGGCCTAAAGATCGAGATCTTTGAATACCTCGATTAATGGTTCATGTCGACGATAGCGATCATTATGGAAGCATACAAAAGGTTTACATGTACCACTTTAAGATCAATTAGAATGGCGGCGTTGCGAAGATAAACACGAGAAAACGTATGAATCTATATAAACTTTATTACAAAATCTCTGCTCACAATATAGCTGCCTTATGACACACAATAACAAGCAGTATAAAAATTATCCAATGAAAAATAATGAGAGTGAATATGGTTTGTGTTGATGGTATGGAGTAAGTGAAAATATATATGATTTGTACAGTGAGTAATGAGAGGTGATTAATTTAATGAATGACCATAAAGATGATTTCTGAGAATGAAGACTGAATCAATATTGGAAATTATCCCTGAAATTTCCCAATATTTCACATATTCTTCAACCAGCTTTGGGATTTTTTTTTTTTTTTTTTTTTTTGGGTGACACCGACAGCTTTATAGATTACGTTTGTTTAGTAACATCGAAAACGTGACGTCATTGTGATCCAATCAAGGCTGTAAGGATGACAAGGTATAGGATAGTTGGGACGGGGCACCACAAGGGCGATCATGCATTTCGATCTTATCAGAGGATATTAATTAATTATAACGTAAATCATTTACAAAATTGTATGTAGTAAATTCATAAGTTGGGGTATAATTAACAAATCGATCAGTTGGGTTGAAGGAAAAGGAATCTTCGATCTTTATCCACTTTCTTGTTGTATTTTGACTATTTTCCGAATTGAAATACTGAAAATAATATTTATAGTTTGTCACTAAATGTTTTTCATATTTTTTGGATCCTTATTATTGTGCGCTTACACGATATTACTTCTTCATGTATGTGTTATAAAAACAAAAAGTTTATCAAAATCATAACTCAATGTTTTTCCCAGTCTTCGGTAGACCATTACATTACAACTTTACTTTAGTTCAGTTCTAGACCCAACACTTCGTGCTATGTTGGTATTGGCGGTCCCGATCGACCGTTCTCCCATTCAATGATCATTGAACGATTGGGGTGTCGACCCTCTAATACTTGTAGCAGAAATGCCAGTGTTTACGTACTTGCTTGCACAGTGCAGTAATTAACAACATGAACGGAAAAACAGCGGCTAGAAGTCAGACAAATAATTGCCTCGACCATTTATAGAAACTTCCAGCACTTGAAAAAGTGGAAAATGGAAAAGCCATTAGGTGAAGTTGAAAACTTTTCTCTTTTAGGGTGGGGAAAATGTGCATCTACTATCTATATTTCAAAATGTCGCGAGTTTTGATGATATATTTACCACCACGTTTGCTCGAATAAAAACATAGGGAATTAGAAGTTGGGTTGGAATAAAATATACGTAGGCCTATCCCAGTTAAATTGTTATTAAACATAACTTATTTCAACTGGCTTCAACTGGCTTGAACCATGGGGGCAGTTTGATGTATATAATTTCAAGTGCGTTTTAAAAATTGATCTAATTCACAAAAGTAGGCTACATTTGATTTTTTGGAGAAGTTTAAAGCGAAACTCTCAGTCGTTAAGGACAGGCATACAATGGAAAAAAAGATCTTAGTTTTGGAATGAAGACTTCGCTTCTATACTATATTTAATATTTCTACTCAAATCACTCTACTGTAATTTCTCACCCAATGGCCAATGTTCTATATTATCAAAATTTATCTTGTTGTGATATTCATTAGCACATGTTTTCAACACATTATGTATTTTTAATGATTATGATATTTGAAATGTTTTTTGTTATTGATATATCTCCCTGAATATTGTTGGTGTCCCATATACAAGGACAGCAGCCAATAAATATTGATTCTCCTCCTTACGAATCAATTGATTAAGAACAATAGACACTGATTTAATTCAGAATATAATCTAAAGTATAAAGTAACTTCTGACAATCATACAAATATATTCCTTTGAACCTATATTCTTATATTATGAACAATGTAGAGAGATGAAAGCGTATGAGGACAAGGAACGTAAAAGGGGGAGGGGGGAGGCTCATCCGTTCATCCTTAAAATTTGCACACGTCACTATCAACCTGAAGACATCATTACTGCAGATACATAATGCAACAAGTATCCCTTACAGAGACATATCTCTAGTTTCGGGCGGATCGACACCCTCGACCGTTATCGATAACACATATGGAAGTCACCCGATCGGTTCATCCAACTCTCCCTATCATAGATATAACGAGGTTTCTCATTCAATACACTTGGAAGTGTTTGAGTTGGATTCCTATATACAGGTCATTAACAACCCCCGACCCTTGAACTACCCTTAAGAGGTCGATATGCAAACGGGGGATGAAATTGAGACTCCTTAAGGGGTGATTCATATCATTGCAACCGTCTCGTTAAGAGGCGAGGAAAATATGTATGGAAAGAAGTTTCGAATGTAAATTTCTTCCGTCGCTGGGTGGATTAAGAGTGGCGGTAGAAATTTAATGGAAATGCTGAAACTTAATCAGTGGCGGTGATTATTTATGGGTCCACTGGGAGGGTTGGTTGCGTGGTTTTTCGCTTTCTTGATTGGTTTGGTTTGAAACTTGTGACGTTGTTAGAGGAATGCGTTTAACGCGTGTTGTTGCAAAATGTTGAATTGAGTGCACATTTTTATTTTTCGATAATGAGAGTTAAACTTTGAAATTATAAAAGTTTAAATTACTTGAACTCTTTGAGACTCTTTAGACACTTCAACTGACTATTGAAAAGATCGAACCCAAAATTCATTTTAAAATGCTAGAGACTAAACCGAGATTTATTTTGCGAAGATCTTTTGATACACTTATAAAATTGTAATTATACAATTACACTCTGATTTTGATAAGTATTGATGCTTTCCACTCTTTTAATTAACTTGGATTCAGATTCAAGATTAAGTGGAAAGATAAGTTGTATCTAACGTGTCAGTCTATATGTTCACATCGATTTTACCTCATAGCATACAAATACAAACAACATGTAAACTAATGTGAACGTTTATTAATTATGGGTCGACAGTATTTTAGAATTTAGAAGATACTTCTCCGCATGGTGTGAAGGAGATTCATTACAATAAATTCAAACGGAAACCCACTGCAATCGTTTACATGTAAAGTTGACACTAAAAATATTACGCTGTGGGTATAGGTTCCTTAATTGCGTACAGTTTTCGGTATCAATATGAAGCTTCTGTGAAACGTATCATGTAAACGTATACATTGAAAAAGCTTCTATATTCTGGTTGCCAACAATAATTAGACGAGCTTTAGCGAGGATTCAATTTGACACTGTAAATGAAAATTTTTTTTTTTTTTGTCGGTTCTTCACAGGTCAAACGACTACAGCTATCAACTTCAAACTTCTTTACAATATGGTTCCTCATCTAACTTAGTTCTGTATAGTTTTGTGGCATTATTGGGTGGTAACCCTTTTTTTTTATGAATTTCAGAAATTTCAAAAATACCCATTAGAAAAACACAGCGGAAAATAAAGAAAATATTTTCATATTGCAAAAAAATGAAATTTTGCATAAAGTTGAATCACATTCTGATACACATTTCTTAAAATTTTCAGCTTGATCGGGTCAGCCATTTTGAATAAAAAACATAAAATGTGCTCAATTGGTATCATTCGAATCAGTTTTTACCCATTGTCACCCATACTATTACTATCCGCTCGTCTAACAACGCATCTTTGGCGTTTTCCTTAATATAGTAATACATATTATCTTGACCTCTACTGAATTAATGTTTTAATGCCAATCTCATATTATTATTTCATAGTGTTCACTGATGTATTATCATTGTTTTCAGATACCCTGGTGGTGATTGCACATCTGATATTTGGCTCGTCGACAAACCATAGAATGGCGAGCACTGATTGGTCAGCCCGTTTAGCCATTTATATAAGCCTTAACCTATGACATATCGGGTAATCCCTTCACGTGAAATGTCCCTCTGATAAATCATGGTTCAAGAAACACTCCAAGTTCAAAGGTCGATCGTGTGTGACAACACAGGGGATAGATAGGCAGCTTTACAAGCTTTGGTGTATTAGTTGGTTGGAAATTGCCTATCGTTCAGGGGTTGACATAAATGATTTACCAGTGGATTTACATGGGTTTATACTTTATTGATATAGTTTGTGAAGCTGAATTGCATTCCCTTCAATCGACTCATTTATATAGATTCAGAGGATTTGTTTAATACTTTTATAAAACGCTATAAAACCAAGAATTCTTGGAGAGTAATAATAATAATAAAACATAATAAGCTTTATTGAACATGATATGTTCATGTATTTCTACCAATTCACTCCGTCCCTTCCTCTAACATCAGAGATATGAGATTTTGGAATCTAGATTGATATTGTTTTATTATTAACCTCCAAAAATATATGGATTCATTCAACTCTTTCTCTCAAATGCTAAACTGATTGCTGTATCTTAAAATAGTGCCTATTGATTTTTAAAATTATACAAAAATATTCTCAGTTATTATTGAATCTTTTGGAAATTACACAATGCTTATGAATTTTTGGAAAAAAAAATTGGGAAAAAGTACTCATTATTCTTTCTCCTCGTTGAGTTAACATTAGGTTTTTGAATAATTCAACTTGCTTTTTCCCAATATTTTTTCCAGCGATTGTTAATAGACCTAGTTTCAGACGAATGGAAGAACCGGATAAAAGCGGAAAGATTAAGATCAAGAAAAAAATAGCCATCATCATCACGTATCATTAGAGTCGCTCCTCTCAAATGTTTCCCATCTTTTTTCTACAAAAGACGCAGCTAACGAATTACAAACACGCATCCGAAGAAGAAGAAAAGAAGAAGATAGAGAAGTAAATTCCACGCATACTAACCTTGTTTTCTGCAAAAACACTTCCTTATTCTCAACAATACATATTAACTACACAACCCACGTCCCTTATTCATCTGTCAACACCTCGAAACATCCCATCGCCAACGTAACATCATACACCAAGACACCAAATCGACCCTTCATAGGTGAAAGGTCGCATCACACCGAGTTCATCACTCTCGAAACATCCCATCGCCATAATAAAATCCTACGCAAAACACCAGTCCGACCCTTTAGAGGTGAAAGATCACCAATGATTTCTGACCCTTGCAAGTGAATATTCCGCCCAAATGTTTAACGCTTCTTTTAGGGCTTGACATCAACAACAACAACAACAACAACAACAATACGACTCGAAACGGTATGTGCGGAGACAACAGTTCGGCCCTTAAAGGGACAAGACCACCCACACGGTTCAAAGTTGGACCACCCAAACTCCAAGTAATGACCTATTACATTTAATTATCGGGGCTGCTGTGTGCGTAGGTTGGTACCCCCCGCCCCTCCCCCCCCCCTCACACAGATATGTATACAGTGGAGGGGATTATACGAATTAGGTAACAGAAATGGGAGGAATGGGTAATTGTGTATACGTGTGTACTGTAGTGAAGAAAGTAATATATGCGAGAGAAATATAATTGTTTTATATAATTGTGGGAATATTAGAAAGATGCAATAAGAATTGTGATGTAATAAGAGCCAGGAGCGATGCATGAAGTTTTAGGTGAAAAATTGTATAGGAAATGGCTGAAATGATTCAATAAAAGATGAACACTCTATAATAAAAAATAAAAAAAATCGCTGGATATTCTAAAGAGGATCTCCGAATATTCAAATTTATTTTTCTCAAAAATCCATCCACCATTGTGCTTGCATCTATACAAAGAACAACGCGTTTCAAAGAATATAAGAATATGACAATTTACATGTTAACTGGGCATATTTATATTTCAAATAATAATATTTGAGAAATTCTCTTATGAATAAAATGATGGGCTTTTTTAAAATACGAGATACTACGAGCTATTTTTTTTTTCAAATACGGGAATTTTTCTAAAAGAATCCACGGTTTCTTTTGCAATTTTTAGACATTATTATTTTCTCAATAAATAAAGCGGTCAACATTGTAAGAGTGTCCGTGAAGAGCGTTCTATTCTGACAGTATCACGCATTATGATTTTCTTGACATATTTGAGGTGTAAACATAAAAATATAAACAAATATCACCGTCATTTTAGTACAGCTGTACCATTTTGAGGGATTTTCAAGACGAGGTTTGAGATAAGAAACGCAACTGTGCTTCAAAGACTCAAACTTGCATGAATATTGTTCAATTACTCGAAGTTTGTACTATTATTTATTTGGTAGACGACCTTCTTTCGTGGATATAAATATAGCCATAGATAAGGGAAGGGTCTTTATCTATGGTACAGTATGTCAATCCATGATAATATAGGAGTCGATTTAGAAGAATATCAGGTTCTTGGTGATAACTTTTCAACGGTATGAGATATCGAAATTCTAACAATGAGGAAACACGGATATTTTTAATACCTTCAAGACGGTATAAATATCTCATATTTATCCCATATCGCCTAATTGCCACACGTAAACGGCTAAAAAAACATATTTTTCAACCGTAGGCCTATACGCCTGACAGTTATGCGAATGAGATGTATATAGTTATCACTCAGATCTCTTGAGGTATTGAAAATACCTTTGTTATATCTTTATTAGAATATTGATGTCTCATACCGTTCAAAAGTTATCACCAAAAACCTGATTAACCTCTAGATCGACTCCCACTCCCCTCGGATGAAGAGACACGTCTTTCTGTTTCTTTCATCTCATGAGTCTTTCAAGAAACATCTTCAGTGCACGCTATTGGTCCACGACTATACCTTCCCTTAACTGCCACTAAATACTCCTGGACCACACAAGTTGAAGATCTATAATAATAATCATCTTCATTTTGTATAATTCACTTAGCGATTAGTGCTGCTACTCAATGTCAGCTGGATTAATAACCTATAACTACATGTCCTGTGGGGTTACACCATGAGGTAAACTATCCGTGATTTAATTACCTGGTAAAACATACCCCTAAAGTTATATGAGGGGCCCACCCAGGAGATATACGTGGTATGACGTAATAGATTAATGACGTAGGGCACGAATGGGAAAAATTATTGGTGGTGTCGGTATTTAGGCCCAATACTGCTTTGTGATGGATTTTTTGTTTACATTTTTGGTGGGAAAAAATTCGAAATTGTCATAGATTTTCAAAATTTGTATTTCTCAATTTGAATGTTTTTAGGGGAATGAAAAAAATGTAGATACGTATTGTATAGGCATAGGCCTATAATTTATTTGTGTATATCCATTTGGTTATTTATTGATTCATTTTAATTCATTCACTATCATTATATATTTTTCGAATTGTTATCCGCGCTGATCACCCAGAAAATCAGCTATTTTAAACACAAGCATTTTCAATTTTTTGATAAAATTAAATCTTGTCAACATTTTCGATGATTTTTCTATGTTGTTATCATTCACCACGTGTAGAATTTTCATTACTTTGTAAATAGATGTCCTCAAAATTATATATCTCTATTAATCTATAGAATCATAAAATAGGCATGCTTGAATAATATAGAACTGAATAAAATTAGTTAGGAATAGAACCATATATTTTAAGGTTTCATTGTTGCTTGTTCCATTGTACCAGTTCCACATTCAAACCCTGAATGTAAGGGGCAAAAAATCATAATGCTCAAAAACGATATGAACATTTTCATCACCATAGTAACAATATTTCAAATTTCGACTATGATTCATTGTATTCTAATATGCACCATCGATATCCCAAAGGACCGAGTCAATTACTTTCTAACTCGTACATTCAAGAGGACAATAAAACTATAGAAAACAAGAAGCTGATCTATCAAAAGAGATTTAATAACTCTATAAAAACAACCCCTAAAAAAATTGATACAAATGACGGAACGGCCACCCAGAAGCAAATAAGAAATAGGTAGGTAAATATAGAACCATTTAAACTGTACATACACATTCAACCAGTTTTCATTATATATACCTATAGGCACTATATAATATATATATATATATATATATATATATATATATATATATATATATATATATATATATATACAAACTACATGTATTATACCAAAAATAAAATTATTATAATAAATACGAGCAAGTGCACAAGATTAATGGGAATTGAAGGCCTGAATAAAAAATCTAATTAGTAATGTGTTCATTTTGAAAAATTACTATGCCCCAGAAGGGGAGATTTTTGTATTTTTTCATTTTTTTCTGGGTGACACCGACAGCGTGGTCATTTCATCACCCGTAATATTTTTCATACGTTTTTAAACTTCATACCACAGCGCAACCAAACGGACAGTATTTTCATGATACGAGACAGTATATATATATATATATATATATATATATATATTCCTACAGTATAATGTGTTCTATTTTTACTTTTCAGGAACTTTTAAAATTTGTTATAACAATTACCTCACTCTACGACAGAACACGGAGACAAGTAAAGGTAGATAAAGCGATATTTAATTAACCTGTAAATCATCCCCTAAAGATATCATAAGGGGAAGCCCACCCAGAAGACGCGAGACGTATATGTGGTACAATGGAGAGAAGAGAGCTAATAATAGATTAATGATGTGAAGCACGTAATGCCACTATTTGGTGTGGGAAGGCATCAGACGCATAGCATGTATAGGAAGACATAATGGAAGATGTAGGAGGAGAGAGAGAGAGAGAGAGAGAGAGAGAGAGAGAGAGAGAGAGAGAGGGAGGGGAAGCGTAAGGTAGAGAATATTGGTAAAAACTCGAAATTCAACATTTCCTGAATACATCTTCTTATATATAAAGAGCTTGTGTCACATGTTAGAGAGGATGAACTCCTCCGAAACGGCTCGACCGAGTGTCGTGAAATTCCTCACGCACATTCGTTAGGGCTGGTAGAAGGTCCTAAAGTATACGAGATCTTCCGCCAAGCTTTCTCCTATGAGCAATATCCAAATTTCGGCACTTCAAGGACAACACCAGTAATAGCGTTGTACAATGACATTGACGGCCTTCCTCAAGGTCTGCTGCACTCGGCAGCATTTGCGTGGTTACACGCTAGGTAGCGTCACAACCAACATTCACTACAAATCACTTCGATGGCAGAACAACGTTTGCCGAGTCTGCTAGTTTCTTATAATTGTCTACAATTGGCAAAATTCGTGATAAATATTAATTGTAAATTCAAATATGTAAAGGTGTACATGAGCTGTCTTAGTACAATAGTGAAATTCATCTTCACTATTTTTTCTATGGTCATGAACCAATGACATTGGACGAAATATATACCAAATAGAATATAATGTTATGCTCGATGATTGATATGACACTATTTCAGGCAGTTTTAAGATAAGACGTGAGGGAATACTAAAACTGTGACGGAACTGTGATGTGATGTAAAGATAGAAAAAAATGATACTACTCTAATTTATTTCTAAAGTGAACACATACATTGAAAAGAGTACGAAACTCAAAAAGCACTCGAAGCTTTTAAGCTTATAACATAATCGTATGACCAATCAAAAGAATTAAACTCATTAAATATTACATTTTATGAGAAGGAATAGTTTCGCCTGTAAAAGCAAAATTAATTCGATGAGCGTTAGCGAAGAGTTTCCATCCCACTCTTACCGAGCTTTGTCTGTGTGTTTTTTTTTTTTTGTTTGTTTGTTTGTTTGTGCACACTGCACAGGTCGCAGGGTTTGACCGATTGACATGAAACTTTTTTTATACGCAAACTCATCCAACTTAGAACTGTATAGTTTTGGGGTCAAATCGGTTGGACCATTTTTGAGAAACATCATTTCAAAGTTTCTAAAAACCCCATAAGATTAGGCTGGGCGGAAAAAAATTGAAAAATAAAATCTCTCCAATATAATTCAAATTTTCCTCAAATGTGAACACAGAAATACTACACATTAATAAAAATTGACGTGTAATTCGGACCAGCCGTTTCGAAGAAAATAATTTAATACATGTTTTTTATTTATAGAGAAGATAGAAATATTAGTGGAAAAATATTGCATTGTTAAATTCACCGCTTCCTAGATCCATTGGCATCGGATAAAGTTCATTTTATATGACCAAGGTGTGTAGAGTTTCGCTCATCTTACAACGCACATTCCGCGTTTGCCTAGTACAAATAATACGTATAATTTGTTTCATCGTTATTTTACACTACTCCAATTGAAAATCATCAGTTATTTATACTGACATACTGTTACTGTTTTCAAATAGCTACAGAATAAAAGTGTACCTACGTCACTTATGCAAAGTCTGTCGGTGCGATTATCAATTATTCATGCACCTTTGAAACTGCTTATTTTCTGTCCGTTACTTCTCCTACTCGAACTGCTGTTCCATTAGAGCACTCGACATCTTCAGATAATGTCTTTTTACTTTCAAATTACTATATTTTTTATAAAAGTGAATCAAAACGATAGAAACAGAAGGGATACGGGTTCGATCGACCGTCTACCATATATACAGAATCATCTACAATAAGAGGTTTCTCACTATAGATCATGAAAATTGAGATACCGTACAAGTCAGGAAGCTTTTTCACTGTATGTGATGTCCAACGAAATTCATGTAAAATCACGCAATTGAAGTTTTTAAACGCGAAGTTATATATCTTACAATCTACATTACTGATAGTTCTCTTGTGTAATGTTGGTTATATATATATATATATATATATATATATATATATATATATATATATATATATATATATATATATATATATATATATCCTTCTACAAAAAAATATCTATAGGCCTATGTATGTTGACTCGTGTTGACCTACGAATAACACACAGTGAAATATTTTGCTGGGAGATATCACGAAAATAGCTTCGAAAATGTCCAGAATGCTAACATATTGATTGAAAATAACTTCGGAAATGTCCATAATGGTTCAACTATTACCCTCCAAAACTGCTTGTAGATTGGCACAATCATTTTAAAAATACCATATTTCAAACAATTCCCTGCGGGGCATTGATGGGGAGGGGTAAATCGCAAAATGGCTAAAAAGTGTGCATGATTCAATTATTGAAAATAACTTCGAAAATATCCACAATGATTCAATTATTTGCCTCCAAAATTGCTTGTGAATCGACAAAATCACTTTAAAAATTGTACAAAAAATTCACTGTGGGGCTCCATGGCTCCATTTTAGCGCGCGTCTAGTGCCCAACCAGCGCCCCCCCAATACACAAATCCTAACGACGTCCCTGTCTCACACGCTTTTCTCAACCTTGTGTAACGAAAAAGTAGTGCTTAAAAGTAAATCTACGTTTGTATTCTAATGACCTGATTACGTTTGAAAATACCGTGTCGAGGAAATGACAGTATTTGTCGTGGCTTCGTACAACATGTGATTAACTCGAGAACTAGGTGTTGAACATGATGCGATAAGTACTAGTGTGAACGGATCGAAACACCTTATCGCTGATGATAACAGATAGTGGAGACGACCGATCGGACGAATCACGATTGGACATGCTTTCTTATCGATTTGTGATGGGCGTTTTTGGTTTTCTAGAAATCTTAAGTTCTATACAACGACGAGTTGAGAAAGAGTGTCTTACATGCATTTATAATTGTTTGGATGTACTAGATTTTAACGTGTCGCAATTCTTTTAATGGTAATTGTTGTTGGTGTTTTTTTCTACGCAACTAGATATCGGTTTCCACTTTACTTCATTTTAAATTTCACTTTATACTTTTTTGGATTTGATAACACACAATAAATATTGATGGCATAACATTACAACTTGAAACTTTATTGATAATGCGAGTCAGAAGTAATTATATATTTCTCATTATATAAAAAAGTGGCTCTTTAAAAGAAGATTTTATGGTACAAATACCATCTTTTACAATATACCTAGGTTTAGAGAAAAAAAGAACTATAATATTGAATTTATTTTGAATATGTGATCCATTAAATATCTATTTCGTCGACATAGAGATTTATAAAAAGTTTGTGGAAAGCCAGAGGTAATAAAAATAGGGATAATATATGCAATCTGTTTATATGGCGAGTAGAATAGCCACAGACGTGGGTATATAATTAGGTATTGTAAAACTAAAGTATAAATAAAAGGGAAACCACAGTCTCTAGTATATGAAGAAATAAAGGTAAACGAGGTAAAAGATGGAATTTAATATCAGTGACGTCTACCAATAGGCCATAGAAAAATTGCAATAGAAAATTGCCATAATGGCAGACTTGATCGTGGTCGTGCATAGACAAGTTGAATGAAACATTATATTACCTAATTTCGAGGGGTTAACAACTCCTGAAATCCGGTGTACACTTGCCATGAAATCCCATTGAAATCCCCTTGAAATTCCTGAAATCACTTGAAATCCCCTTGAAATCCGTATGAAATCTCTTGAAATCCACTGAAATCTCTTGAATTCTCTGAAATCACCTGAAATCAGGTGTACACCAAATTTTTGAGTTGTAACCCCTCGCCTAATTTACCTTATAACATATATTTCATTTCATTCATTTTTTTAATATATATTGGGTTCAACGATGTACTGTATAATGATAGCGAAGGTCTATTGGCGTCGGATGGATGATTATTGAGATGATGGGATGATGAGATGAAGGTTTCTTGGCTAATGGGAAGGATAGTGGGAAGGAAGCGGTCGTGGCTCACATTGTGGGAACCATCCCGGCATTAGTCTAGACTAGAGGGAAACCACGAAAAAAACCTGTGAAGATGGTCGGCGGCGGGGATCGAACCGGGTTCGAAATATATTCAAAATCAATGTGTGTACACCTTTACCCTTTTTCCCAGTACATTTCATATGGTGACTCACTCATCTGCGTTTTCCTAGTATAGGATCCCTTCAAATTCATCTGCCAAGTATCCTATAATATATCTATACAAAGTTCTTGCGTTCTTATCAACATTATGAAAAATAACGATGATGACGACACCCTTATTGTAGCTCAACAACCCCACCAAGATCCTTCTTATTTGGGGGTACGAATGAACGGATGTGTACAAAATCCCGTGTCACATGTGGGACTCGAATCCACACCCTACCTACTTTAGTTTCCAAGAAAATTCCTTGACGAGTGATAATTACTTTTCAACTTCAACGTGTGATTGACCGTTCTTGTGTTAGTAGAATGGTTCCAACTTTAGCTCATGCAGTGAGGGTGGGTTGGAACCAAGGAGGTTAGATTACTAATAGGCTGGAGAGGGCTTAGATTCTTTCTGTATTGTTGAAAGTGAAGCCAATTTATTTCCTGGCGGCCATATTGTGACTGTCTTTAGCAAGGTCTTTTTATGTGAAATATACAATATTTTTATACAAAATATTCTTTTTGGAGGTAGAATTCACACTCGTAAGATGGCCGCCAACAATTCAAACTCATAAGCCACCTAGATTTTTTAGCTTCAGTCTCCAACAATTGAAGCTCTCTCCAGCCTATTAGTAATCTAGCCTTCTTGGTTGGAACGAACACCCCGTTCATATCATGAAAATGTCAACAGGGATGAAGGAGGTATATACGTTCGCCTTCAAATGAGGTCATTTCTCCTATTTATTTTCAAGTTTTGGAAATTGTTTTTTATTTTTGTTATAATACCTCTTTATTTGTTTTAAAATGCCCTACTAGAATTGTCTAGAAACGAAAAAAGGAAAATAAAACAGATCTCAAATGGAGATAAGTTTCAAGTTGACAGGTTCATCGGATTTAGAAGCAGACAGCCAACGGCAGACAGACAAGCAAAAACTGGAACAAGCTATATCTACTACGGTATGTTTACGATTGTTGGCGACTGTCTGCGAAACCAAAGTAACAAGATCTTTTTCACGACGAAACTCGATATTTCTAACGTTTTTAAAAACAATACCCATATTAACTTTGACAGTCAGTTTCAGTAAAATGAATAAACATCTTAATTTTGCCAAAGAAATGGATTTTAATAACGAATATTTTTCACAGAATTTTTTCAGTCAACTTTCCGTGAATAAGTCATATAATATAATGTAAAATCTCGGTGTAGTTTACTATGGTATGTATCGGAATTTATTATTGTTATATTGTTTTAAATCACATGAATTGATTGGCGAGATCCGAATTTTGACATTTTGAGATTGGAATTATCAATTGCAATTATCAAATTGAAATGGTCATCAGAAATCGAATAATATAAGTCACTTTCAGAAATGCCGTGTTTGGTTTCGTAGGTTATTACCGTCCCGTTCAAATGATTTGATATAAAAAAAAAAACTCGTTTGTATACAAAAGCCCGACAAGTAAGCTAAACTGACATTTTACCTAATTTAAATCTGTTCACAAAAGCCATTTTCATCGCGATTTTCAATATTGTGTTATAATTCTAAAAAATTATTGACGTATGAATGACGGTAGGCTATATTAGTTGTGAAAAACTAGCAGAGAATTTTCGATATGAACTGTATCACACAAAAACATTGAATATAATGTTACATATACTTACAAGCTTAGCAAAATTATGTTGTACCTGAAAATAAACTTGAGATGTATGAAAAAGTCCAGCACATTCATAATCAACTGTCAACTGACCAGTCCACAATAAAATATATCGTTACAACACGGATATAAAGAAGAACATATGTTTACCTGAAATGTGGTCGACTTGGCAACATATTGTTGTCTGAAAAAAAGGAAAGGGCAGGTGCAAATCACGGCCTAATGTATCTGCATCATCAGGTAGGCCGTGAACTGATGCATCACCATCAGGTAGGCCGTGCATTCACAGGTAGCTTGCCTCCGGCTTATGACAGGTATACTCCTAACCAAGCGTGTTTGACGGTCCCGATCGACCGTCTCAACCTATCTTTTAATATTGAACGATTGGTAGTGTCGAACCGGGATGACTTACTAACATACTAACAGGTGAGCTGTCTATACCCGTGGCTACGTACCCGTGTCAAATGTCTAGAAGATACAATAGCAGATGACTAACAAAACCATGAGTAAGAGGTTTTCGATGGAGTTGCAGTTCTTAGATGAGATGGATACACAGTATTGGATTTCGTGATTTAGATTTTAAACCGCAGTGTATAGCACGAAAAGCACTTATCCCAAAAAAATGGGGTTCGTATTACAGAGTTCCTTCAATGTTGGTTTACTTCTACTGAAGAGAGAATTTGATGCAAGGATTTTGTATTGTTGACCCACTAATTCTTCTGAAGATCTGTTTTCATTGGTTACTAGGAAACAAGACTGTATGGTAACAAAATATGTCACTATTGAAACCAAATTGTCAGAGAAACCAAAATAGTAAGGACTGGACTTATTGAAATCAATGTCTACATTTCCATTTACAGAAAATAAAATCATGACGTCTCATCTATATTATCTAGTAACTGAATGTACTAATGTTATATTGTAGTGTCCAATTGAATATTTTATTTCTTTGACCTTATTGAAAGTGGAAACCACTTTATTTTCAAACGATTCGAATCAAATGATGGCAAAATATCTGACACTTAGATTCGTATCGCCATTCACTAGGGCAATAATTACACCTGCAAGCTGAAGTTAATTCCAGTTATTTTATAATTATTCATCAATCATACCTTTATCAAGAAGCGCCTCCGAAGAGAAGAAAGTTTAATCTGATTGAAAGTTCAATCTAGGGTGAAAGTAATTAAACGTTTTATATAGAACTGTAATCTGGAGGGATGTAAAATTGAAGATTTTTATCAGACAAACAATTTATTACTTTTATACCAGTCATATGAACAAGAGTTTATCTAGGCTAGATCTATCGAAGATTGAGAACCATTAAAAATATTGGCAGAAATGGAAAAATTAGAATGCAGAATAAAATAATATTTGAAACAAAAATGCAGACAAATATATTGAGTAGAATAAGATCAATAAAGATTAGGAAGAAAATACGACAAAGAACAAAGAAAAATCAAAGAGAAGGAAGATCGATTTCCCCCCCCCCCCCCCCGCAATATAAATGATCTATTTTTTCATTATCCCTGAAATTCTTCATTCAACTCATTATATATTCGCGAGTTATATCATAAATATTTTTCTCTTCGTCTCGTCCAAACGATCCTACCTCAATTGTCATCCTTAGCATTAATATTTCCATAATATTTTTGAACCTTGTTTGTACCATTCGACTATATTAAAGGTTTGTTCGATTTGGCGCTGGTGGAACTTGGGGCAGCTTTTTAGCGCACCAGCTCTGGAGGTGGTGTGTTGGTGTAGTGCAGGTTGTTTGGGCGGATTTTTATAAATGCAACATGGAGGGTTATGAAAATCATGAAAATATTAATTACCAACAACAATCCAGTTGTCCAGGACGGGCACTATATGCTTTTTCTTCTGACGGTGAATTATTTGTAGCCTATGTTCATAATAATATAGAAAATCTACAGTCATGTCAACAGTAAAAAGTAAAATCAACTCAAATGCCGCGTAACGAATTCTGACGTGTTCGATTTGGGGTGTAATATAGCAGCTTGGTGCTACACCAAACTGGCATGACGTCATTTCCCTAGTGCAATGAGCCTACACCAAGCCTACACCAACTGCCCCTGGTGCAGGCAAATCGAACAAACATTAAATTAGAGCACCTTTTACTGATGACAACAGATCAGCAAACTTTCCTCTCAGCGTAATTATTCGTTTGAAAAGCGTGCAGCCGAGCCCAAGTATACTCTGTATAGTTTATTACGAACTAGTTCGGTCCGCAGTGAAGAAAGTCCGTAAGAAAGTCCGGATGTATGATTGATTATAAGAAATAATTAAAAATATGTTTGTCGATGAAAATAAAATGATGGATTGTAAAGTTCGATTATATTGACATTTTTATTATAGTTCGATTGGTTTGGTTTTGATGAGAGAAAAAGTGGTTGGATTGGGTTGACGAATTTGGATTAAACAATGTTGATATTTAGTTGATGTTAGAACGAGTTTAGATGTGAACCACACCTTATGTTGTTCTTCTTTCCTATACAACAATTTAGTGAATTTGGTACTTGTTTTGTATAACATTCACAATTAGTTTCACAATGAATTTTTATATTATTCTCATATTACTGGTTATAGGCATTAGTATTAATAGACTACTTTATCATTACTCCAAAAATTAAAATGATGACATATTTAATACAAATTTGAACAAGATTAATTTCTGCAAGGGTTATTATATTTTTAGTGTATCTGTAAGTATGAAGAAGTGTTGGTAAAAGCATGATAAAATCTTCTACTAATCTTCTGAAACTGACTGTCAGAATATTCCAGCATATTTGTTCATAATTTATAACATGCTTCACCCATGCATTGAAATTACTTCGTTTATGCCTTTAATCCTGCTCATCAAACTTGTTTTTTTATCACATCACTAATCACTCAATTAAAACAAATAACAGAGTTATCTACCTTGTAACAATTAAGGCATAAATGGCATAAATGGCATATATGGCATAACTTCATAACAGTTTTACTTTCATCTAATGTGAAAAGATCTTTGAAACATGTGTGTAAATACTTCCTGCCATTGTTTACATACTCGAGTGCACTTCATGTTTTAATATCGGCGGTTCCGAGCGACCGTCTCTCGTATCAATAAGAATTACCGCTCGTATGTTTCGACCCGCTCAACTCTACATTGTCACGTGTATAATCGTGTGAACTTTCAAGCACGGGTCATATGTGAAGAAAATCTACTTTCATTCATTTATTTCAGACAAAATAATGTGTGATAATATTAATGTGTAATGATTGAGATAGTGCAATGATTTATTCATTCATTTATTTCAGACAAAATAATGTGTGATAATATTAATGTGTAATGATTGAGATAGTGCAATGATTTATAAGAACTTTGACCCAGAACGGTTTGTATTTCAAGATAATAAAAACGTTCTTACTTTTTTAAGGAAGGTCAAAAGAATGTATACCGTTATTAGCTGGTGAATACGCAGCGAGACATATAGATGGTTTCGTTGGCAGGTGAGTGAGAGAAGACATATAAATATAAGAATCACGGTATAAATAGATGTTTGTGCAATGCAGGCGTTCATCAGATATATCAGCTGTGACAATTTATACATTTGTAATTGTTGATATGTTTGTGAAGAATAATGCAAATTTGCATCCTTTTTTATTGTTTCAACTATTTTAGTTCCGATTATAGATTACTCGGGCATTATCTACGGCAATTGATTTTAGTCATGTATTTTTTAAATTTTATGTAATGGTACAAGGTAGCAATAACTAATTCACAAAACATGACTATCCAATAGTTATTATATATATTTTTTTCAGGTTAATTGGTATAAGAAATCGAATAGTCAATTTTCCTTTGAAACAACTCAATTTCTATTCTGTGAAACTTCAAAAACAACTGCAAACCTCTCTTTAAAATCCTTTCTACTGTTTTATTTCCCTATTCTCATTTGATTTCTCTGGATCTTCCAACTGGAATACTTATCAAATGTAAAAACGAGAAGCTATCATTCTTTTGTTCCTACACTGAAAATAGTCCCAGTAATGGGTCACTAAATATATATCCAATGTTATACATTATACCGAAATGATAAAACCAACAGTCACCGTGAAACTAAATCGAAGTATGTAATTGCTATTTGTAGGAACAATATAAGTGCTCTAGGGCGGTAATTTTAGGTTAGTCTTAGGTTAAATGTATTCATTTGAGGTTAGGTTAGGTTGATTCAAGTCATATTCTATTGATGTATTCTAATTCCAGATGCGGTAACAACAACAACAATAGAACTGCATGGGGTGATAATACGATGTTTATTCGATGGTAATACGACAGGCTGACAAACAAAATAATTTTTTTTTTTTTTTTTTTTAATGTTGCTTAACGACCCCACCAACAGCTAGGTCATACGGGGGTACGAATGAGCGGATGATAGTGAGACGATGAAGTGATGATAGGTGAAAGGACGTTTACAAAAACCCATGACTTATGCGGGACTCGAACCCACGCCCAACGGTGACTTCAGTTACTACCGCTAGCGATAATTGACTTGGCCACCGGGGCGGCAACAAAATAAAGTTTGAACCCCAAAACAAACGGCACGCATTTCATTCCTCTCGTATTATGTAACTATTTAGGTATAGCTAGTCCATTGTTTCGAAAGTAAGTATTTATATATACATAAAAAATAACACCTTTATTAACACTGATCCAGAGATAAAACTATACTCTTCTTAATTTTCATGCTAAGTTTGGTAAGTTTGTTTTCGAAACAATACACATTTACATACACAGAGACATACATAATATTCAAATATAAGAATATTTCATAAATCCATGGTATTATTTTAATAATTGTCATTATACAACTTATTCAATATGTAAATTAGGCTTGTGTATTTCGTTCCAGAACAGTGTAATTATATTTGTATGATATACTAGCTCAGTAAAAGTATGAGAATGAAATGACAATAGTGACCCTAACAAATATACAAATGGGCTATTTCTTATCTAAGTGTACAATAACACAGAACGGAAATCTTTCACCACACCAATTTGTCAAGCTTTCTATGTGAAAAAGCGAAAAATGTTTCTAATATCCAAAAGATCTAAAGCCATAGAAAAATTAGATTACCTGCATGAATGTTTCACAACAAGGAATTAGTATGAGAAAATGTTGACAGTATGGTAATGGCGAATTAAAGTGGTAAGTAGGATTAAAATAGTGAAATGTCAGTGGAGAATGTTTAGTAAATTGGAAAACGACATTGTCAGAAGTGAGAATAGAATATTTGGGAATTATGATTTCTTTTTTGAATACAGTTTCGAAGCCTTTACCAACGTGAGATTGAAATTTTAAAATCCTCTAAATCCTTGGCGGGAAAAATACAATAAACTTTAAAAAATTAATAATATTCATTGATCATTTTTAACGAATTCAATTATCTTTACGGAGTGTAAATTTCCACTTTGAATATGCTCAACACTTCTATATTTTTCTAAAAATATGGAAATGCTCACAATATTCAACTGACACAGTATAAAATACAGACGGTACAGTTAACTGATTTCCGTAAACACGAAAGAAAAATTAAATGATATTTTACAACAAGTTTGCTGCTGGGATTTTAGGGATTTTCAAAATTTCAACCATATTATGTTGGTATCTCCTTGTCTTCGAAAAGTTATTAAAAAACTAATTGTAGTTCACCCTACCATTTCTGAATAATGCATTCATTTACTAGCGATCCCACCAATGGTTAGGTTATTTGGGGATACTAACTTATCGTTGATATATGAATGATATTTACAAAAACTCGCGTCCCATTTTGTGACATTTAAACTAGAATTAAACCATTAGAACCAATAACGTTCCACATCTCATCATAACTTTTTTTTTAATTTGATAAAATGCAATCTGTCAAAATTTCTGAAAATAATGTTTCAATTTTCATATCATATATCACACCATATCATGTTTTCTGATCACCTTTTCTTTTTATACTTGAAAAATATTATTTGGCAATGTACTCGAAAAATATTATTTGGCAATGTTTACTTACCAATCTAAATTCCAGAACTGCGAGTTGCCCCATTCCATCAAGTTGATCGATATTTCTGCAATAAAAAGAATAATTATATTTATATGAGTGTTCCTTCTGTTAGCAAATATATTTGGCAATTTTAGAAGGGCATACGATTTTAAATTAGAATTATTGGTTATTCTTAGATTCAGCAAACCAATTGGCATGATTTTGAAGTTATTAAAAAACGAAAGGAGAATAGTTGTTACCATAGCAACCTTGTCGATAATGTTTAGCACATTGAGTTCACGCTAATTATTAACTTGCATTGTGTGCGATTCATCATCGCTATGGCCTTACAATGTTTCTATACAACGAAAACCATGTTTATTTTTTATAGAATATCTGTTTAAAACTACCGAATAATGTATATGTGGCATTGAAGTTTAAACAATATATGAAGAGAATTACAAGAATCAACTTTTTAAAATGAAGACAAAATTAAATTATTATCGCAATTACATTTTAGTTCGGTTATGTTCAAATATGAGAACATCCATAAAAAGCGCGTATAGCGGATACACACAACAAAAATGAGAAACTGTTTTGGAGAAATATTATGACAAAAATCTGAATAATTAAAATATTTGATCAAATATATTACGTCAAAAGTATCCAAGAGGATACTATAATTTTTCTTGTTAATCTCACATTATTTCAGTTTTGTTGTATTTTTCCTCTAGTATAATATTATTCTAGGAATAAGAGTGTTTTGTCGAATTTTATGAAATACTCGGAAACATGATGATGATAATGCCACATGACTCTGGAATATTTATACATGGTTAAAACATTGAACATATTCTATTTTAAATATTTTATTATCAGTATGAAACCAATTTTCCCTCTAATATACTGTGAATAAACAATAATTGAATTATTTGTTCTCGTACCGCGAACAAATAATGAGTGAAAGTCCATGATTTAGCATTGAAAGCTGACAACATAGGACAATCATACATGTGTTTTACTGTTTTACACAATCACACTACACAGAGACAATACTGACAGAACTACCGTGAACATTGCAATTAGTTCCACGAACAACGATCGACCGTCTCCCCCCATCAAACAACACTACCGATCCGGTGTGTCGATCCGCCAACAATACCTTGAAATACATACACTACACTTACAATTATTGTAGGAGGAAAACATGTTTAATTGGACACTGATGGTCACTTGTATTCAGGAAAGTTGAGGTCTCTCTGTACCGACATGACAAAAAAGATTGAATATATTCTTACTTATATCCTGTTCACACTATATTCACTAACTGTGCTGTTAGCACTAACTGAAGTCAAGCGCTAACTGCGTTTACAGAACGAAGTTATAGCGTTTGATGTCAGTTAGTACTAACGGAGTTCCGTTCACATTACGTTGCTAACATCAGTTAGAGGTTAACAGCAGTTAGTGATCATAGTGTCAACGGGGTATTAGAGTCCTTGGGAGTCGATTTAGCGGAATATTAGTATTTTAGTGATTATTACTTTTGAGCGGTATAATAGGGCCTATACCGAAATTCTGAAAACACTGATATTTTCAAGACCCTCAAGATGGTGTTATTAATAACGATTTACCTCATATTGCATGAGTGTGAGACATATACTCTTAAAAAATGAGTCAATTTTTCTGAGATGAATAGTTATTACTTACATCATCTTGAAGGTATTAAAAATATATGTGTTTCCTCGATCTTACACCGTTCAAAAGCAATCATTAAAAAACTGATATTCTGCTAAATCGACTCCCAGGGACTCTTAAAATAGGGAAGTCGTATGTCATTACAATGCTAAAGATGATGCCATAATTAATAAAATAAATAAAAATGTGCTTGGGGTTTTTAAATTTAAACAATATTTTTGAAAATATACTCTCAGTTTGCATTTCATCAAATTGAAAAATTCAGTTGGCAAAGAGCTGTAGAAAAATCCTTGATTGTTATGGTAATGGTTTTAATCCTGAAACGATTATAAATTTCTATCGGACATTAGTGAGACCAAGTGATAAAAGGAGCTCAAATGAACAACGCAACCCAAAGACCCTCATGAAAAGCAACAACGAACTGTTGCATATTGCACTGAAACCTAGTTTTCGCAATCGTTCATACACTCTCACACACACACTTACGTAATTGCACTGTCCCTGAAAGATACCACATGTAATGCATTGCCCAACACCCACACAATATAACCCGAACGTCCGTCTCCCCTATCAATTATCAATAACCCTCAGGAGTTTCGTGTCAACACTACTGATATAAACATGACCTCGGTTGACCTGTTGCTGTCTGTTTTGTGCTCACTTTCACCCACGTGATTACCTGCACAGTACTACTCGATAAGAACATGACAAGATAAATAATATAATAATCTATTGGCGGTAAATTAACGGCGTTAAACTATAGGAACTAATGAGTGTTGGATGGAGACTCCCCTGGGACTTATGAAAACGCAACACTTCAGGTGTGAAATATCGGTTTGGTAATCAGATAAAAAAAATATTTATAATTTTCATTGGTTATTTTAATCATATTGGGTTTAACGACGCAATGTAGTAATGGCTATGAGATCTAAGTCAGGTCGGGAATGGGTTTTTGTAAACGTCCTTTCACCCATCATCACTTCATCGTTTCATTATCACACGCTCATTCGTACCCCCGTGTAGCCTAGCTGTTGGTGGGGTCGCTAAGCAGCATTAAATAGAATAATCTATTTGCGTTAGTGAATGACAAATGAGAAGAAGATGGGTACATTAAAAATGGAAGGATATTATATTATATTTTTGAAAGATTGCGAACGAAGAGGACGAACCCCGGACTTCTGACTGAGTACTGAATGACGATTGAGCACACTTCTCAATTAGTGTGTCTATCTATAATTAACATTCACTATGAATCTAAAAATGTAAAATTGCTATAGAAAAGAGAGAGAACACTTTTCATGTATACTTATTACTTACAAATTAAAAGTCTGCAGCCAATTGCATTTGCCACATAGACACAACATAATTTTCATATATTTCTAGCTAATAAAAAATATTTAAATTTTTAATAGTTTAATAGCAGAAAGAATTGAGTACCTGAAGGCCACAATTGATTTATGAAATTACGAAAGATATTAAAATATCTGATAAGTGATAATACTGATGGGAGTAGGCCTACTACTTCCAAAACCACGATGAAACAAAACAAATCTCAAACCATTAAGTCTTCATTATTGAAAGAACCGTTTTTATGAATCAAAATACAACAAGAAAATACACATTTAATTTCTTCTGTGTTTGACACGGACAGATTTATTACATTTGATCTCACATCATCCTACTTTTGAAATAATTTTGTAATTCGTTTCCTTACTCAAAAGTCTACTAATTTTCCCATATTACTTTCCCTGTTCAACACATTCACGTCGTCTCTTTTATTCACACATTATTTCTATACATTTATTGTGATTGTTTTTAACTTGACCAATTATATTAATGATTGCACATCTTCTAGTTGAATGTGTGTATTGTGTGTATTCACGATAGTATAATAAGAATAACCATCACGTAATATGTATACGTACACAGAATTAAGGTTAAAGGTAATACTTTCTAAAATCAAAAGTCAATAGTAATGAATGATCACGAATACTTCAATTAAATAATATGTTACGTGAAATACTGTTACTGGGTTGAAGTCCCTTTCCCCCCCCCTCCTTTCTCTCCCCTCACCATACCTCCCCCTGCCTCTTTGAAGATGTAAGCATGTAATTTGTACGTTTAGAACGGTGAAAATCAATTGCTTTCGGCGAAAAAGAGACGCAATGAAATCAAGATGCAATTAAGAGAATATGAAATATTCATTGATAACATACATAGAAATGTGTATCAAGCCGTTTTGTTAGTTAGTTGAGAATTTTATTTTTCAGAACATAAATGTGTCAGAGATTATTTTGTGAATAAATTATAAAGGAATATAGATCGATCTTATGGTGTAAACTATAAGATCAAGCTTTCATATAGAAATATAATATTCATATTATAATCAGACGCAACCGATTGCGTCAAATACAGCCTGCTATGAAGAACAAATCTTGCAATTAGTTTTTCAAATCATTGGAGTTTTTGTAATTAATTTGATTTCGATAATTAAACCATGAACAAGTTTGTGATGAGTTTTCTTGTTTATTACAATATTCGTAGTATATAGGCCTATAGTGTTAACAGTTTGGGGAAATTTTTTCATATTTTATTCATTTCACCCTTTACGAAATAAAAATATAAAAAAATAGTAGATCTTTCAATAACCATATTCACTGCATCTGTACTTAGTTAGGGCATAGACTAAAGATATATACACTGTATATCTGTATATCTTTAGTCTATGGTTAGGGTTTAAAGGCGCATCGACAGCGAGGTCATTTAGCGCGCATGTGTACTTGTTTTCAATTACTAATTACTGGAAATACTCGGAGAACTTTATTTTATAAACTCGCTCATCCATCAATCATGCGATACAATGTCGATGTCCTAGTCTCCAACAATCTCACGTCTCAAGTTTGATTTCATGTGATTGTTTGATTAGACTTGATCAGACACCGTAACATTTTTACTCAACTTGCCTTTTTTTCTCACAGTTTTTTTTTGTGGTCTTCTGTGAATAATTGAAGTGAGATTGAAAGTTGGTGCGGTTCACACCACAATTTTATACACTCAAGGTTTTTCTCGATACTGTTTCGTTTTTATCATCTGTTATGAGTTTTGGTCATTCATCTCATTCATTTATAATTATACGTACTAACAAGCTAGTAAAGACGATGTGACGGATGAAAGGGAAAAAATGAAAGGAAAAACAGATAGTCTTTATAAGTCACATAGTCGGTTAGTCATTTAACATTCATTATAAGCGTATCAGATTTTCACTCAAAAACATTTATGCCTAAATACATTTGATTCAATGTATAGGAAATGAAAATATGATGTGAACAGAATGAATAAGGATCTATTGTTCTCAAAATATTCTTAAAAAATATACAATCCTGATCATGGCTCGTATCCCCAAGATCTAATTAATATGACATTCTATTTTTGTGAATTCAATCAGTTTTAAGATAATACGTCAATGAATGAAAAGAATGCAATGAAATTCATTGACGTATTATCTCAAAACTGATTGAATTCACTGAAATAGATTGTCATATCAATTGAAGATCATGAAATTATCTTGAAGATGTGAACTTTTCATTCAATTACACTGGTTTCTGAGCACAGAAAAAAATTGGTGAAATTGAATTTCTGTTTTTTTTTTGAGAACCGTGCCTAGTACTTTGACTAGTACTTTGTAAAATACTGGTAAAATACTAGTACTTTGAATTTTTCTTTGAAATAATTTTCGTGGGTTAGCGTGATAATTTCGTCTGGCCGTTCATTTGTATAAATAAAAGTTATCACAAGTGTAGAAGACATATATATTGATTTAAAACATATCTTCGAGTGCAGATATTTCAGAGCTCCATTCGAACAGACAAGAGAGTCAATATATGAAAAAAAAACACGAAAAAGTGGCACATGTACATTTTCTGTAGCAGCATTTGATTTTTGCTTATTTGGCTTAATTATAAACACGTGAAAAATGAGGTGCCCGCTTCAACACAGCGCGTTCCGTGTCTAAAATTAGAAACAGCGTACACACTCAAATACAGAATAAAAAATTATATTTTTAGTTTACTATTTGGATTAAAATAATTATCTACAACAAACTGTTATTTATACTCTTGTTTACCAAAATACATTTATATTACGTTACATATTAATTATTCCAGTTAGAAAAGGTGTTCTGCTTATACCTTACTTTCAAAAGCGACGGGAACTTCGGACCCAGTTCGATCCCCGCCGCCGACCATCTTTACAGGGGTTTTTCGTGGTTTCCCTCTGTAGTCTAGGCTAATGCCGGGATGGTTCCTACAATAAGTCGGCCATGACCGCTTCCTTCCCACTATCCATCCCATTAACCAGGAAACCTTCATCTCATCATCCCATCACCCCATTAATCATCCATCCGACGCCAATAGACCTTCGCTGTCATTACAGTGCGTCGTTAAACCCAATATATATAAGAAAAAAAAAAAAGATGTTGATATTAACAAATCTGCCTTCTCATTCTCAGCCAAGAACATATTTAACGTCCAATTAGTGTCCTAATGCAACTTGTTGCTTAGAAACTACAGTAATATGTTACAATACTGTATTATACAGTGACTTCACCGACAACCAAATATTGTTGATTTTTTTCATATAACAGTCTCGAGATATAAATATGAACGTTCGGTATATAATATATATATTAGTATTCATTTTTTTTATTTATGTTTGAAATGTTTTGTGTGTGTGTATTTTTCATATTAAAATTAGTCTTTTATTTCATTCTTAACAATATAATGATGATAATAGGCCTATAGAGAATCATATATATATATTGAGGAACCGTTTTAATCAATTAAAATTTATTCTATTACATAGGCCTACACTTTAAAATAACCGAATTTGATCGACCGTCTCCCCATATATTATCACTTACATTCAAGAGTTTCGACCCATCTACTCTACTATAATCAAATATACGAATTGATAATTAGACGAGCTTTAGCGAGGATTCAATTTGACATACTGAAAAAAATTGGTGTTCGTTTTTATTTTTATTTTTTTTTTCCTCATGTTTTTTTGTCGGTTCTCCACAGGTCAAACGGCTCCAGCTATCAACTTCAAACTTTTTTTCAATATGGTTACTCATCTAACTTAGATCTGTATAGTTTTGTGGCATTATCGGGGGGTAACTTTTTTTTTATGAATTTTAGAAATTTCAAAAATACCCATTAGAATAACATGACGAAAAAAAAAATATTTATTTTCCCAAAAAAATGAAATTTTTCGGGAAGTTGAATTACATTTTGATACACATTTCTAAAAATGTTCAGCTTGATCGGGTCAGCCATTTTGAAGAAAAAAAATAAAATGTGCTAAATTGGCACCACTCGAAGCAGTTCTTAACCATTACTACCCATACTATTACTATCCGCTCGTCTAACAACGCATATGGCGTTTTCCTAGTAAGCTATTAATATCGTACGTTTAGAACGATCGACTATAAACGTACGAATAGACCGATTAAATCAGTCCAATGCAGCGATTGACCAATGAGAAACCGGTTAAACAATTACGACGGAAGAATATTAATCATCGTCCATTGAGTAATTGCAACAATGCAATATCTCATGATTTCTCTCGTATTTTTCTTACGAGAAGGTATATAATGTGTTTTTATAATTACCATGATGTGAAGTTACATTATGAAAATATTGATACGTAATCGATTATGATAATATTAATTAGTTCTGTATTTCATTGTTAGAGTAATGAGAGATGCAGTTAGATGAGGGGTAAATGGAGAGGGTTAATCGGACTGGATAATTACTTTTATGAATGATGTAACATTACAATTAGCAAGTTCCAGTTAGGAAATAAACGATGAAATAAATATCAAATACATATAGAATCAAAACTCTTACAATAGGTAGGACAAAATCGTTAAATTACTTCCTCATATTGTTGGCGGCAGAATAACAATAGCACGGGAAAGAATTTATTTGCGAAAATTATTTTGTTTTTTTACCAATATTTTAATCTTTTAGTATATGCGTAAGCCGTGACTTTACAGTAAATCGAAGTTATTCGGTAAAAACGGTCAGCACTTTATAATTTTGTGATTACACACAAAAATAACTAGATTTTTTTTTTTTGGTATAGGCATCGAGAAATATTAATTTTTTGCAATTTTCGTGTGATGGACTTACAGGAAAATTACCTCAAGTATTAATTTTCTCTGAATGATTCAAAATCAAAATGGTTGGCCTGATCGTTTATATATTTTCATCCCTGGTTTAGTTAATTTTATAAATAATTTCATCTCATAACAAACACATAATGTGAAATAATGAAAATAAAAAATAAAAACACTACCTAAATCAAAAAGTAAAAAACATATTGAATTGAATTGAAACGTTTTCAACATGTAGGCCCTCCGTTCGTATGTCACATTTCATTAAACGATGTGGATTTTAAGTCATGTGATTAAAACGTCAAACATGGTGCAAGTCACGCTAATTCATTGGAGAAAACTGTCTTTCTTTTTAATGACATTTATTTGGGTCTCTAATTTTATAACTTTTAGCTTGAATACTCTGTAACGAAAGTGTTAATAATTTTACTTTGAATTATAACTTGACTTTTTATAAGTCTTTATTATTAGTCAACCTATATAAGGACTATTTTCGTTATCATTTGAATATGAATATACCACCTTTCTTTAGTGTCAATGAACTGAGTGATTTGAATGAAAATATTGCCAAAATAAACGTGAATATTTTCCAATTCTTCTCTAGATAACAGATAAGCGAGTAGGCAAAGTGAGAAAAAATTCTGAATTCAGAAAAATCGATGTTGTATTTATCCATACAAATGTAATTTTCTCGAATCAATTTATTTTAAAGTGTCACTGAACACACACACATTGCTATATAAATGTATATATATATATATATATATATATATATATATATATATATATATATATATATATATATATATATATATATATATATATATATATATATATATATATATATATATATATAATTTGAAACTTGAATGATTCACCCTCTGAAATTTCACTTTCCACTCTTTCCACATCATGGTCGAGACTTGAGTCGTGTAAATGAACGAAATCAATACAATAAATCTCACTCCATTTAAATCCTTGAAAGTGATTTCATTTCATCTCTCGATAAAATAAATAAACAATTTAATTAAGCGAAAAATAACTTGTATTTCAAACATTCTCCTTTATATATACATATATAAAAAAAATATTCTTAGCAACTACCATAAATTGCGGCAATGTTTTCTATAAATGGGGACAATGCGCAAGAATAACATGTCAGGTATGTAAATAAGAACACTGCGCAACTTTGTACGTGCGAATGCCAAGGTGTTACTAGGCTATACCTGTTATAAAGTAAATCACAAGTTTCGATCGTTCGTTCCCACTATATATTACCATTGACGGTCGGGAGTTTCGGACCACCAACGTTCTAAAATGACGATACATAATTTATTGACTGGTCGGAACCTCCGATTGCTAGTTATTATAGATACAGGAGTCGGTCGATCGGAATCACATCTATATGACATGATTTTATTATAATAATAAACCACATAAATTCGCCTTACTTTATCTCCATGCGCAATGAAAGTAGTAAACTCACTTTTAGAATAGATACACCGTGACAATGATATTTAAGGAGAGTATTTTTTTATGGAGTTGCACACTCATTTGGTTGAAATTCGATTTCCCTGAGTCGTAAAAAGACGTGTACATAGACTAATAAAAACCTGAATCAACTAAAGTTAACGGTGACACTTTCTTTGGACGTAAACCCATTTTATTTTATTATTCAAGTTCGAACACTGAATTCAAGTAATTAAAATAAATAAGAGTCAAGTAAAAGACTTTCCACATACAATGATTATCATCAACAGTATCATTTGTTGTATCTTTCGTTTTTTTTTTTTAAACTCGGATGTGTTGTCCAATCATTCATTCCCTCGCCTCAAGTTCTTATAATACATGTACGAATTTTTCGTAAATGTTGAACAAATTTTGTCAAATCATTCCTGTTGTTGTGATTATTGTTTGCTTCACGACACCACCAACAGCTAGGCTGTACGGGGGTACGAAGATTGATTATGATGATTATGGAACTATGAAGTGATGATAAGTGAAAGCACGTTTACAAAAACCCATGCCTTATGCGGGACTCGAACCCACGCCTAACGATAATGATTCAGTATCTGAAGCGGTGCCTCAGCTGACTGAGCTACCGAGGGCGGCTCAAAGCAATCATGAGAAGGTATATATCTATTCTGAATAGAATAATATTCTGTAATATTAACATTCTGAAATAACGGGCAATGAAAACAATGGTAACATTTAGGACTAGTAACCCTAAGCACTGCACAAGAATCTGAAAATAATTCTTGGACGGTTGGACCCAACATAATATGAATATGTCCAAACAAATCATATCAACCATAATCAACGAATAATCAAAAAATAATGTGCAAAAAATAAAAAAATGAAAAAGGGATATGACTGCGTTCCCTTGAGTAGCTTTTTTGACAATATCAAGCTACAATAAGTGACATCAGTTTTACAAAGTCTATTATTAAGACTTTACGAATTACAGTTAGAAGAAATTTAGAGAAAAAAATTGCCTCAATGACTTGACGAAAATAAAAATAAATTGGGTACTATTATATTCCAACGGTTTGAGGTTAGAATGACCGAAGCTTACAAACTTAAAAATGTTAAGTTTATTGCTTCCCTTTTTTGAAAATAAAAAATATCGTTTTCACGCCACTGCTTGCTCATCTAACAACGCTTACCGATAACGGTTTTCTGGTTGAAAAAGAAACAAATCAACAAATAGAGTATATCAAGATATCCAGTGTCCAGCTTATGGTATCGAAATCTGCTGTGAGCTACACTAGTCAGATATCAGAGATTTTTTAAACTTTTTTAAAAACTTTTTTCATAAATATATATATATATATATATATATATATATATATATACATATATATATAGATATAGATATATAGATATATATATATATAAATATATATATATATATATATATATATATATATATATATATATATATATATATATATATAACTTATATGAGTATTTAATCAATGAATTGCTAGAGTGTATCGAACTTTTTTTACATATAGACCTATATTATAAAATCTATTTTATAATTTTTTTCATCATAAGTGGAATCGAAAGAATGTTACGTCTGTTAATAAACATTAAATAAATATAAACGTGAAAGGAAGGAAAGTCGTCATGCAAGATTCTTTATATATCCACGATTAAATCAAATCCTATTGGATAAATAATAAATCTATAAACTTGGAATCTTCGATGGTTTGATGAATGAAAAGATGTACTCTTACATTTAGATGAAACAAGCTTTAAATTGTTCTCAATTATTTATAGTATTTTGCTCAAACTTATACTCCATAGGATGAAATATTCAATGACTAATGTCATGTTATAAACCCATCCATATATTATATTGTTTTGACTTATTGTTAATATTAATACAAAATGGTTGACAGCCTTGTCTTGAACATACAAAGTTATCTTAATATACTACATTGAAATAATAGGCCTATATATATAATATTCCCAAAATATAACTTCAAAATTGTTGTATTCGCATATTTCTTTATATTCCATTCGAAGCCACAAAACAGTTAAATAAGTGAATTGCCAAATAAGTTATTTTTACAGTTCCTATATTGAACAACTGTCAGTGAAGAATCCGTTAACAGCAAAAACATACAAAAAAGTGATCACAATGTTTTAATACATATGGTCAAAAGTTGATACAACAATATTTTTTTCAATATACCTGCAAGTTACCACTGCACTCACTATGTACATTCTACACTATGTACTTCTATGTATACTATGCACTGTGTGCTATGTACTATGTGTTATTATTATTATTGTTTGCTTAACGACCCCACCAACAGCTAGGTTATACGGGAATAGGAATGAGCGGGTGATAATGAAACTATGAAGTGATGACTCGTGAAAGGACGTTTTAAAAAACCCATACCTTATGCGGGATTCGAACCCACGCCCAACGGCTCGCTCCAGTGTGTCAAGCGTGCCTCAGCTGACTGAGCTAACGAGGGCGGTAATATGAACTATATACACTGCACATGTCCACACTTTCTGGAGCCGCAATGATCGATTAATCATTATCTAATGTAAAATCTGGTTTAGGTGATACTGAAAGTTGGTTATAGTCTGTTTTCTAATGGTCACCATGGTCAGCAGGCTAAAGATCACTGATTCAACTGCCATCTAGATATATCAAGATGTTCATACTAAGAATATCCATTTAATTGCCTGATTCACTGAATTATTGTTCAATGCTAAAAACTCTATCTAGAATAATGGTAGGCCCCTTTACCTGAATTTACTAAACGTTATGACATTTAGAAAATATGAAAATACGAACTAATTAACGATTATATGGAAATCATGATGATAATATATATATATCATAAATAGGCATATGATGAATGATATAATAAATATAATAATAAAATGATATTATGTTAAAATGAATTTAATACGGAAAATAATATGTAAAATATAAGTTTAAATCATCTTCAATTATTTAGATGGCCTATACACTTGACATGACGTGTAAGCTATGGACGGATACAAAGTTACAAACCGTTGTTTTCAAATTTCACAAAAAAACATGATACAGAAATGAACAAAACGAGTCGAGAATGAAACAGCTGTACATAATAAGTCTTGTACAAATTCCCGTTGTCTATCGTAAATTAAACAAAAATCGCACCCACATAAAAATCGTCTAGTGCTACTTCTCTTAAAACGGGAAACAACTTTTTAACTTGGTCACTATGTTTGTATAAAACTAATTATGCGCAGTATTTTAAGTATGCTATTTGCATCTAGAACAAATTGTCGGCAAACTCTGCGATAGCTTTATAGCATCACTCGGAACTCTTCGATAACATACTGGTCTGGAGTTCCGGATGACTAATAGGAATAGTACAGTACTGGACACTGTAACTGATCCTGATGAAATGTCTGGAAACTAGTTGATGAATTTGACACAGCCTATGGTCTTGATTGTATTCATTTTTTCATTTTGGTTAAAAAAGGTTTTTGATTTTGTATGGTATCAATTTTTTCAATATTCTGTATTTATATCAGGTTCATAATCGCAATGTAATGATAAGTTTATTGGCGTCGGATGAATGATTAATGAGATGATTGGGTGATTGGTATAGGGAAGGATACTGAGACGGAAGTGGTAGTGAACTATATACAGTGGGGACAATCGCGGCATTAGCCAAGATTATAGAGAGGGAAACCACGAAAAAAAAACTGTAAATATGGACAACGGCGGGGATCGAACCGAGGTTCGAATGCGACCGGATCACATGAAGCGAGCGCGTACTGAGTTAGCTAGCACACCTTATCTAATATATAAGTCTACAAATATTTAGTGAGTTACATTTTTATTATATTGTTCATGATGTATTTTCTATAATTGAATAATATTTGTTCCATACTTGTCGAAAAAAAAAAAAAAAATTAAATTCCCATTTGATGATATTAACTACAATCAATTTCATTTAAATTCCATTTTTCATTTTTATAATTATCATGAATCACCCTCATTTCATGCAACAAGACCCTAAAATAATCAATAATAAGTTTCACCCCAAGAGAATAATAATTCCATTTCCCACTATCCAAATTAAACACCTAATAAAATGGTCTTCATCTCATCATCGCATTATCCTATGCATCATTTACAGACGTCTATATATAGATATTATCTACCATTGGAGTACGTGCATCAATACTGCGTGATAGATACAAACATATGTTCACTCAAGTTTCATTTATAAGCGGACAAATTTTAAGACTTGTACAAAAATTACTTTTTTCATCGATGGAGCAGAATCCAGAGAAATAAATCAGAGTATAACTAGGTTTTTAAACTGGTATTTTAAACCACCACGACTGTACTCTCCATCGCATCCTACTTATTACAGGTTGCCATTTCATTTCATACATTATTTTACCAAAGAAGAAACTTACTAATTAATAAACACTTCGTTTTTTTAGCCGACTTGCATAAACCAGTTCTGTTTGAATGGATACCTTTTTGAGATTTTTTTCTCTCCTTCATTTTTACGTAGGTGATCATTCATTTTCCGATAAGGTAAAACGTAAGTTCCAGTTCCATGAGAACTGTGTCTTCGATACACCTTGACTCATTCATAGCCGCATATATTTAATGAATTACTGGATCAAATGTTCGATGTTTAAGGGGGTACGTGCACGGTGCTTACACAAATCGAGAAATAATATATATATATATATAAAAAAATATATTTTTAGAATAATAAAATATTATTCTACTATTTCATATAGGTTATCGCTCATAGTGATATCATTGAACAAATAAATATACTGATTGGTCTATCCATTTGACCACGATACGTATTTAGTCAAAGGGCTATTTTGACCCTTTTTTGTAATGTTTTATCCCTACACGTTTACTCATTGCATATCTCAAATAGTGATAAGTGAAATAACTGGGAAATAATACATGAAAAGCATATTATACAAATATATTACGGATTCAATTTGATTGCGGAATAGAAGCAGATTTTTAAAATTAATTATTCCACCATCACAATTTTATGTATAATAGGTGGTAAATTGTTTTGCTTGCATAGTTGTAACGACTATCTTTTCGAAATTTTAATTTTCAACACAGTGTGGTTACAAAGTAGTGCCCCTCAGGTAAATAAGGCAGTATAAAATGTGTATTGTAAAGAAAAATGTAACAATGCGCTGGTGTAAGATTAAGATTTTCCCACGTTGATTTCCTCTGAAATTACATAGAATTTGTAATTCACTTTAGAACTAAGAATATAGGTCTAGGCCGTGCACATATATACACACATATTATATTCGATTTGTATCAATTATGAAATGTATGTTAAATTACAATTTTGTGATTTCATGCTAGAAAATACTCTCAATTCCTATAAATAATTACATTTAACTATACTTCATTAATGAGTATTACCTCATTAAATGTGAAATTACAAATTACTACCCTAATTATGAGTAATTATGAATGTTTATTGTGTATGTATAACAAGCGTATTATGATACAATTGTTATGCACATAAGAGAAATGTTATGCTGTATTATGTATCACACATTCACAAACTTAATGAGATAATATTATTGAATCATCCGTTTAATTATTCTCATTGAATGGATAATTAAGTATAATTTGCGTTTGTTTATTGTAAAGAATTAGTTCATTCAAATTTCACAACGTATTTTTACCACCTATTTTATTACTTATATCCAACTTTAATTTGTGAAATGTTTATTATAACAGTTGATCAAGATTCTTGAGAGATAATTCAATCAAGCAATTAGGAGATGTATTCACGATTGATCGATGAATTAAAATGATATATCAAATATACTTACTTAAATCACTAATAAAAGAGAAATTATGTTATGAGAAAAAGTGTAATTATAATTTAATTCTAAAATAATATAGATTACAAAATCGTTGATTATTTGATGGAATTCATTGACGTATTATCTCAAAACTGATTGAATTCACAAAAAAAACTTGTCATATTGATTAAAGAGCATATACAATTTTCTTGGATATGTGAACTTTTCATTCAGTTACACTGGTTTTTGAAAATGGAAAAAATATTAAAGATACATTTCTCGATTTGTGTAAGCACCGTGCACCCTTAACATTGACATGTGGTGACATTGATTAACTGAGAATTGTTCGATACAATACTCGTTTATTTTTACAGAGCATATTACACAGATTTATTAAAGAGCTGATGCAAATGAACTATTATAAATTTGGATGTAATGAGCTTATTTGTTATAGGGTCCATTGACTCCTCTTTTACTTCCTTGTTTGCACTCATCTCAAAAACTCTTGTGTTATTTACATGGCCTGCCAAATAGGTACTTACAGTTCATTCGTGACGTAACTGGGCGTATAGTGACAGTATATTGACAGTGGTTATATTTGTATTGATTTCGATTAGTAGTCCGAGATTGTTTTCTTTCATTTTACCACAGCTTTTTTGCTACAAAAAAAAAAATATACGAGTTTCTATATATTGTAGAATGATCACAAAAATACAGTCACAACTCGCAACCGAATTTAAAATAACTAAAAAGAAAGAAAATACCTATACGTATACAATTACACAATCTATACTTATGAAAGTGTAAATATAGACGACCAAAGTGAAAAGAAAGACAATGAAATAAAGCAATAATATAAAAGAAGATTTTTAGTTTTAAAAAAATCCGTATATTCATTAAAGTCTACTAACTACTATGCTACTAATAACACTTGGCAAAGTGTATGTAGTAAAGTAGGTCTATTACCTATTAGCACAAGTAGGTCGGCTATTTAAAACATAAGTAACGCGATAGATTTACTCTACCCTACAAATCAAAATAGTATACTGCATCCACTTGTTCGTTCCTATATCTAGGCCTATAAGCCGAGTTTCACCTGCTGCTTGTATGTGTGGGAAGATCATAAACATGGTATGGCGTTCTGTTTTTATTCCACCTCTACGTCCAGTCGTTTCTTTTATTCGCTAGCCTGTTCAAGAGTGACAGAGAGGAGAGACAGATAGGATAGAGAGAGTGAGACAGAGAGGATAGAGAGGGTGTGAGAGTGAGAGAGAGATAGGACCTATGCAGACACACTGAGAGAGGGAGGGGGGAAGGGTGAAGGAGAGAGAGAAGGAGAGAGAGAAAGAGAGAGAGAGAGAGAGAGAAGAGAGAGGGTGTGAGAGAGAGATAGGACCTATGCAGAGACACTGAGAGAGGGAGGGGGGAAGGGTTAAGGAGAGAGAGAAGGAGAGAGAGAAAGAGAAAGACAAAGAGGAGAGAGAGAGAGAGAGAGAGAGAGAGAGAGAGAGAGAGAGAGAGAGAGAGAGAGAGAAAGAGATGGAGACAGAGAGGGAGAGAGAAGAGAGAAAGTGAATGAGATGAAGATGAATGGGTCCTAGTGCTAATCAGGTATTCATACTTGTATTTATATGCAGTGTTTGGGTGTATACAGCAGGGGGGGGGGGAACTGCCTAGAAGGGTTGAATAGAATAGATTTTTTAGTCCTTGTTAGTATACATGATGATTGCATATTATGTCATAATGTTTACCCTCATTCACACGAATGTATTACAATAAACATGATTTCTATCTCCATTGAAATAGTTTTCGGTTACCGCGATGCATTAGAAGTGAACATTAAAATATATTGACAGCCTGTTACCGTTTTGTGAAGGGATCGAGCTTCAAACATTGCAACTAAATAGGTAGACGAAGATATAATCATGGATGCCCTATTCAAAGGATGGTTGAAATGTTTAACTCCAGAATAAAATATGGCAAATATTAATTATGGACAAAATGATAATGGTATAAAATATTACAAATATATTTTAAAACGTCCCGGCACGCATGTGATCTGGGAGGGAGGGGAATTCCGAACCCAGTTCGATCCCCGCCGCCATCCATCTTTACAGGGATTTTTCGTGGTTTCCCTCAGTAGCATAAGCCGGGATGGTTCCGGGAACCATCCCGGAGCTATCCCGGCCTATGCTACTGAGGGAAACCTAATGCCGGGATGGTTCCCACAATATAGGCCACGACCGCTTCCTTCCCACTATCCGTCACGTTACCCAAGAAACGTTCATCTCATCATCCCATCATCTCATTAATCATCCATCTGACGCCAATAGATCTCCGCTATCATTACAGTGCGTCGTTAAAACCAAAATAAAAGAGTAAAAAAAATGAAAATGCTGAAGGTCTGTGATAAACGATTTGCGTACAACTATTAAAGATATGCACTATATAGTATACTTGTATCCACTAGAGATGTAGGATCTTTTCAACTGTCTCTCCTAACCCTGCACTAGCGCACGGGTGGTTCACGTATTCATCTCACCTGAATACAAGTATATAAGAAAACTTTCTTACTATGGGATTAAACCCGAATGCAGAATTATTTTAGTCTAAAAAATGGAAGTCATAACTTATATTATTCTCGTCCTAAGCAAATAGGCGCAAGTTTTTCTTACATTTATTTAGATAAAAAAAAAACACAATAAATAATGCATGTGTCCTAGTTTTCCATCCTTATACACAAAAGAATATTCGCAAAATGATGCTGAAAAACTGTTATGTTGTGCAGGCTGCCTAACCACCTGGGAACTGTGAGATGATTTATCTTACCACGCAATATGTCTGTCTTATTGTCACACGCATGTGTGTGTGTGTGTGTGTGTGCGTGTGTCTGTAATTCCACGCACGCACACGAAATTCCAATACACACTGTATAGAGAAAGAGATACGCACTTTCATTCACAGTAGACGCACTTTCGTTAGCAGCGGCGGACTGGTAAATAATTAGGCAGTTCGTAGAAAATAACGAAAATACAACATAATTGTATTCGAAATGTAGGTGATACAGCATTCAAACAACTATAGCTGACTAGCTATAATTGTGGCGTGACATCTTGAAGATAATTTTATGCTCTTTAATTACATTCTATTTCAGTGAATTCAATCATTTTTAAGATAATACCATCTCTTTAGTCTATGATAATACGTCAATGAGTAAAAAGAATGTGATGAAATTCATTAATGTATTATCTCAAAACTGATTTAATTCACAAAAATAAAAATATCATATTAATTAAAGAGCATACAATTTTCTTGGAGGTATAAACTTTTCATTCAATTTCACTGGTTTTTGAAATTGGAAAAAATTTGTAAAGATAAATTTCTCGATTTGTGCACGCACCCCCATAATTCATTCAACTATCGAATTGAACGATTTATTACCACATGCATAAGATCGTATGCTGACAATTATTTCAGAATATACAGTGATTTAATACCAATTTCACACTCATTACTCCATCGATGTATAATATCCTTGAGGGCCAGTCCACCTCTGGTCACTACACATCACGCACGCACGCACTTAGTCAATACGTCTCAAGAACAAAGAGTAGTGCGTATCGCTTGAATACCGATATTGTTATCAATAACACTGATATTAGTAGGCAGGTACGGAGATACTCTTTGTGACACGAAGACACGAAGTCGTGGTATTAATGTATAAAACGTGATGTATAACGTCAGACGTTTGTGTCTGTGTTGGAGGCTCACGCTGACAAGAATGTGGGTTATTTTTTTATTCAATTTATGATTTTATACACATAGTGTATCTTACAGGTGGTAAAATATTGAATATAAAAATTGAATAAACTATAGGCCTAAGTGGTGAGACTTATAAAACAAATTTTCAACCAGGCAGAGAGAAAAAAATATATTTTGAATGATTTGTTTACTATATTAAAATTTTCTTATTCACGCTGATTACACAAATCGAGAAATTTATCTTTACTATTTTTTCTCTTTTCAAAAACCATTGTGATTGAATGAAAAGTTCACATCTTCAATTAATATGACATTTTACTTCTGTGAATTCAATCAGTTTAGAAATAATAAATCAATGCATTTCATCAGATTCTTTTTATTCATTGACGTATTATCTTAAAACTGATTGAATTCACTGGAATAAAATGTAATATTAATCAAAGAGCATACAATTATCTTGGAGATGTGAACTTTTCATTCAATTAAACTGATTTTAGAACATAGAAAAAAATTAGCGAAGGTGAATTTCTCCATTTTTATAAGCACCGTGCATGAACCCCCTTAAAATGATGGTTTTGACATTCAATTTTTTTTATTTTTCGAAGTATGCTCCTCCAGAATTGCCCTTCCTGTCCTATTTATGAAAATAAATTGCCAGCATCTTTCCTAAATCTCTATTCCCTTTTTTACATCTACTTATATTGCATGCGTTATCTCTTATTATTTCATGGATCACTTCCTGCCATCCAGCTTTACCCCGCGCCATGCCATAGGCATATAGAAGCTGCAAATTCTGTTTATTAATATTCCTCGTGGCACTAGAGTTGATGGTTACGATCGACCGTTCCTCTACACATTATTACTAACGGTGAGGTGTGTTGAGTGTTCACCAGTCAATATCAATAATCGGAAAGAAGATTACGATTTTCAGTGGTTATATACATTTTTCAATAAGTATATTTTGAATAGATTTATAAAAAATGTCAAGTTCAATATAGAATGTGTTATATTTCCAACTCGTTTTCCGAAGAAGAAAAATTAATCCTTTTAAGGATATTTGTTTCCAAGACGATAAATTCTAAAGGTTTTTGTTGATGCTGAACTAACTGAAAATCAACCAACTAATAACGAAGTTATAGTTTGTTATCTGGAACTGCTTTCATCTAAAAAGAAAATTCATACTTTTCTTAATTTAACTAGAACGGGTTTTACTCGCAACTGAAAAGGTTCGACTGGACAATGTCTATATAAGTTTAAGTATGACATGTAAATAAACATTATTATTATTATTATTATTATTATTATTATTATTAAGGTCACTTTAACAACTATACTAAATGAACGGGCGATTTTAAAACATTTAAGATTAACACGAAATAATAAATACATATTTCTGGAATTTCATATATACACGTCATTTACGACGAAAATTTCCCAATGACTTCTAATCACTATCTTGTATCATATTATTCCACTTATTTTGCACGTAGATTAGATGCAATTACCCAAATATCCGTCATATTTGTTCTCTCTCTCTCTCTCTCTCTCTCTCTCTCTCGCACACCTTCCAAGAGGACATCACTGATTGGATGACTAGACAAAGATGACTAACCAAGCCGCAGATATTACCGCAAAGATTATTACTATATATACACTTATAACAACGTAATACAACAAAATGTGTCACGATTATCTACTTTCAAGAATCATATCTTTCTTCTTTGACAGATAAATACTTCCTATAGATTTTCACTCACATCACTTCCTCAAAGCTGTTTCCAGTTCATGCACGAAAAGCTCTGGCCCTATACTTGATCCATTGATCGTCATGTCAGCACTGAATGGAGGCCAACGTATTGAAGTGTGTGTCTAGGGATCTAGGGATGTAGGTTAAAGTAGATTCCATATCAATCTATTCAGTGTAGATATTGAAAAATGTTGTAACAAAACGTTATGGTTCTATTTTCAAATGTTCGATTACCACAGTAACCGTTAGTAAATTGATGTAAACGATGTATTATAAAAGAACATCGCGATACACCATAAAACGAAATAGCGCAAATGATAGGGTATATCCACGGATAACCTTTTTCGTTATTAAATTATATGAATTTGTTCATAACCAGTTGATTAACAATTTTTAACCAAAATCTCAATCTTGTTTCGCAATCTCGTATCAACGAGAATCTCATCTCTTTTAGTTTCTCTGTCGATCCGTGAGAAAGAGAGGTGAGTTCATTGTTGTGACCCCCTCCCACCCCTCTAAAACGAATCTCCTCATAACATTATTTCAGCGCCAAATCTCTCACACACTGGATGCTGTATGTGTGCAATGCATCCTCTCACTCGAGCCGAGCTTCCATCTTTGTCTGTATAGAGCGTGCAACGATCGCGGTGAACCTTCGAACTACGGCAAAACGTAACTGACAATTCTCGTCTCTATTTTAGCTCAGTTTGAATCGAGCGAGCGAAGCGGTAGCAACTGTGCTCGTTTCGCTCTGTCGAAATGTTTGAATAGCAAGATCCGTTTGATTATCCTAGGTAACATTACATTACCTGTGATAATAACTAATTAGAGGATAAGATTTTGTAAAGAAACAGACAATTTCAAACGTGTTTTTTTTTTAAATTAGTGATTTTAGTCAATATTTCAAACGAAAAATTGACAGTTGAAGTTTGAATGGACTGAATACACCTGTGCAAAGTGAATTTTATATTTGATGAATTATTTTTGTAATTCATTCGTCTATCAAGGAAGGATATAAGTGTCTTCAAATTGTAAATTACGTATTTATTTTGTAGTGAAATCACGTTCGAGAATTAATCGTACGTAACCGAATACGTTTACGTTATCAAACGAAAGTAATGACTGTTGGAACGTCACTATAAACAATCAATTTATTGATTTGTAACGATTCCTTATCTGATCTAAACATCAACACGAACAGATGTTTTGTGTATAAATAAAGTTTTCGAGTGGAAGTAAAATTTACATCGAAGAAAATACGCCAAGTCAAGATAGTTTTATATAAGTGGATTGGTTTTACCACGAGTTAAATCGACCCGAAATCCCCGAAACCTATTAGTGGAGCTAAATTGATTTCATACGCTTCACCATTACTGAAATACAAGAATCTTAATTTCTGATATTTTCATATATCCTGACGTGCGACTAGACAAAAACATATTCGTCACAAGAGATACAGTTATAACAAGAACAGTTACATTTTTCTGTCGTTTTTTTGTCACCAAAAAAAAAAACAGGCAAACTATCAACCAACAAGCATTCGCCTGTCATTCGTGTTTCGTCTAGATTTTGGTCGAGTGCCATAAAATTCCCATCAACACAAAAAGCCGTCCAGACGTAAGTGAGCCAAATCTTTTCTCTACAAGACAACAAATCTCCTTCTTCATTCTTGCAGCATCACGATTGGTCAAACGAATTCTGATACGATAGCTATTCGTGTGTGTAGAACTTGAATGCAGTGAAGCAATAACCTCGATAATTCGGTATTCACCTAAAGCCGATTTTTAGTGGAGATAAAGTAGGTCACACTCTTTATCATCAATATTACCAACCTGTGCATAGCGGTACATCAGCAAGCGTACGTGCTTTTTATCGTTGCTTCCTGAGTCTACAAAACTACAAACAACTCTACGTCCGAGTTTACCTTTAGTGGTACGTTCATTCATACAACTAAAACCTCCCCAAGAGTTCACTTGAATGAACTCGACGTGGTTTTAATCATCTTTTTTACTATCATTGCCCATTTAAAGGGTTTCATTCATACGAGTTAAAACCGTTAGCGAACCAAAAACGAGATCAAGAATCCTACGTTTTTCGTGAAATACTACAAGTGCCTCTTTTGTCTATAACAAGTGTTTCCATGACGTAATCTGTCAGAGATAAAAGTTACACCCACTACGTAATATATAAATACCATTGTGAAAGTTCGTTCAATGAATAAATAATAGCGTTTGTGTTTTTATAAAACTACGCCCGAAAAGTGCGTGTAAGAATGTTCCGATTATTATCATTCTACTAACGTCCGTTTTGGGTCACCACTTCGTATGGTCCAAATGGGGGCCAATATGGGTAAAAACTCGTCACTTTTGGATTCCCTCCCGTCGACCCACGGCACCGTGCACGTGGTTATGCTGGGTCTTGACAGTGCCGGAAAAACCACCGCGTTATACCGTTTGAAATTCGATCAGTACCTAAATACGGTGCCGACGATCGGTTTCAACTGTGAAAAAGTTAAAGGTACGAGTGGTAAAGCTAAAGGAGTGAACTTTTTAGTGTGGGATGTAGGTGGCCAAGAGAAATTAAGACCCTTGTGGAAAAGTTACACTCGATGTACGGACGGTATTGTTTTCGTTCTGGACAGTGTCGATATCGAACGTATGGAAGAAGCCAAAATGGAATTAGTACGAACGGTAAAATCCCCTGATAATTCAGGGGTACCAATACTGGTATTAGCTAATAAACAGGATTTGCCTGGAGCTCGGGAACCGCGGGAACTCGAGAAGTTGTTAGGGTTACATGAATTAGGAGGCGGTGGGAATTCGTCGTCGCCGTATAGTTCTCCGCAGCACATGTTCCATGTGCAACCTGCGTGCGCAATCACGGGCGATGGGCTTCACGAAGGCATGGAGGCGTTATACGAAATGATATTAAAACGCAGGAAATTAGCGAAAATAAATAAGAGTAAGAATAGAAAGTTCTGAATGAAGACTGCTCGTTTTTTAAAATATAGAATAAGTATTAGATCCTTAATTAATTGTTGCAATGTTGTATGTATGTTATTCTTGTTGTCAATGCTGTAATTCATGGTTATTGAGCTTACCAACCTAATAGTCTAAAAAACTATACCATTTTTCCATCTCTACTAATTTATTTGATGCTTTTTATAGTTGGTATTGTTATATACCTTTGGGAGATTCACCCGCGAGACACAAAAGAGCAGTCATAATGAAAGTTTTTTAGTTTGGTAAGGTTGTCATACCAATGTCCAATAGCCATGAATTGTAGTTCCAGTCAATTCGGGGCTCCCAATCGTAACAAATCGATTGGGTGTTTCGATTTGTCTTGGAACGTGATAGCAGGTGTGTGTGTGTGTGTCTGGAATGCAAAGTCGTCCCTGACAGAAATATTTTATCAAAATATATATATTTTTTTTTCATAGTCTTGAGTTCACATATTTAAATATAGATACGACTGGAAATCATTTCCATTGATATACTCGAAGTTGACAAGTTAATTACTTGAAAGAGTGGAATACAGTCTCTTATTACTAGGCCCATAGATGAAGAACTATTATATATGAAATCAGATACACTTAGGTGTTGAACAATTTTTAAAATTCTAGTTCTGATAAAATGTCATTTCACTTTTTACCTAGTAAATACTCTGCAATGACCTACATGACAGGTTGTTTTAAATACACTTGAAACCTGTGATGTTCAATGTTGACTGAATAAATTATACATACACTCAATAGTACAGGTTTGACTAAGATATTCAAGTTCATGCGTTGGGTATGCTAATCTCCCCAACCTGGTTAATTGAGATAGTGTCTTTTATACCGGCTCGAAACTACTGGCCGCTAGTCATAGAGAACAGGAGGGACCCACGATCGACACACTCATGGTCAAGTGATACAGCTGACCCAATCTTGGTCACAGCACGATAGTTTTCGCATTATACAGAATCGGACTGGGAGTAACATTTTAAACATTCTTGTTTTAAGGTTCTGTATGCAGTGTCTATTAGTTTTTGTCAATGATATAGTGTCGAAATCGAATCCGGTTCCAAAATTTATATATTTAAAATAATATGCGTGTTTTGATCAAGGTTATGATATAACTCAAATACAAAATATGTCTTGACCTTCGATAATTAAAATGATTCAATTAAATATAAATCCAACTAGTATATTACCTCAATTTACCTCAACATTTATTGATTCAGTTTTTCAATTGTTCGGTAATAAAAAAGTTATGAGTCTTAATTCTGATCGTGTAATCTCTAAATTACATTTTATTTGTTTCTTTATGCGAATATCGTTCTGTTTTCAATAACATCGAGCATTACAAAGTATTTTAAAAAAAATGAGTTTCATATCCGAAATTCGTTCCTAACTAATAAGAAATAAATTGTAACTGCAAAGTGGCCAATGCATCTTCTCTGAAGATCTGCCAATAAAAGACGAGAGCACGTGATGAAGACGTCAGATGCTGCGGGGGGGGGGGGGGGGGGGGGGGGAGAGGGGTAGTAGTAGTAGCCACTTCATCCTAATATCCAGACAAAATCAATAATCCATTATCGGTATCGGAAAACCCCTCAAAAAGACGAACCACCGTGCACTGGTTTTCGGGAAACTGCGACGTGAAAACGTTAAATACGTCAAATAAATCTGTTGCACGCCTTAACTTGTTTTCAATTTTCTTTTTACAATCTGTTGTAAGATATTAGGGGAGGTTTTTTTCGAGATTTTATTTGTGTTATCACTCAGTGGATATCTTTCAATTTTAGGGGTTGATGACTTTCAATTTGTCATTTTCTCAAACTGGCTTGAAATAAACAACCCTTACCGAAATGAACGCTTCGTTTGATAAACTACCCTTATTAAAACATGCTCCGTAATGATATACGAGTATAGTTCTGAGACGATTATTTAGGGAAATATGAAGCTAAATTTCAGTGATGGAAATTATTTTGTTCTCGAATGTTATAATTACCGTAGTCAAATTCACGTTTCGGTAAATGACTATGAATTAATTAAAATCTAATTACCATTAAACAAATAAACGTCAGAATGTTTACATAGTAAACATTTGAAATTTATTTGGGGGAGGGGAGGATTTTCATTTTCTCGTTGAAAATTTGCTAAGAAAACGGAGGGTTGATTCAGTCGCTTCATTATATCTCAACGAACTTCACCCCTAAAAACAGCCACTGTTATTAATTGCTATCATTAAAAAGTCACCCATTTATATTGATATTGCAGATTAATTGATGGGTTCCTATAGAAATGTGCAGCGTAGCGAATATAGCTAGTTTCCAGTTATACTCTTTGTATGGCATTTTCAGTAGTCGATACCATGACAGTTTAAAATCGCGACAATTTAGCTTCTATTGAATGTTAAATTAATTACGTACAGTTCAATTCAAATATTAATGTTCTAAAATTGACTACTCTAAGAATAAAAAGTGTCATTTTAGAAATGTGGTCGACTCGTTAATTTAGAATTGAGTAAAATACACACGATTTTGAATTTACTTCCTTCACTGTTGGTACCCCAATGAAAAAAACATGAGTTACCAAATCGGTTTCTGACACTTGACTCTCAATGATCGGATATCAAAACTATGCTAAATTTCATGTATGTTGACGATTACTACCAACATAATTGTATACATTATTAGTAACCTCAGGTTGATTAGATAATTCATGTCATAAATATATCAAATTTAGAACAATAACCATGTATTTCAAGAGTGTTATGCTGGTATCCATGTAGGTTTTGAACTGAATTGTACCGTTGAATCTGCCCGCATATTTGAGATACAAAAGGCACTTCTCCATTTTTCCCAAACCATTCGATACATGTGTATACGTTATTCATGCCTGTACTGCAGAACCATTGTTCAACATTTTGCAATATCACACTAGACTACCAATCTCAACGGAGTTAATTTTTTTTTAATCAATTCACTTTTATAACGTAATTATTTCTAGATGGGACGATTGTTGTTACTCGAATAGATAAATGTAACGCTTATGTACGGAAATGTATCCACATTTTGTTACATAAGGTTATTTTATAAACGAGATGAGTAATATAATTGCTTGTACTGAGTATGAATTTCACCAGCCTAATTGTATGAATGTATTGTGGATGTTATATATTAATAGGCTATATATAATATCAAGAATTATTACCAAAGGTGCTTCAACTTAATGTTAATTGTTTATTGCACATTTTCCTTTCCTCTCTTTTTATTGTATACATATATCTCTATACATCTCTCTCTCTCTTTCTCTCTCAAGTCATATAAACTCAGCTTAAACTCAGGTCGAGTGATCGAAGGGATTGTTTAAAATCAATTCTGTGTCAAACAAAACATTTTTTTTTAAATAATTTTTCTTCAATATAAAATGCAAATTTTTAGAGAACCTTTTTATTTTAATTGTTGAATGAGAAAGAATGGAAATTTATTATACATTATTTTATGAAAAGTTTGCTTCTATAGGCTGTGTCCTAGTCAGTATACTCAAAAGTCAGAATAAACTGCATATAATATGTAAAGATACATTTTTTATTGGATTATGACAAATTTATATGCATACTTTTTTATTAAAATTAATATAGAGTGGTGTCATGTATAATGAACGTACATGAAAATCATTTTCCTCACCAGTTTTAGATTAAAATGCTGTCATATCGCTACTCCATTCCGTAATTGTTGGCGGTTTGAAACTCCCGATCGTTAATGCTAGTATATTGGCGAGACCAAGTACGAAACCGCCAACACTTATGGAAGAATACACAAGGAGTTAATCAATGTTTTAATATATTATACAAAGTTTCACTAAACTTAATTTGCAGCAGACTGTGTTCCTTCTTGAAAGTTGATGATTAAAATGGCTGACGACTTTTTGACGAATGATGTGACATAAAACTCCCGATCGTCTGATTACGCCACTGAGAAACCCCACCTTATATAATGATATAATCAATTGTTGCAATGTTGCTATCGTTAACGAAAGAAAAAGATGTAATGTTAAATTATTGTACAGCGTTTTTATATAATAACTAATAGAAAAATATATCGAATAAAAAAATGATAATGATTTAAAAATAAGATGATTGTTTTGTTAGTAATCAATTTCGGTTAGATTCCTCAATAATAATCCATTTCTTCCAGGTCCTACTCCTAAACGACATGTAGGCCTAGAGTACACGTATTCTAATTTATTTAGGCAATTCTTTTTAATTTATCCAAACGAGTTATTTTTAAAAATCTTTCTCAAAATGCAAGCTATTCCATTTTATTAAAAAAAAAACATCAAGTATAGAACCATATCATTCTATACGTATACAGCTGAAAAATGATTTTATTTCAAATTCAATCAGATTAATCTCTTTAGTTTATCTTCGGGTCAGTCGTACTTTAGTACTTTCAGGACTCCCCATACATATAATATATATATATATATATGTATATATATATATATATATATATATATATATATATATATATATATATATATATATATATATATATATAGGTAGCGTTAATAGGAGAAAAGGAGAGGCCCGTGTTTCTCAAACACGGGGTGACAGCTAGTTATAAATAGAATTACCCAGGTCTGTCCTTCTTTCCTGCGGTCACACAAGGTTGCGGAAGTACACGCTAGATGGCAGACACTCCGCTGTCTGGTACCGTTGTGCTTCAATGTCGTGGCAATGACACGTCACACAGTCGAATCGTGTGAGGGGGAAGGGGGGAGACAGAGAGGAAGTGTAATGCAGAGTGAAAAAAGAAGAGCAAGACAGAGAGAGAGAGAGAGAGAGAGAGAGAGAGAGAGAGAGAGAGAGAGAGAGAGAGAGAGAGAGAGAGAGAGAGAGGGAGAGAGAGAAAGGGGAGAGGGGAAGGGAATCGATGACAGGAGGGCATGGAGAGGAGGAGGAGGAGGTGGGTGAGGAGAAGTCGAGTGAGGAGGGGTAGTGGGGAGGGAGGTAGCGTTAATAGGAGAAAAGGAGAGGCCCGTGTTTCTCAAACACGGGGTCTCAGCTAGTTATATATATATACACACATATCTTTCAAGTCATTATTGGGTTTAACAATAAGCTAAGTTCCACAGTGGCGTCGGATAAATAATTAATGAAATGATGGGATGATGAGAAGAAGGTTCATTAGGTAATAGGAAGGAAGCGGTCGTGGCCTACGTCGTATAGGAACGATCCCGGTATTTGCCTAGGGCGACCTCTTTGAAGAATGAAGATGGACGTTGGCGGGGATCAAACCGAGGTCCGATCTGCCTTCGTCTCCTAGTCCCCCGTATAGTGATCGAATCAACATCACTATACCTACCAAAAGTGTAATATTTCATTATTTCATTTATAAAAAAGGCTGTATACACAATCAATTGGAAAATGCAATATGCACTGGTTAGTGATGACTGATAAGTCAACATTTTAGTGGCCCAAATTATACAATTGAGCACAAGGCCCAAATGAAATTACCCTAATACATTAAACTCGTTCTAAATTTTCTTGTAAATGTGTAATCTAATCATGCAATAAACATTTAGCTGTGACATTTCCTTCTTCTTACCTTGATAATGATAGGAATAACTCACACCCTATCTTGTTCTCTTTCTTACATGTGTAATGGTATTATCTTTCCACTCGGTCTTACATGTGTAATGGTCGACAAAACTGTTCTCACACACTTATTCGTGCATTGACTCGAACGCTGGACATAAATTATGTTTTCTTCATTCTTAAAAGGTACTTAGTTAGGTTCATTACAATATAAATAGTCGAGAGAAGAACATATTTTTAAACGCAGCCTGCTAGTATGAGCGAGAGATGTGTAAAAATTAATCAGTAGGTAACTTTCCGGTTCACAGTCAATTAATTAAAAATACGTAAAAAACACTTTTATGATGACAGTCTACAAATTTACAATTATTCCAAATTGGAGGGGGATGTTAATAGGGCCTATTCCAATTTTCTGCGATATGTGTATTCATTGCATTTCAGGGACAGTTTTTTACATATCAATGTATATGTATTCATCTTTGCTAATTTTTCAAAAATGGTTTATCCGATTTTTAAAACCACTGAAAAATTGTCACTAAAGTTATTTAAATAGGCTACAAGTGAAATCCATAGTTATATCGTTATCCATTTTCATTCAACAGAATCTCTTTATACAAATCTCATCCATATACAATGAATACAATAACAAATAATAAAGATAATTTATGAAACTCGTAATCATTCATCTCATCCTATACCTAATCAATCACCCTACAGTGACCAATCAACTAGTAAACTACTATCATAAATTTCTATCAATCAAAAATACTTTCAATAAAATGATTGAGGAAATGGGATGGGAAAATTTGGCGAAACGAAGACAAATAGAAAGATTGTGCAATTTGTTAGAGTCTATAATGAATATACAGGATGGGATGAATTAAGCAATAGAATTGGATTGGGATTACAAAGAAGTACGAGGGGAGGGGTAAGAATGGAAGTGGAAAAAGTGGATAGAGAAGTAGGTAAATATGGATTCATACACCCGCCTTAAACCTGAAAAGTTAATTACAATATAAATAGTTCCAAACAAATAGCCGTTCCTTAATGACCTGTTAATTATCATCGGGCATCGAGAGACCTCATTCAGCACGTTGTTATTGTGTAATCAGTAAAAGTCCCGTTACCACAGCATCTAGTGTTTCACGCTGTATCATTAACTAGATAGGAAGTATAACACTGACGCCGCTGGCAATATGGCTGCCAGCGGGACGACTTGGAGGAGGTGCAGTGGCGAAATCAAGAATGCGTCGCGGAATAGACTCATGTGCGAATAATCGTGAATCTTCCGTGTTTTGCCGCTAAGCGGAAAGATTGTGGGTATTTAAAATCGAATCAAAATGTGTAATAATGGACAGAATTTAATTTTTAAACTGGAAAAATTATCTGAAACACTAATTATAATTTATATTAATGGCTCAAAAGTGAGTCAAAAGATACGAATGACTCATTTTTCATAACACAGATGTGCAATTGACAGATTTTAATCACCATTGCTTACTTAAATGATCACACAAACAGTTTTTAAATACTTGAACACAATAATTTCTTTCACAATGCACTATTTTTTAAAATGTTTTCATACCGTAATTCAACATTTCTAAATATATTACTTCTTTTCGTTCGATCATTAGAATGCCCCACTGCCCCCCCTCCCCCTCCCTCCTCTATTCCATTCAGTCACCGCTACGCCACTGATATTCACCACTACCACTAGCCACTATCCGAGTGTACATCGTCTGAAATTCCATTCCGCGTTTCATAATTTCTAAATTGATTAAGCGTTATGTAGGTCTCCATGGCAACAATCTAAGCTTTGGGCTGGATATAAACAAGGCAGATGACCGCAACTGCTGGTGCAATGTGTTGCACAAATAGAATAGTGCACCGGACTGCATTCGACATATCGGTGCACTCTGGCGCCACATACGGTATGATATGAACATTTCAATAATATTCGAAGAATATATTTGAATAATCATTTTTGATACAAGAGAAAAAACAGATTTTTTTCTGATGGAATAATTTAAATATATGAATATCAATCACATAACTGTGGGTCATAAATGAATATGCCTGAAATATGAATTAATGATTCCCAAGCGGCGTTAGTCATTTTGAATAATTATAATTCATGTACATTACTAATTTAAATGTATTAATAATTAAATTTAGCATTCCTGTTAGCTATAATAATTAGAGTTCATAAATTATTCCAAGTAAGAATTTATATGAAAGTTTCAGCTAATTTTATCAGAGATTTGTTTATTTTAGTACGGACATACGAAGTATGCGTTAGTGGAGTGTGACCTATTTATAGGAGAGCCATGGCACACAATTCCTGGGTTGTAAACTAGATTTTAATCGCTCTCATTTGGACACAGGAAAAACCTTGGACTTTTGGCAACAAAATACATTTTTCGATATGAAATAATATGATGGCGTAATTCGGTTATTTACATAAGTAAACAAAAAACAAATTCGACAAAAAAATCAATTTTTTCTGTTCAACAAATGCGTTGTTTTTAATATTAGTGACAGATAATATTATTTCTTGTCGGAATACTTTTTATGAGAATATTCTTTATTAATAATAGCAGTGCAGTACCGGCACATGCAGCTCGCAGTGGTTAACGCGCTCGCTCATGTGATCCGGGAGGCGAGGGGAATTCCGAACCCAAGAACCTTCATCTCATCATCCCATCATCTCATTAATCATCCATCCGACGCCAATAGATCTGCGCTATCACAACAGTGCGTCGCTGAACCCAATATAAAAAAGCAGTGCAGTTCTTGATTTACTATGGCTATGGATACGCAGCTCATGGTAATTCCTGATGCAGACTCATCACAGCTAGGAAATATGGCGCAAGCTCAAATTATCGCGGGGTTGACAACTCCTGAAATACAGTGTACACTTGCCATGAAATGCCATTGCGTTTTCTTGTAATCACTTGAGATCCCAGGAATCACTTGAAATTCCAGAAATTCCTTGAATAATCTAAAATCAGGTGTGCACCAAATTTGGGAGTGGTTAAGCCCTCACAAATTATATTTTGAATCGGATCATTATATGTTCCTTGACGCTTACTTGATCAAGCAGTCAATTGTTTTTTTTCCAATTTATGCGAGATATCTTCCTCGAAGAAAATGTCTATGTAGATACCAGAAAATGCAGCGCGATAAAATTACGTGAAAAGTATTTTTGGTTCTCAGTATTTATGCATGAAAATGTTTCCATAAGAATATTCAAAAACCATTTATACAATTAAGTACCATACCATCAACGTTTAGATTCATTTTATATATATTTTTTATCATTTTCAATTATCATTAGCATCCTAATTTTTGTATGTTATCGTGAATTATTTCAATTTTATTTCAATTCTATATCATTAACAATTATTTCATTATGTTTCATTTATATTTTTCTATGTATTTTCTATTGATTATTACCCTGTTCGCTATGGAGTCAGGGACCAATAAAGGTTTTCATATATAACTGAAACTAAAAGTTGAATGTGTAGTAAAGCAGCACCGCATATAAACAAAGCAGTGTTATTTCTACCGCGGTAACAGCACATTTTTGATTTTCAAAATATGACTGATTGCTCAGCTCTGGCACGCTGTTACCTATCGTACGATAGCTATAATCCAAGATATAATTTTATCCCCATTATAATTTTCTGTTCGATCTTTTGAAATATGAATACAAGAGACGAAGGGTAATTATGTTTTCCTTCCTTATCTTGTAGAAAACGCAATACAATCAGTTTAATATTCGACGAAGGTCGAAGGTCTTGATAACGAGGAGATCGAATAGCATTATATGATACCAAAACTGCGCGCTTTGAATTTTAACATCCACTTAAGTTACTGTCAAAGACATGCATTCATAAGCCTTTTCAGTGTTAATTGGCATCATATTTCTAATGTTTCTACTGAGAATTTTGTATTTCGTGAGAAAGCACTTACACTTATATTACTATTATCAGACTAAATAAAAGTTCAAGCAATGTTGCTAACTATTTCGTAGAAAATATTTTATGAAACTGTTGTACAATATTTTTACAGTGATAGCCCTACAAGTGTATGGACTTGTATTCTTGTATTCTGGAAAGAAGAAGATTGTCTACCAACGAAAATAAGTGTAAAAATTAAACATCTCTGTATAATTATAAGGAAAATTGCTGCAGCTGTTATATATAGTTCACAGTTAACGCTTTAGAAAAATGTAGTTGTGTTTCCAATAGTAAAAAATATGGCACTTGAAAAAATGGCACACCAACAGCTAGTTTGGTACGAATGAACAATGACAATAAAACCATAATCTGGTAAAAAGTAAAGGACGTTTTCGTATCCGTGACTCAAAACCCACGCCCAACATCGACTTCAGTTCCTAAAGCGGCGCCTTAGCAGACTGAGCAACGGAAGGAGGACCACAACGTATACCTATACTGAGAAATTCATCCTGAGACATACTCTAAAAGAAGCTCCTCAACTCATGCTATTGTGATGCATTATTCCTGTTAGACTAAGTTTAGCCATCGAGCATTCCTTGGTTTCATTTGCCAACAACCGAGCGTGGATTGATAGTGGCTCGTTACCTAACCTAACCCGTCCGCCGAACTACGTGGGGTACATTTGGCACAGTCACAGGTATGCGATACGACGCTACGGGCGTCGCGACGCCATAGAGTGTCAATCAGATGGCATGCAATACTGGTTAACGCCATTTGTTGCGGTGGGAATATAGGCGTGTGTGTTGGGGAGGGGGAGAGGGGGGGGGAGGCGGTGTCAATGTGAGGATAACTTTTGTCAGGTTGAAATTTTCAATTGCAATTGTGGGTTTGTTTTGGCACGGTTTTAACTGTTCGGCAAACGCGGACATCACTCAGAATTAGTTATATACTTTTTTATATAAATACAGTGTAGACATATTAAAGACTTATGTAGGTGTATTGTCATGTAGGTTTGTTCTTAAGTTCAGTAGAAAACAATTTTCAAGTAATTTAATTTGTCAATTTTTTGGAAAACCGAGGGGAAAATTTTAAATTTCAATTCAAAAAAATCATCACATGGGATGATTCTGGCGTAAATATTTTTAGTTATCGTTCTCATTTTGAATAGATATTGAAAATTTGAGAAGTATTTATATAAGCAACCCGATATGTCTAAGCAAGCGTCGTCCCATTTACTAGGCGGTGCTTGTAGTATAGGCCCACTCAAGATGAATGAACCTGGATTTGTTGAACTTGTAACCACGAGAGATGAAGGTTCCGATCGACCGTCCCCCTTATCCCACACTACTAACGCACGGTGGTTTGCTCCTCCTTCCGTGAATACTAGCATGTTATATTATTCTGATTCTATCTGATTCGAAATTATGCCTTCCCAGTTCCTATATGTATTCTCCTCATGCTCTCTTTTTCTTTGTTTTTCTATATTATTTCCATATAACTTATGTATACATGTATATCCTATAACGAGATTGTCTATCTCATGGTGTACATGAAAATTAATAAACGAACAAATAAATATTACAACTGTAAATAATTAACTAATTATAATTTATACTACATTTATATGTTCATACAAATCTGTGGTGTAATTTGTAATTGAATTACTCGAGTGCAGGTGACAGATCTACGTATAACCGGCTTATGTAGATCATTTCGCTTCGTGTGATCCGGGAGGTGAGGGACATATATGAACCTCGGTTCGTTCCCCGCCACCGCCCTCTTTACAGGAGTTTTTCGTGGTTTCCCTCTGTAGATTAGACTAATGCGATGATGGTTCCTACAATATAGGCCACGACCGCTTCCTTTCCACTATCCTTCAGATTTATCATTCGTCCGACGCCAATAGATCTTAGCTATAATTACAGTGCGCCGTTAAACCCAATATAAATTAAATATAAACATTTAATAAAATGAATTGCTCAATTTCAGTATGAAGCGTTTTTCGATCATCATAAATGTGTTACTCTGAATGACAGCTTTGTTGTTGTTTTGTTGTTTTTACTGTGTTTAACGTATCCCAGTTCACTTCGCAGGTCCCAGTAAATTATCATATAATTAGTACTTTCATGATCATATATATAGGTCATTGTTGAAAATAATACTTCTTTCACAATAGCTGAAATCGAAATACATTTCACGTAGAAAAAAAACTGTTTATAGTAAGGCCAGTATTTAATCTAGGCCACTTACCTCCAATAATAAATATGTCTAGAACTAAAAATATTATTAAAATTAAAATTTATTTCCGATTAAAACCTGTTCACATGCCCTATATCAGTCTTTTGGGGCTCAAGGGTATTTATTTATAATTTTATTTCATATCCTTTCGTCCTATATTATATGTTTATCCTCCTACAATATTCGTCCTAAAGTTCCTGCTACAAATTGGAATTGCAAATCTACTCGTCTTTACATCAATATTCTGGAAAATAGGAAATAAATGAGTTGTATCGTAGGGCACAGTCAATCGGATACGGATCGATCGGTTTACGGATGAGGAACCGTATTTTGTCGTATTTATTTACCTTATCGTTTTGCTATCCAATTCGAATTCAGATATCTATTCCCCTCAGAACAGACATGTATTTTACATAAAAGAATGCTCTAGAGTTCGATGGGGAAGAACAAATATATATAAACAGACAATGATAAAGAAATAAGAAATAAGGCGGAACACAGGTTTTTTTATGTGCTATATACATGAATGACGATTTTACTGAATCTTAAAAAATGATTTTGTTTGTCGTATCTCAGAAGATACGGTCATGGTTGCATTGTAGTGGAATATAATTGTTATTATTATCTGATTTTCGTTCAATTGTTTCTAAACTGCATTGTCATTGGATCATCATGAGATTTCTAACAATAAGCAGTGGAATAATGTTTGAATGGATCGGAAGAACTTCGCCACCATTTCTATTCAAAATATGTCTATATATATATACGGTAAATAAATACCGGTATTTTAATGATATAATTTTCAGTAGAAAATGATGTAGTGGTAAATGGAAACTATTCAATATACTTTGGCAGATTTTCCTAACAACATAAGTACTATATATAATTCTCTTTCTTAGCTGACACTTTTCATCTGATTTGAATCTTCAATTTCCTTGAATTATTTGCAGTTCTTTTGATTTTCTCATCTACTTTAAAATCGCTGTGGTTTTGAATCATAATTATTTTATAAGCCTATTACACATGATGATGAGTGATACTAGAAAAACTTGACAAAATTAACCAGTCTTTATTTTTATCGTCATATTTCATGAAGACGATAGGGCCTAGGGGTAGAATTATCAATATTTTCAAAAAATGTAGAAGGTTAAAATACAATTATTTTGACGAAGATTTTTGTTTCATTAATTTGGATAATCGATTATTTCATCTAGAAAGACATATTTATTTTTTAACCGATTTTCATCAAATACTTGTGAATACTATTATAAAACTTAAGATTATTGAATCAAAATGAGGTAGGCCTACTTATAGCTGTTATGATATTATGACTTCAAAGTCACTCTAGTCAACCATCCCATCATCTTACATGTATTATCTATCTTTTTCAATTATCTCTTTCTGTTCACTTATTTTCATTTCTAGTTTCAAGTTTTGATATTTTCTATATTTATATCATGTACAAATCTTTGAATAAACATAAACATAAACTTACATGTATGAATTTTATAATATTCGAGATATTTAATTATATTTTTATTGGATTTAACGACGCACTGTACTGATGACAGAGATCTTTCTGCGTCGATGTATGAGATGATGAAGTGATTATTATGAATGGGTATTTTATTAGATGTTTTTTAATAACGGGAAGGAATCGGTCGTGTCCTTTTGTTAAGGATGCTGTGAGGGTGGGGGGGGGGGGGGGGTGCCACTTCATATAGTAGCCACTTCCATCATAATATCCAGACAAAATCAATGACCATCCCATGCAGTATTGACCTGAACGCCAAAGGGAAACGACGAAAAAACCCTGTCAGGATGGTCGACCAAGGCAGGAATCTCACCCCAATCTCCTGAATGACGGTTCAATGTGTTAACCATTCGACCACTCTTCTCAGTAATCTAATTATATCAAGTATATCCAATTAAAATCTAACATAAATAAAATGAAGATATCTTTAACCGTATTCTTGGCAGAAATATCTTATAAACTATAATATAATAAACACCCATTCACACCTCGCGGGGAATGCGAACATAAATAGTACAGCTTTGAAGTTTCCATCGAGTATCAAACTGTTATGAAAGAACAGGTCGATTCACCGGGTTTTATAGAGTAACTTGCTAATTGAAACAGCCGGCAAAGAAGTTCTGCATGCTCATTGTCACTGACTAGGCAGTATTTTAGTCCCCCATCTACGCAGATACAATACAACTGATTCATACAGAAATCTAGGTTGAATGAGGTATTGTATTTACATATATCCCGTATATATATATATATATATATATATATATATATATATATATATATATATATATATATATATATATATATTTTTACTTGTATCCGCGAAAGGAGATGAGGTTCCGAGCGACCGTCTCTCCTATCTATATAACTAACGCACTAGAGGTTCGGGCCGTCTCCATTAGAGGATACAATATAATGTTGCTAGATCGAAACTGTCGAGTGTTAGTGGTAAGGAATAGGGAAGACGGTCAATCAGGTATGTCAACAGTTGATAAAATATATTTCATTATATCATTGTCAGTCTACTGTTATGGAGAAAAGTGTTGATTTCACACCTCGAGTTTAAGTGGCGTCAATACTTAATAGGTTGAGAGAAGGGAATTTACACGTTCCGTTAGGATAGATTGGTACTATCTTTTTTTAGCTATGTGTGGTCTGATAGGTTGGATGAATTGAGGGCCGGTTTTACCGAACATTTATGTCTCGAGTTTAGATGGGAGATAAAATGTTTCCTCATTTAGTGGCGCCAATACAATGCAGATGAAGGCTATATAACTGGGAAATGAACGTTATCTTTTAGTATACTCTGGAAATAAATGTTTGGTAAAAACCAGATCTTATACTGATACAGATGGAACCTAGATGTACCGTTATTTATTTATTCATTGTGATTTGTGTGTATGTATTTATTTTGTATTTGGATATAAATTGCATGAAATAGCAAGCAGGAATATATATAATATATATATATATATATACATTTTAATTTCTTTCTTTGTGATAGCTTTCGAAATATATCAGATGGGGAAAACTATGAATAAAATACTGAGAATAATTCTTCATTATCCCGTAACTATCAATAATAAAAATTACATTGGATGTTAATATGGTTCTATAGATTTTAATTCATCCATTCATTATGGACCCTACGTATGAAAGATCTATATCGTTAAAATTTCATTTTATTTTACGTTGATACTTTAAAACCATCAATTCTTTAATCAAAAAAATTAAAATGTATCATTCAATCAAATGAAATTACAATAACACCCATATAATTATATACTCAAACCCTCTCTCGCGCTCAACCACAAATGTCCACCACCTTCTATCGTATCACACCTGATTCTTTCAACAGCATGGCTGATTTTCTCAAACTACCTACTTCGTTGTCGAAGATTGAAGACAATCAAAAACTAGCTTCCGTAAACAATTTTCAAAATAAACTAAAAACTTAAACTTACTCAAACTTTAAAATTTCCTCTGACCATTTCACCATTTCATTATTTATTTCATCATATTTTATTAAATAATTGTCTGTACATGCTAACTCAATATTTCTATATTCTGTAACACGCATCATTATGACATGTAAAATAAACATTATTATTAGCAGAACCATGAAACACAAGCAATAGAGGAGATATTGAACTCTTGGGTAACCATGGAGTCACGGACCGAACCCATCTTACAATGTTATTTTATACAGCTCTTCGGTATTGTTTTGTGAACCAGTCCCATCGCATCGTCGAGCTAGTTCGGAGAAACGAATACTTTTGATAGTTTATGACTTGATGTACTACATTATCTATAGGTATATATATGTAAAACAGAATATTCCGTTTTTGATTTGTTTCCTGGAAATTTGAATATCTATTTTTCACAATAACTCATCACAAGTGCTATGGATAGAATATAGGCCTCATAGACCTGTATATAGTATATATATATATATATATCTATATATATATATATATATATATATATATATATATATATATATATATATATAGATATATATATATATATATATATATATATATATATATATATATATATATATATATATATATATATATATATATATATATATATGTTCATATATATATTTATCATTATACATATTTATAGTTCATCAAACTTTCGCGTTCAGTATTATTGTGAAACATTTTCTAGGGATGACGCTTAAAATATTAATAATTTATGATATTATGAATTGAGTTCATCATACCCGACTTTATATCCCTAAAAAATAGTTGGACTATATTTTTACTTTTTTACTAACAATCACGTATTGACAAACGGCTTGAGGTTGTTTTTGTACATGCTTTTTTTATTTCGTGGGTGTATTTTTATGCTCACATTTCGACTCTGTCACTTGTATTCCGTATCAAGAAATTCAGATATTCCCACATCCCAACAATAGGAAAATTTGTTTTCTTATTTTTTCTTTTATTTGCATTTTCGAATGGCCATAAAGCAGCAAGGTTTCACGATGTTTTGCCGCGAACAACAAGAATATAAAAAAGCAATAGCCTCCCTCTCTCTCTCTCTCTCTCTCTCTCTCTCTCGCACGAGAAAGAGACGATGAGTGTGTTACATGTATATGTTCTCCCAGCGTGATGATGATCGCCATTACGCCTATTTGGGTGGGTTTGGCCCCCCTTATATAGCACGAAGAACGTCTCACGTGATGGACTGATGGTACATACACCTCATCAAACTCTCCCAAAATACAGACCAAGCCCTTTCTCCCGTTAGAGAGGCGAGCTAGGAGAGAGATAGAAGTAAGAAGAGAGGGAACATGGAGAGAAGAAAGTGGAGAGAGGGAGATAGACTTATATCTACGAAAGAAGGTGCTAACCACCCGCGCGCTATTGCTATGTGTGTGTGTGAGAGAGAGAGAGAGAGAGAGAGAGAGAGAGAGAGAGAGAGAGAGAGAGAGAGAGAGAGAGAGAGAGAGAGAGAGAGAGAGAGAGAGAGAGAGAGAGGGGAGGGAGAGAGAGAGAGAGAGGCGTTGTAAATCAGGTGGGGTCGCTTCGTTTTCAAGACGAATCATTTCAACTTTCTATCTGTATGATAATTGTGGTTCCGATCGAACGTCTCTCCTATACACCAAACCTAACGATCATGAGTTTCGATGTGGTATTAATCGTGACATGATGTCTGCGATCCAATGAAGCTTCACTAAAAGAAAAGAAACGATTTAATGTCATTATCTTTCATAATCGTTCAACTATGGTGTTGGTCTTTCGATCGACCGTCTTTTACATCTGCTGACTATATCGGTCGGCTGTGTAGACCCGTCAATAATCGTACTGTAAGGTGTTCTAGTTGATTTACTGTTTGAGAAGATGTAGATTGAAAAATATTGCCTGCTATAATAAGAATAGAAAAGAAAGTATTGTATTCAATTGAAAATGTTAAATTACAACTACTTTACTTTGCTACGTTTGACAAAAGTACCGACAGATAAAAGTATTATCCATTAATGATTGTTTATTACTACTATTTATCTATTTGTATAATTTTTTTACGATATAAAAACTAATCAATTATAAAAAGTAATAAATAAGCATGCCCTATAAATCATACACCTGTATACAGCAATCAATGTTTGCATGGGCACGACAAGGGGATGGGGCAGGGGAGGGAACGCTAATCAGTTCTTAATGAGTACTGATTGAATTGAAGTGTACATAATTAATGAGAAAGCTTGTTTCTCCCTCCTCCCACCCTTCATCTATTAAGAGTGAAATATAGACTGAGATGAAACATTCTTACATATTGATCAATATAAACCACTCATTCGAATAGTAAAATACATTATGTTTTCTATTCCTGTCGTAACATAAATCCTGCATTACATAAAACTAGGATAACGCCATATATGCGTTGTTAGACGAGCGAATAGTAATAGTATGGGTAAGAATGGGTAAAAACTGCTTCGAGTAGTACCAATTTAGCACATTTTATGTTTTTTCTTCAAAATGGCTGACCCGATCAAGGCGACAATTTTTAGAAATGTGTATCAAAATGTAATTAAACTTCACACAAAATTTCATTCTTTTGGAAAATAGAATTTTTTTCCGCCATGTTATTCTAATGGGTATTTTTGAAATTTCTAAAATTCATAAAAAAAAAGTTACCACCCAATAATGCCACAAAACTATACAGATCTAAGTTAGATGAGGAACCATAATGAAAAAAAGTTTGAGGTTGATAGCTGTAGCCGTTTGACCTGTGGAGAACCGACAAAAAACATATATAAAAAAAAAAAACATAAAAACGAACACCAATTTTGTTCAGTATGTCAAATTGAATCCTCGCTAAAGCTCGTCCAACAAGTCACTATTATTTATTACACTCATACAATGTCAATTAATCTAAACTCAAGGCGACACGTGAGTTCATATAAAGAGTGTATTGCCCTCGAAAATAAAAACAGATTGAACTTAATATTGGTAAAAATGTAATATAAACGTTTTTGAACCTTCTGGTCGGCATTACTTTCATGTCCTTCCCTGAATTTGACAGTAACCAAATCATATTATAAAGTAAACAATCTCTATGATTTGGAAAACAAAGAAAAACAAAGTGAATGTATTCCGAGTGGATCTGTATCAATAAAAGTGAGGAAAATGGGCCACTTCAGGATAACCAATACAGTTCATAATTCCATTTTCAAGTTATACACTATAGGAAAACGCAGCATTTGCGTTGGAAGAAGAGCGAGAGTGTATATGAAATACAATGGAAAAAATGGTAATGCTGTACGCACCTTGATTTTGAATATTTCAACTCACTATGCCTACCTGATTATCCTATAATTTCAATCGTTTCACGATATATTTGGTTCAATCTCTTAATCATCTTATAATATCTATATTGATAGTAGCTTGAACTGATGTAAAATATAAATACATTCTAGTTTTGAAAAACCCCGTAAGAAATGGCTGGGCGGAAAAATCTTGAAAATCTTGTAAATCGGACGAGCCGTTTCCAAGGAAATAATTATTCAGTGAATAAAGTTTCATAAATTGCTAGAAATATTCTTTATTCCATATTAATTCTACATTTTCATACTTCTAAGCTCATCTCACAACGCATATAAGGCGTTTTCCTAGTAAAAAAAAAAAACGTTTTTTTTTCAAGTATGCGGTTAAATTGAGTCTTTCCTTCGCTCATCCAATAACTTTAAAAACGCAGTTGTGTACTCTAGGCTATATTCAGTATTTCATACCTGGGTATATTATATCAGGTCCAACAATCCAACACTACTCCTAAACCGCATTTGTGCAACGTGTGAAATAAATGCCAAATTGTTTTATGTTGGTGACTTGGATATAAACTCAACTCTTAGAACGCGTCGAGTGTAGTCATAATAATAATATCTCTAGGAATGTGTGTTAATTAATATAGAAGTAAATTAATATCAGAATTTAACCTTCTAGCTTATAAATATCTGGTTACAAGATTTCTTCAAAACTGAAACAATAAAAAGTAAAATCGACGGAAATATTTATCTATGAAACAAAAGATAAACCATTAATCTAATTCCTAGCGAGTCAATTAGAAAATATGAGAACTGTGCGTATGCGTTCTAAGGCACGTGTTATACGTCACAATTCATGGCTTCGACTTATTTTGTATTTCATACCTATAAAAAGTTCACCAAAAAAACTGATATTTCGCTATAATCGACTGCTATGCTTTCTTAAATTATACTTGCTCTTTGTTATAATGTGCTCATTTATGAATATTGTGTTCAACGACTCACTGTTGTATTGGCTTGAAAGATATTGGCGATGGTGAATGATGAGAGTTGAAGGAAAATGAGAGGTCATTCTAACAGGTGTTTTGGATATAATGAGAAAGAAACGGTCGTGGCCTATCGTTAAAAAATCTTCTCTATTGACAGAATGGGAACCACGAAAAAACTCCATCAGGATAGTCGACCATGGCGGGAATGAAACCCCGGTCTCCTGAATGACGGTCCAGCGTGCTAGCCACTGGTCTATCCGTCTCAGTAAATGTGCTGATGTAAAAAATATTCCTTAAATTTTATAAATTGAATTTTCCCCCGATTACTTTCAAAATATTTTATATATTTATATATAATTATATTTGTATTTATAATATGCTCATTTATAAAACATTCCAACTAGTATGATAAATCGTGAATCGTGATGTGTAAAATATAATTATTTAAATTTCTGGTTAGAATAGATAGTAATTGGATATAGTCGGTGAGATGTAAATACTCATAAATGTGTTATATTACTTTTCCTTGTTATCAACTACTGACGTTTTATCAATTTAAAATGTAAATTGTTTTAAATTACATCACTACCATTCTAACCATTCATTACGCACAAAATGAACATTTCAGAGAACGATAGAATGCCTGTCTCAGAACAATACTAGTATCATTCAAATTCTTGTAATAACATGTATGTGAAACTGTGACAAATTTTGTGGTTTTGCGAATTAATTAAAATAAAACTATTTTGAGCTCAATGTGCGACATTTTTTATATATTATACTTTTTTTTTTAATAACATCGAAACTTGATACTTAATCATTGTTCCCCAATAAAAATTGTTCCTCATTATATATTATAAGTAACCGAAACCACGAATTTTTGATTGAAATATTGTGTATTGGCTAATAATTCTTCCCAGTTTTCTCATTCATCAAAGTTCTGAAGATGACAAAATCGAAAAAATCGAAACTATGTACAAAAGCAATGGTTTCATATTTCCGCAATATATTCTATAAGGTTGTGTTCCCTTTGAGCTAAAGTATAGAAACTATACACTTCAGTGAGAAAACTTTTCACTATACTCTCATCTAATATATAGGCCTAATCCAGTTTCTCTCCTTTAATTCATCTCCCTTAAATTCTAATCCCTTTCGTAGTTGAGTCATCAAAACATGACCGAAATTGCCACAACGAATATCAAATCTGCAAAACAGTTGGAGATGAGATTTGAATCTAATTATATTTGTATCAAGAAGGCAGTGAGGTTGAATCTATTAGTCCAAGTGTCAGTGAAATGGGCTCGGAGACAAAAGACAACACAACAATGTGACAGTTTATAACACCTGTCTTACGCTGTCAGGATTGTGTTCTGTGTTAGCGTGGGAGGCAGTGGCGAACCGGCCCATGTAAAGTGACGTCACTCAATGTTTTAAAGAGATAGACAATAATTTCCACCAATTACAATCTTTGATAATTCACTAGTTCATATACATTGGTTTGGAACGCGTGTGAGTCAATTGTTCCTTGAAGCCTCTATACAATATCCTCCTCAAAAAAAAAAAATTATAAGCTCTAGATTGTATGTGCACAGGCAGCGAAACCATGGTAACAAATATTGATAATAGAGTTCTCATATCAATTATGCCACTAACTTTTGCTTGATATCGTCAAGTATGCCCAACAAAATTGAAGCATCACGATGACGTATTTGATTATATTAATCTTTCTTCCACCAACTGGTCAAGTTTTTATGTATGCCAACGATATTGTACCAAATGACAGTTGGAAAAGATGTCAGAAGTAGAAGAAACCACCAATTTGATGAACGTTTTTTAATGAATGATTTGCAGTGATTGTTCAACTTGAATGCGTAACAAAATAAGTCATAATTGATACTTGCTAATACAGCTAGGCTATAAGCTATTTGTATAACAGCATCTACTACACTACTAGTGTGAATATTTTGTTTAAATTTTATTTTAAATTTTTTCCTGAATTCTAGCTATCATTTGAAATCATTTGTATGTATGGCTCTTATACATTAGTTCTTGTAGGCCTACGTTATGATGAACGGTACTGTGTTCTTTGGGTTAGTTCTGTGTGCGTTGGTCCAGGCGATAAAAAATTAGCAATGGTATTTTTCTTGTACTGACGTCCCCCAATGTTACTTGATATCGTCAAGGGGGCCTTGATACACATCTAAATAGAATTTCAAAGAAAAGACAACACACGTGGGTTTTAGAACACATCTAAATAGAATTTTAAAGAAATGACAACACACGTGGGCTTCAGAACCAAAACATTCAAAACCTGTCGATTTAATTAAAACAGCAGATTCTGAGCTTTTCACCACATTTATACAGTTAATGATTTTTGAGTCTTGTAAGACTAAGCATGAATGTTGATAGAAAATGACATATAATATAATAAAATATGAGTATTATATATTATCACCTTCGAATAGGGGGAATACCTTGAACAAAATATAAACTGACGAAATATGATGTATAATAATATATCAAAAGTAACACAGATACTTTAAATGCCTTATTAAAAATAAATTATTTATCAATTTTAATGTCCAATTCTTTTTTTCTTTAATAACATCGAAACTTGATACAAAATCATTGTTCCCCAATTAAGGCTATGGATGGAAGATTAGATCGTTCGAACGGGGCACCACGGGGGCGATCTTACCACCCCAAAGAATAATTAAAATATGATAACGCATTAACAAACAAATCAAATCTTGAATAAGGTAATAATTTCAGGGTCAGAAAACAATTCAAACATTCACAGTGGGGAGAAAAAATATTGAATCTTCTCATTATCTTGATCTTCTTCTTCTTCTTCTTCTTCTTCTTCTTCTTCTTCTTCTTCTTCTTCTTCTTCTTCTTCTTCTTGAAATCTTCTTCCATAATGTCCAATTCTAATTTATTTTTCTCATTCATCATCATCACTTTTGTCACTACTATATTCACGTTTATAATTTTATCACTTGTTTTTACTTTCGACTATTATAATTCCAAATTGATAGTAAGCTGGAGCTTCATGGCTGGCCATATGAGCAGCCATCATGAATGCATGATTTTGTTATTCTTCACGTTTAGCGTACGTTTATAGTCTTACGTTCACGTTTAGTCCTCTACGTTTCTCTTCTACGTGTAGAAAAAACTATTCAACTTTTATTGCACAAATTTCACAGGTAGCCCAATATAGGCCTACATCGATATCTAAAAAATACATTACTTAACTGTCTATATCTGTGAAAATGTTAGAACCCAATTCTATTTCACATATCTTTTGAAGGTTTTTCTTTCTTTCTCCAGTATTATAATATTGATATCTTACACATTCACAATTAAGATCACCAAAAAACTGCTGTTTCATTAATTTAGTAGTTTATTAATTATTTAGCATTATTGCTAATTTTAGCTTTTTAAAATTATGCTAATTTTATTCACTAAATCGACTCTCATACAGTCTCGCTGTGATCGAAGCCCCGGCCCGCCACTGGTGCAAGGGTTAAAGGCAAGGTAGAATCAGTGACGTGTTAATCAAGGTTAGATTGTATAGGATCAGAAACCGCGAACTAATCAAATAATACAATGCACAGCTCTCGTTACTCCAGCACGTGAATCAGCCATGTGGCAGCAATGTGTGGCGCGTGCGCAATACGGTCCATATCACATGTGGCGGGGATATAGAACAATCAGATTTTATCTCTCTGATGTGCCTGGTGGAGTGAAGTGAGGGGGGGGGGGGCTGATGTCGGGATTACGTGTAACATTGATGATGATTATTGTTTGCTTAACGACCCCACCAACAGCTAGGTTATATGGGGGTACGAATGAGCAGGTGATTATTGAACTATGAAGTGATGATTGGTGGAGGACGTTTACAAAAACCCATGCTTTATGCGGGATTCGAACCCTTCAGCTTCTGAAGCGGTGCCTCAGCTGACCGAGCTACCGAGAGTGGCTACGTGTGGCATTGTTACGTGTTATGGACTGTTAGATTTACCAATGGAATAAATCAGGTTTAAGTTAATTAGGACCTGTCACCTATGATATAGAGATACGCATGAAAAAAATAAAGAGAAATGAAAATGAAGAAAAAATCGCGAATTCATACATTGAACTTGTCACTATGATGCCCCGTCTAAACGATCCTACTTTCATTCACAGCTTTAATTGGGTAAACTAGGAAAACGCCATATATGCGTTGTTGGACGAGCGAATAGGAATAGTATGGGTTAAAATGGGTAAAAACTGCTTCAAGTGGTACCAATTTCGCACACTTTATGATTTTTCTTCAAAATGCCTGACCCGATCAAGCTGAAAATTTTAGAAATGTGTATCAAAATGTAATTCAACTTCACACAAAATTTCATTTTTTTGGAAAATAAAAGTATTTTCTTTTTTTTCCCACCATGTTATTCTAATGGGTATTTTTGAAATTTCTAAAATTCATAAAAAAAAAGTTACCCCCCGATAATGCAACAAAACTATACAGATCTAAGTTAGATGAGGAACCATATTGAAAAAAAAAGTTTGAAGTTGATAGCTGTAGCCGTTTGACCTGTGGAGAACCGACAAAAACACATGAAAAAAAAAAATAAAAAAAATAAAAACCAACACCAATTTTTTTCAGTATGTCAAATTGAATCCTCGCTAAAGCTCGTCCAACAACGATTTTGTATCAAGTTTCGATGCTGAAAAAAATATATATATACCAAAAACATTTACACAATGACTGAAGAATGTCTAATAAAAAATAAAACTCATTCAAAATGAGTATATAGGCCTACACGAGGCCACTAGAGTATAAAAAGTCAAGAGACTAATATAGATTGTTAAAATGTTTTCTCGGAATTGAAAATAAATTCTTCCATTTATATTATGCATTACTATAACCACATACTGTGAACAACGACGACGACTAAACGATAAACGAGAATAAGAAACGTGGTGTAAAGAAATCACAATCGTCACAAGTAGATTACGCGTTAGTGGTCGACTCGAGGCTCTTATGTGGTAGATATTAGATAACATTACAGGATGTTTGTGCGTTAGTGTGGTCTACTGTTTTAATGCAGAACAAAAATATATCAACGTTAAATTTTTTATCGGAAGATAATATTATTACTTATCAATGACAACATTGATCCGTACTTACATCCAAAAAGTCTGACTAGCTTGTTTGCGGGGGTTGAAAAATAAATAATAATGATACGATTGACTACACAGTTATGAATTGAACAAAATTATGTGGTAAGCCTACAGAGACAACTGAGTAAAAATATCATTGAACACCTAAAAATCTAAATATAAACTTGTAAATGTAATGAAGTTATACTAGAGGGACTACATTGAGAAATAAATAGCACATCTTACACATTATTAACAAGAATAAAACGTGAGGAGTGGATATAAATTATTAGAATATAATGAAGTTTGGGACAAAATAGAACATTAAAAATGCAGTTGAATTAAACCAGTATTCGTAATCAAATCATCAGAATCAATCAAATCATTGGAAATGAACCAAATCAACGAAATCAAACAAAGACAATAATAAATAACAATAGAAGAAAAAATAGTGTAACTAAACAAATCATCCAATGGAATAAGAAATATCAGTGGAATCCAAAAATAATTATTCGTTATCCCGGAATCAAACTTTACGTGCAGACCAAAGTATCAAGATATTCCCCCCTTTTTTTTACACCTTTTGGTCTTTATCAAGTTGGCACTTCAATATCAGCTGTGCATTTCGTTCACATCGCATTTTCTCTCCACTTTGTATGAACCAGAACCTTACAAAACTTATTACATGTCACTCAATCATGCCAGAGTTCCTTATCTAATTTGCATGACATCTTTCCCAGCCATTTAACTTGGCAATATCTAATTACGTCATTCTGACATGGCATGGAGCGAGTGAGAGGGGGCGTGTCCAACTGCATGTGGGCGTGGTTTACGTGTTATCACATAAAAGACAATGACATAACATGAGAGGGATATGCACCGTAATAATTGCACTATAAAGGCCTTCCTGTCGAATATATCAAATAAGTGAACTTTCCGAATTAGAAAAGCGCAACTAATTTGAGCAGCCAGTTACATAAGATTCGACTACTATACGATACGTATCCGTTTTGATATTTATTTCATTCGTATACATTTTCTTATTTTAACTTAATCGTATACGTTTTGACTTGTGAACTCTTTTATAGTATTTTGAGTTCTTCTAAAGTTCGAAGAATAGTTTAATAATATATCTATGTTTAACCACAAAATTCAGAAACTCACATTACACGTATATGAATGTACGAAACTATGTACAAAACGGTATGTTGGAAAAAATTCAAATAGTATGTATCAATTTGTCATATCGGTTTCTTAATTTTCACGAAAGAAATTTCTTCGAACGAAAATCAATCTATATTGACGGTTGATTACACAAGTACTTGTATCCACGAATACAAACAAAATAATTTAAAATTTCTGTTATAATCATTATACCAACTAACTAAAATTTTATAATAATAGGTATATATAATGTCTATGCAGAAAAATTTTGCATATGAAATTGATGGAGAACTAGCAACAACGAATGCTATGGTGTCTCAATTGTTACATTAAGTACATGTAAATGAAGTTGATATGACGTTCAAACGATTTTTGGTACAAAGTGACGTTCAAGTGAATTAAAAACTTTCTTGCATTTATAACTCATTTCATTCTACCTAAATTAGAAAAAGAGAATTAACGAGTCTGCTTCAAACAGCTGTGGGCCTATTTAGTTAGGATTACTTCTGTTGTAGAAAAAAATGGGTTCTGAAACACTTCAGTATATGGAAAACCTTAAATATTTTATGACGTGGACTTATAAGATAATAGGTCACCGCCAATAAATCATTTATGAATTTAATTAATGGCCATCAACGTCACTAATAATTACTATTCTAACTTAATCGAATCATAATTGCACTGGACTCAATCCACTTCGGTAAAATCACGTTTGAAAGTGCTAGTGAATGGCTTTTAAAATGCCGCTAGCATTTCCTCTACAGTAACTCTAGTATAACTTCCAATACGTTTAATAAGTAATTAGCTAGTAACACCTGATGCTGAAATGCATCAACTGTTGCTTCAATAATACACAAGAAGTTCAGGCGGAATAGCACAGGAATACTGAAATAATAATAAAACAGAATTGTAACTAAATATGGAAATAACTAGTTAGTTTCGGGTTGATCCAACGCCTTCTTTTATAGAGGCACTGAGACGGGTGGATAAGTCGCTAGCGCGCTGAACCGTCATTCAGGAGGCCGGGGTTCGATTACCGTCATGGTCGACTATATCCTCACTGAGGTTTCACATAGTTTTCCTCAGTTATTTTATTTGACCCCTCTCCAACAATGATGGCTGATCAAATCCTTTTGGCTGCCGGATATCTCCTAGTCTACATATTCTTCGCTTTCCCATACTCTTTTTTTTTCTACACCTTTTTCTCCCCAATCCAATCTTTACATCTTCTTCCTATTCTGCTTACGCTTTCAAATATCTGGTCACTGAATCTTCCCCGTGATCCATTTTCAAATTATTTCCTGGGTATTCTCTCTATAGTTACATCCTCCTCAAATGCCATAATGATTTTTTTCAAATGTACGTTGTAGCTAAGAATCGCGGCCAAGAGTAATCATCAAAACAAATATGTTTGCTTCTGAACAATAGAATCGATGGAAAAACATGCACATTATGAGTTGAGTCATATTGCGCTTCCATTCTAATAATAGTCACTGTAATTGTTTCTGCATGACGTTTACTCTTGTGGTGCTACCGGAAGTGCACTCAGGTAAGTCCGTGTGCGATGTGCGCAGGCGCGTGACAAGGAACCGGAAGTCAGACCATCCGACCAACTACAGATGAACTTATCCTCTGGTGTAGATCAGTTATTGAGATAAGCGAGAGCGTTTATTCATGGATTGTGATACAGTACAGTCATAAAGACGGTGCATCGAGAGATGATGATGCACATGAGTATCCATAAATGGACCAAACTGTTTTATGAGTCTAGTGTAGCTTATTGGGTATTGGGATATAGAGTTTATAATGAATTAATGACCAATATAATATTATGGAAGTAGAATCTACTTCTTTGGGCAGTTAGAAGCATATACAAATGCACTTATGTAAGTGGTTTTCATTCACTCACTCAGTCATTCATTTATTTCATTCGTTCGTTGTGGGCCTAAAACTGAATAGTATACGCTATTTATTGAGTTGAAGAAAATGTATCACTGTATAAAATATAAATATAAAATTAATTATTATTATTATTCGTTCTAGTGAAGAAAATGCAAAATTGTTCCTTGCATAACACCTATTTTTATTGGAGTTTTGAAAAAATCCAACGTCAATTAGATGTCATCATACAGTACGTCTCTAAAACCCAATATAAATAATTAATTACATTGAAACAAAACTCTTATTATTTGCGTTATTCCTGTTTGCCTAGTTCACTTTTCACCCAATTGGTACATAAATAATTAATCAGTTCGATCTGACATAATATATAGTCCACAGATAGAAAAAAGAGGAATTATAATTATTCATCAAATTATGGTTCGAAAAAATAGACGACAATAGGCCTGGATACAAATTTAATTAAAAAACAATGGATACACTTTTATACTTATATAGATAACATTTAAAAAAAAAGCCTGTATAAAACAATATCCCGCAAATTATTATCTCTATCTGCCACATAATATTCGTAGTGATGATAAGAACTGTACTCCAAACATACATGTCAATGAAATCACGAACTGGAAGAGCAAACCTCCTTCCTTTATAATTATTAAATTCATAAATATCATAAATTATCATATTTACTCCTTTCACTAACTAATGTTATCAACGTCGTTCACAGTGACTGACTTCTTTGATGTGTTGTATAACACAATAGAGTGAAGGTTGAACACACCCGAAGTTAATGTTAATGACTAGAGAGAACGGCCGATCGGAACCAGACAATGCGTGTATATAGGTTCTGGGTGAGAAGACGAATTAGGGACCAAGTGGTAAAACAATGTAAGTGAACGAGAAAGGTTAATATACTTCACGTATGAAAAAGTTGATTTGTTTAGGTGGTACCCGTGGGGATATGCTTATCCTAAAACGCCTTTATATAGAGGGTCAGCGGCTGTATCTTGGAAGATACCAACCGTGTAACTTGGAAATATACACAGGTTTTTGCGATGAACCCAGTAATTGGTGAACTTTGTTCGTACGTTGAGCTTTAATTAAATTTAATGACTTGTAATTGTTTTAATGAAAACCAATACTTTTATTCTTATTTTAACTGATTTTCGTATTTAATCAATCAAATAATCGTTCAACCGTTTAAATACGATCCTGAACATTTATTCCATGTCTTTATTGGGAAACAATGACTTCATGTCAAGTTTTCGATGAATGATTTAAAAAGTGAAAAAAGGTAAAAAAGTGAAAAAAGTAATTTCCAAGACATAAAGATAGCATGTTTATTGTACCTGGTACCTGTACTTGATTATTTTATATCGATTTTTTCAAACTGGGCCTATATTATAACTGGGTCTAACCCATATTGCTCATTTAGTATATATATATACATGGTCAATTTTCAAGAATATACTAAGAATATACTTTTTGAATGTTGATTTCACAATATATGTTGTTTCTTCAGAAAAAATATATATATAACTTTGAGTCATTCTTGATGACTTAGTGGTAGACATACATGGTATACTTAGAGGTAACTTAGGTACAATAAAAACAACACAACGCACTCCCTATTGAACTATATACCAACACATTCAGCATTTTTACGTCACGAGCGCCTTTCCCTCAAGACAATGACTTATTTATAGCGTTTCCCTTTTCTCCATTAAAACAACAAGTGTCATAGAGAGTGGTATGCATTCAAGGCGAAGAATAGGTGACAATAGGAAAGAATAGCGAAGGAGAGGAGAATAGCATACAAACTAGGATAAGTGGCGACGAAAAAACGGCGAAATTAATTTCAAACAAGAAGCACGATTGCACGTTTTTTTCCGTCCCGGCAAGTTACGGGAACCAGTCAGAAACCCCACGGAACGTTCCTGACTGGTTCACGAGACGATGCATTCTAAGATTGTCAAAAACCAATAGAATGGCTCAAAATTTTCCGCCCCAAACTCCGTATGTATGTGCAAGAAAGCCATATACATATTTGTTGATACATAATTGTTATCTCTATAAGTGTACTTGTAATCTGCAATGTATGGAACGAAATGAAGAATAAACAATAAATATATATATATATATATATATATATATATATATATATATATATATGATATGATATTTTGATTCACAATAATGTCCCCCCCCCCCCCTCCTTCAGATCCAAGTTCCTACGCTCCTGTCTATATAGTCTTTCTTCCGACTACCATTAAGACTCGACTTCTAGCGTTTTCAACCACCCAAGTGTCACAGTGACATATCTCGCGATGTGGTACACCAGCTACTGTCACTGTCACTGTGACTTGACTCGACTGTCTCTAATGCCCAACAACCACAGCTCTCTATCAGGGATGAAGCCGGCGCGCGGAGGAGGAACCGACTCCCACTGGGAGGCTGCCTGAACTGAACACACGTGTACACTCTCGTTGTCATGGCAGCTAGACGATCTTACAACCAGACTAAATGGCATGTGTCGTTGTTGGAAATGCGATCAATCTGTGATAATGTAAGGATTTGTTTCTCTGAAAACGCATGGATTTTCAATACTTTTTCGAATGTCCGAACATGTTTTTGAGTTTTTCAGTTGTTGTATTGAGCTAGTTGATTTCGTTAGTTTTCGATGGTATGGTTAGCTATGGAAAAAGCAGTTGCGTATCAAGCAATAGATCCGGGGTTCGATTCCCCGACGAAGTGGTATTTTTCAGTGATAATAATATGCATTGTATCAACATCAAGTGCTGTACGTTTCAGCAGAAAGTCATGTAGGCCTACTTATATGTATACATAAATATACGCATGCTCAGTAGATTGGGCATACTTAAAACCGATGTATTCATTTTCTAGACATTTGTGAAAATCGATTTATAGCTATTCGAGTTTTAAAAATTTATCGGTTGAACTCTTGAACTGTTTGTACGAATCGATGATAGGCTATAACTACAATCAGCATGAGAAACTTAGTTTGTTATGTTTCAACACACAAAAATGATATGATAGTTCGGGATTCATTTTCAATATTTCTGTTTCAATTAGAAGACTGTTATTTGAAAATACATCAGAAACAAAAACCGTTCGAAAAGGTTTCCTGACGTAAGTCGTCATGGAAGTGGGGCTTGCATCGTACTGGTTAATTGTTGGTTTTAAAAACAAATATGTACCTAACTGTAAGGCCCGGTATTACCAAGTCCAGTTAGCCTTTATCTGAGAGTTAGTGAACACAAATAGCATGGGTAACCATGATGATAACAACTTTAAACTGCCAGTTAGAGTTACTCCCACGTTGGTAATACCGTACCTAAAACGAATATAAAATTAAACTTTTCACAATGTCATTCATACGTAAGGGGTCATGTATTTGGCACTGTTTGTCAGTCGAGATCGGTCTTCCATGCAGACTACTTCACTTTGTTGTTTATATTTCTTGTTTTTCCCATATTTTAACAAGTTTTTAATATATTTGTTTCTTCCGCCTGATGAACTCAAGAAGCTCTTGCTGAATATTGCATTACACTGTTTGAAGGAAACATCACTTGAGACGTTAAGACGTTATAAAAAAGTTCAATTACGCATGTTTCACATTTTAAACTCCTCTTCAATGAGGGTTATTATTTTAATCAAATTCATATAAATTTTAGAATTAGATTATAATTTATATATTTCAAGTTTAAAGAAGATTACATAATTTATGGTTATTTTCTATATTGTTAATGTAGGCCTCCGGTGGCCGAAGAGTATGTCGAAATTGGTCAAAATAATTCTGTTAAAAGCCACCCTCCGTATCTCAGTCAACTAAGGCACCGCTTCAAAAATTGAAGTCACCGTTGTGCATGAGTTCCGCAAAACTCATAGATTTTTGTAAACATCCTTTTACTCATCATCACTCATAATATTTCCATTACAACCTGCATATTCGTATCCCCAAATAATCTAGCTGTGACGTAAAAAATAATCCACCCATCATTTTTATAAAAAAGTATCTCACTATTTTGATTGACAAGGTCAATGTCCAATTGTCCCCGATCAACCATTACCATAATGTTACGGTTCGTTGATTCTTTCTTCTACCTTTGCACTCTCCAACATTAAATTCTCCAGGGATATCACTTCTGCCAACCCAGCTAATCTAATGCAAACTAAAACATCGTTTCTGTTAGACTCTGACCTTTCATGTCCCATGAGATTTCAGTTGGTAACAGTGCACACAGTAGCATGCGTGAGGTAACGAGATAATAAAGGTGTGTGTGGTTGGCAACAGAATAAACATGCAAAGGGCATTTATAGAACATTATCTAGGAAATTGAATAAGTGTGAACTATCAACTAAGTAATATTTGTCATAAAAACATCATTTACTAGGAAAACGCCTTATATGCGTTGTGAGATGAGCTTAGAAGTATGGAAATGTAGAATTAAGAACATTTTGTCAGCTCAATGTACATATACAGGCCATGGATCACTTCAAAAGTTCAAAAACCACGGCTGCCTGTTGGTATATGGACCTTGGTTTCCAAACAATTAAACCAGTGCCTTCTTCATATCCATCACAGATTTTAAACGTTTTAATTTATTGGTGACACTTGTTGCTCACATTTAATAGTTTCTTAATTGCTTTTCTTAATTGCTTTTATTGATGTGTAAAAAAGTACATTAAAAATTAGTTTTCTTCGTTGTTTCACATCCGATTGTTCCATAAGTCGCTTAAAATGTGTATGATAGTTCTTTCCACACTCAGTATAAATTTGAGAGCTTTTGAAAAAAATAAAATTCCAAGTATTTCTCCCCTGGCCTATTCTTATGGGGAATTTCCATACTTTCCGATTTTTTTCCGGAAAATCCGTTTGACCGATTTTTCTGAAAAACAATCCCAACCTATTCTGGTATAACACCAATTTGTAAAAAAAGTTTCGAGTTGATTGAAACTTTTTCCTGACCTGTATGCCGCGTACAAAATTACACACACAAAAAAAAAAAAAAAAAAAAAAAAAAAAAAAAAAAAAAAAACATAAAAACCAAGCCCAAAATTTTTCGGTATATGGAATGAAAATCTTCGCTACGCTCATCTAATGAATGAATAAATAAATATCAAGAATAAAAAGTGAAAATCATGAATGAAGTTTGTTGATTTTTATAGATGGTTATCACGAAATAGATGTATTCAGGGACGTCGTTGTCCAAGGTGGGGCGCGCGCCCCCCCAATCGTCATTTGCGCCCCACCAATAATTCATCCTTCTACAAAAAATATATATAGGCCCATGTATGTTGACTCGTGTTGACCTACGAATAACACACAATGAAATATTTTGCTGGGAGACATCACGAAAATAACTTCGGAAATGTCCAGAATGGTTCAACTATTACCCTCCAAAACTGCTTGTAGATCGCCACAATCACTCAGAAAATACCATATTTCGAAAAATTCCCTGCGTGACTTTGGTGGGAAGAGGTAAATCGCAAAATGGCTAAAAAATCCGCATGATTCAATTATTGAAAATAACTTCCGACAATATCCATAGTGATTCAATTATTTGCCTCCAAAATTGCTTGTAAATCGACCAAATCACTTTAAAAATAGTACAAAAAATTCACTGTGGGGTTCCAGACCCCATTTTAGCGCGCGCCTAGTGCCCAACCTGTGCCCCCCCAGTACACAAATCCTAACGACGTCCCTGGATGTATTCAATTTAAAAGGAACTAGAACATAATTGAAAACGACATGATATAAATGGGAACCGTGTTAGATTCCTTCATGTTCAGATTTTCAATCAAATATAAAGAATATTATCACAAAAAATTAAATGTCATGCAAACAAAATATCGATGCTATTATTGTTGTTTTATTATCAACCCCACCAACAGCTGGTTTATTTGGGGATACTGATTATTGGATGTTGATAAACACATGTCTAAAAACATTGAAATAAGTTTGAAAACTTAAATCCCAATATTTGTCCATATATAAGGTTATAGAAGTATAGTCCACAGTACTTTTTGTTCATGTAGATATTCTTAGTGAAAATCAGTATTCATTTTTATTTTTAGGTTATGTTATCGATTTTGAAATATGTATTCTTTAGTTTTGTGTAAGATTTGACAATCGCCATCAATTAAATGTAGACTATATAATTACATTTAAAAAAAAACTAATACAAATACAAATATTTTTTGAAATTGAAGTGTTTCTGTATATTTGGTTATGTATTATTGCAAGAGACTTACGTAAAACAACAAAGTAAACTAGGATAATTGGTCACGAAATGAGAGATACGTAATTAGATCAGTTTTTACGACAGTTTCGTGAGAGAAAATGGCAAAACATGCGTCACGTCTCAATTCTTAAAAACAACTATTTTAATGAACTTATACGTGTATTTCAATTCCAACATTTTCTACAAATAACAACAATGTGCTCGCATAGCTTTCATTGTTGGTTGTCAGTAATGGCAGTCTACCTAAATAAGATATAAGGTATACACACACACACACACACACACATATATATATATATATATATATATATATATTGAATCTTGGTGGTAGCTTAGGTGAGTGTATAGAGCATTGGGATCATACCAAAAGATACTGGTTCACAGAGTGGTCACATTTTGTATGATTCGACATAAACGTGCATATATATATATATATATATATATATATATATATATATATATATATATATATATATATATATATATATATGTATGTATATAAATAGGCCTATATATAATAAATTCACACATCACATATAATTATTTATTTCTATTAACTTCGAAAATTGTATGCCAAGTCATTGTTTTCCTACTACGTCTAAGGATGACAAGGTAGTTCCGTTCGGACGACGAGACACCACAAAGGTCGTATAATTTAACTAATTATATTGTGACGCATTCAACTAACTGTAAATAGCAAACTAAGAAGCTCAAAAAATATGCAATTGTTTGTGTAAGAGACATCATTATGGAAGATAAGATTATCCCAAATGACCTTGTAGTTTGTGGGGTCGTTTCTATAAGAACCATCAGGGCTACATCATCACATCAGTGTTGGTCCCACTATTCTCCAATTTGTATCAGTCTTATTGATATTTATTCTGTTGTGCAACAAATTATTCAATCATTTATCTTTGAACTAATAATTAAAATAATTCAAATAAAATAATTTGAAAAAATTAATAATACCAATTTACTTCAGGCATGTTTCATCCATGGCCTTAATTTGGGAACAATGATTTTGTATCAAGTTTCGATGTTATTGAAAAAATATATTATAAAATATAGCTGATAATACTGAAAGTAAGAACATTAAATTGCTATAACGTGGTTTTTGTTTTAATAATTCCGTGATAACATAATGGGAAAGTACACTAATATTCTTTTCATGAACAAATATGGAATTCATTTCATTTTATAGTATAAATACTATAAAATGAAATGAATTCCATATTTGTTCATGAAAAGAACATTAGTGTACTTTCCCATTATGTTATCACGGAATTATTAAAACAAAAACCACGAAAGAGTAATTGTTTTTTTTTCCACATTGTTACTGAATCGTTTCTCTCTCTAGCCTAACATGCCTAATCTTCGCTATAATTATAATGTTTGTTTTTATTTTCACCTCGTCTGACCGACTCACATACAAAAGTAAGTCATATATACACGTAATGATGTAGCTGAGAATAAACAGGTCAAATCTTATCTCTGTTCATTCATGGTCCACGAAGCTGTATTCGAGATGGATTTCATGTTGTTGTTGTTGTTGTTTTAGTTGTTTTATTCACGAGCTGACGAGGAGGTTCTACGTGTGTTGAGGTATGGAGTGGTATTCAATTGTAAAATATAATGGATTTATTTATCGAATTATGTTATTGTGAATATAAATGAGGAACAAAACAAATAGTCAATTCTCAATTTTCGAAATGAATATAATTTATTTGAATGATCCATATTCATTTTAAAGAAGTTCGATTTTTTATTATTTATTTTCTATAGTCCTATTATTCACACAAACAAAATGGCTTTATTAGCAAAATAAAGGACGAAGTATTATATCATAATTTTAGAATAGGACTACAAATAGTTGGGTAAATTAATTTATCCAACATAAACTTTCTACAATGAGGTGACAAAGTGAGAAAATGATTCAACGACGAAAATATGTGAGTTGATGAAAATATAATTTTTAGTCGACAATTGTCTTGTCTCAAACGAAGTAAGTAATTATTGTTAAATAAGACGGACAAACAATATCCAATAAAAGGCCATATTTGATAAGTGATACGTCGATCGTTGAGAGTCCACTAGTTCGTAGTGAATTAATAGTTTAAAAAAAAAGCCAAAATAAATCTCATCCGACAATCATCAAATAAAAACAAACTCAATTGGAACTCACTCCACAGCCTTCCTATACATCCAACCGCCTTGCAAACTCCACATTCATCTCAACTCTTCAAACCTCCTTGCGAGCAACTAACAAGACACGATATTCCCATTACACAATCAAACCAACAGTCAAACGCCGCCATTATTACCCTTGACAACCACTAAATGATTGATCTACCACACAGTGACAATCATTTCATAATTCGAACGTGAAAAATGTTTCCATTCAACTTGATTATTTATATTGTGTGCCGTGAAATTTCAAAATGTCGATTATTTGACATCGAAACTCCGGGATGTTAGTGTAGATTGATAGGGGAGACGGCCGATCGGGAGTGGCATTCCTAATCTTATCAAGAGGTGATATCGAGAAAGGTTTCATGATTAAGTTACAGCTATAAGAGGATTTTAATTTTATATTTCGTGACACTTTTAGTTGAAGGTCTTCTTCAAGTCTGTATCCGTTGAATTAGTATTGACGTTGAGGTGTGTTGATCCGTTAAGAATGAAATATGCGAAAAGGAAGGCGCGAACCACCCTTGCGTTAGTGGTGTGGTATAGAGGAGACGGTCGATCGGGACATGACGTATTTACATGACGTCTACATGACGTATTGTGAGCTTATTATTGCTAGGAAAACGCTGTAGACCACATTCATTTTATTTTGGTAGATCGGATGAATATGACAAAATTATGCTAGCTGATTTTTTTCTAAATAATTGACGCGAATGATTTGAAAGTTTTAGTACTGTATAAGTTATGCCTATTCTACCAAAAACAATTGAAAAAATTGAAAACACAATTTTCAAAATGAACCATGAGGTTTTCTGTAAAAACCAGCTAGCAATTATCAGAAATATGCCATAATAATCTACTCTATTAAAAAACAACTGTCATAAATTTAGTCACAATCATAATCTGGTTATGACCATGGGTGGTCGACCATGGAGGGAATCGAAACCGGGTCTCCCGAATGACGGTTCAGTGTGCTAGTCACTCGCGACCACTTATCTCAAAATACAAATTTCGTTAAGTTTGGTTAAATTGGTTTTAATATTCACAATTCATCTCAACTTCATCTCAACATTTCTCAAATATTTGTCATTTGTTCTGGAGGATTTATTATCGTACGTACAGATATGAATCAACGAACTGTTGATGCGACGGCGACGACGACAATGGATCTTTGATATCATTACACTGCGTCGTTAAAACCCAATATATATATATATATATATATATATATATATATATATATATATATATATATATATATATATATATATATATATATATATATATATATATATATATATATATATATATATACATCTATATATATCTATCTATCTATCTATATCTCTATATATATATATATATATATACATATAAAAAAGTGATCAGCATTTCGTATAGATTCAAGTCCAAGCCAAGCCCGATGAACGAATGTCAAAATTAGACAGTATGTAAGAATTACTCACCAACACGTTCTCGTAGATGTGTGTATCAGCCGTGAGGATCGCGCGAAGGTTCATCCGTAGCTTGGAGCTTGAAGTTCGCGGCTTCGCGCCTCATGCTTTGCTTTTGGCGTCGTTCGTCAGAGAAACCCGACAACGCTATGGCCACGATGTTGAGGTTAGAAGACCCCAATTATTAGCACTGGTTGTTGCAACCTGGAATAGAAAGAAATCGAAAACTTGGGTTTAAAAAATATTTTGGAACCAAATTTAGAGTGGTTAAAAAAATTGAAGTAGGCTAAAGCACAAATGGAAATTACTGAAATATAGTTATTTAATTTAATTGTTTGGTTTAATGACGCACTAAATGATTTATTTTAGTATATTTTCCCCTGGGAATATTTTTTATATATATTTTGTCCGCCAAAAAGTTAAGGGTATTATTTCAGAGGATATTTTTTTGTCCTGCGATATATTTTCAGTGATTCATTTTTAGTACAGTGAACCCAACCCCCACAAACACAAATATATTTACCAGTGAGCGGAAGGGCGTCGGAACACTTTGAAAGTTTGGGAGGGGCAAGCTCAACAATTGAGACCCGCGGGGGAACAAATAAGCTAATGAAGTTGAACAGATAAGTGAAAAAAGAAATGACAGCTAATTTTAACAAAGTGGGTTTCAACAGGAAACAACGAGACAAATTGAGTCTTGCAAGACCATTTTCTTGCCCCCCTTGCCCCCTCGGCCAAAAGTTGGAGGAGCGACGCCCCCCCTCCCCCCGGTTCCAACGCCAGTGAGTAGGCCTACCCGAAATAAAATCGACTTCATTCTACCATCCTCTATATTTAATTTCAACCCACACACGATATATTTTATATTTACCCACCGGCGTGAAATTTCATAATACTATCTATGACTGACTATACACATACAAACTTTCAAAGCTTTCCAGTGATTACAGTAGGATTTACAAAACCCGAGTGGTGTGCTTTTCCATGAATCAGGCAACCCGCATTACCTGGAAATTGTTGTTTCCGGCTACACAAAACCGAGTATTGGTGATTGAAGAGTCGAAACTCTCTATATTCAATGAAAATAGATAGGGTAGACGGTCAATCGGGACCGTAATAAATCCTCAATAAAATAATCCCATGTATAAGCCTATTAAGGGTGGAAAATCCTTTGCAAGGGTTTTTACAGAATCGATGTTTACAACTCTAGTGAAAAGTTTCACTTCAAAGGGATAGTCAGGTTTGAATAGGGATGATATTTACAAGCAGGTATCTCCCCTATCCATTAGTTATAACTGTCAGGTGTCTCGATCTGTCAATATCACCCGAAAGGTCATGCTAGAAATGATTATGCTTTTGTACGTAATCAAAATGTTGAGTTCAGCAAATATTTATGGTAAATAATTACAAGAAGACCAGGTTTGTATAGTTTATTAGTTGGGCCCGAAGTAAAGATAGATTACATATTCTGAAGACATTCAGGGCAGCTAGTGAATTAGCTCAGAATTTTTATCCCCTTCCTCCCCCCTTCCCAATCCCCATTGAAAAATACGTGTTCTACAGTTGTATATTTTGACTATTCAATATTTTCGTAATTTTTATGGTCAACTTATTATAAGCATTTATAACCAGAATCGTTCCTTGGAACTGAATTGTATGCACTTTACTCTCGATACGTATCTAATCAAGATATAATATCTAATTTCAGTATCATATAATCTAATTTATAATTCTGACAAATGTTTACCAGTAAACAATTCATCAACAACCCGAATCCTAATATTGATGTGGAATGTTATTTCAAATCAAACAAAAGATTTGTTTGATGGCAAAAACCGATTAAAATTAATTATTGCAGAGCTTAAAGCGATACCAACATTACAATAATATTATGCTGAATGTATTTCGATTGACGATTGAGTGTTGGTTTTACGATCAGTGTTATTCCAAACAGCATATGTATACACTAATTGCTAGATAAGTGTAATCATAGTTATGAGTCGAACGGAAAAAATCTGAAGATATAAAATAAATTAGGTTATAATTATTAAAGAGATCTACGAACATATTCTGGTGGACATATCCGGTGCAATCGGTGGTCAATGTAACCAATTTTCTCGGTAGAGGGTCAACGGTTGAAATATATAAATAAACGGCTAAATTTCAGAATTCAATTTCTATACTGATTTATTTTAATAAATTAATATAAATTGACTTTTTGTATGATAATATTGTATAGGCATTAGGTTTGTTTCATCAAATCAATTTCTTATGAACCTGGCACTTCCACTGAAAACTATTGTAAATAACGGCCCTTCCACGAAAAATAATAATCCACTCAAATTCATCCTAGCACAAATTTAAATCTAGATATGATGTTTTCATACATCTCATATATTTAATTAATATAAATTATCTACAAATTCATTACAAGATTACAATTAATATTACACATATTACACAGAGTCAAACTCTGTAATAATAGTTTTGAACAATCAGCGACCTAGATGCTTTGTACTGAAGCTTATCTAATCGTGGCAGAACACATGCCTTTGTGCCATGTTCAGGTTCTTCAGAGCAATATGCCATGATATGAACCGTTGTTGTTCATTTTGTGAATGTTTTTCTGTTTATATTGAATTGTTATTGCATTTTAAACAGTTTTGTTTATCATTATTCCCATGGGTTTGTACAGCGACATATTGTCTGCTATATAAAGAGAGTGCACGTAAATCAACCATTATCATTGATAAATGTGACCTATATTTAGCCTGTGGCATAAACCAACTATCAGCTAGCTTACAGTTAAGTTATTATTTAGTGAGCTATTTAGCTATTATATATATATATATATATATATATATATATATATATATATATATATATATATATATATATATATATAGTTACTTAGTGTATATACACACAATGCACACATTGGTTATTATTTTACTTTGTATTCTGTGTATTACGATAAAGAGGAGTGAGAAAAATCTGTCATTTACTATCTCAATGTTATTATTTATTCTTGGATACCTATTATAGATAGCTGTAATCCAAGATTCAGTCAAGTCTTCGTTTATTTATTCATCATCAATTCACGAAGATCAATACTGAAATCGATTCCATCCTTAAAACAATCCTTAGATATAAGTTCTGAAATATGAAGCCACACATGGGTGTTGGTTCGAGTCCCGCTGTATCCTATAGTCTAGTAATGGGTTTTTGTATATAATAACTTCTTCGTTTCATTATCACGTGTTTATTCTACCCACTTGTTATCTACCTGACGGTGTCTGTGACAGGTTTTATATAATATTTTATATAATATTTTATATAATATTTACTCCTCTACATGGCCTATCATAGTGCTTAACACATTTATTTGTTTCACTTCCTTATAGCTCTAGGTTTTCATCTGTTATTCCATACGCTAATTAGTTATATTTTCATTTTTCTTTTCATTTTCTTGATTTATTATCGTTTTTCCTTCTTATTGTATCATTCATTAATTATTCTGTGTCATTCTGGCAGCCACACTGAATGAGATGGCAGAGTCTTTTAATAAAGATTTTTATATAAAGAAAACAAACTTCAAATCTCAGTTTGTTATCAACAATGTATTACCCCCAAAAATTATATATTTCACACTCTGTCCCCTCAACACGCTCTTACATTTTGTCATTGAGTGTATATAAAACACGACACACTCAATTAATGAGTCTTTCTGGAGTAACTAACGTCAATGAATGCTGCTTGTTCGACACTGCCAATCGTCACCACAAACAGATACGAGAGACGGCAGATCGGAACCGTCAATTATCGTGGTGCAAAGTACAACAACGTCCGTGTGTCTATTTCCAGTAGACGTTGATGAACTGTGACCTAAAGTCTGACCCGCACGAATGACCTGTTATTGAATTAGGTACGCATCCCGCCTTCAGGCTGGAACCCTCTGGAATGGAATGGGAGTCTTGCGAGCCAATAATAGGGAAGCACAGTTTCAGATAGTTAAATAACGTTTTTGAAACTAAATTGCTAGATTTATTGTAACACGGTTGCACGGTTTTTACGTCCCGGTAAGTCACGGTCAAAATCTTTCCGTTGATTTCATGACTGCTTCACGAGATAAACCGGGACGGAAAAAAACGTGCAAGTGTGACAATATTATTCAAGTTTGTGTAAATGTTTAGCATTTTAATAATTGATAAATAATTTGGATTTTAATATAGCCAGGAAAACGATTGATTAAAAAAATCCATTTTATATGGCCAAAAAATATATAAATTACGCATATGAGGTTTCCCCTCAATATAGTCAAGCTTATATGAACAGAAAATGCTTGCAAAGACATTGCTGCATAGTCAAGTCCCTGATTAAACTTTATGTACAGAATAATGTAGATATAAAGTTTTACAATGTTACGAGTGTTGACGGTGCCGATTGACCGTCGCTCCTATCCAATAGCTTCAACGATCGGTGCTTCAGACACCTCAAAAAAAAAAAAAAAACGTTCGAAATAATGCTCGTTCCTGTTGCTCTATTCTACAATATTATGAAGCAATATAAAAAAGTGAACAAGGCAATACAATCTCTGAAGAAATGAAAACTTTACCCATTTGATACCTCTGTCTCTACATCTGTGCAAGTACGCCGTACAAAAAGCGAAAACGTAATTAAAGGTGAGTGGATTGGTAGCATTGAGTAGCGCAAAGCTATATAGGGTTATTCTGTTCATGATGAGAAACTTTGTGACTCGTTTGGTAGACTTTTTTTATCTGTATTTGTGCGTGCCCGACGTGTCGACTGCGCCTGCGTACACCAGTGCTCTAATTACAATTCTGTCGGACTGTTTGTTCCGACCGAATTGGATTACTACATTTCGAATAGAATGTTTGGATATTTTTGTACGAAGTTGGTTGAAAGTATTAATGCATTTTGTGGAAACTGAACGTTTGATAACATCACGGGAAAAAGTTTCTTCGTTGTTTTCATTTGTTGACAATTTCAATAGAAAAATTTGTGATGAAAACATTTTTGTTATAAGAATATAGCAATTGTACTATCTGTACATACAGCTTAAATACAATCAAAATTGGCTACCGGTATACAATTTTATATATCAAATTATAACAATTGTAACCTATGATAAATACCAACCATCGGTCAGTGGAACGATGGGAACCAATATTCTTATGTAATGTAATAATTTAATACGCATTAATGATAATTATAATCATTCTAAAACGTGTGTATCTAGTGCTACAATATACAATATGACCTTGCCAAATATTTTTTCTTTTTGGCTGAGTCAGCCAGAGCTTTGCTGTGAAAACCAAGTTCGAGTCCGTTCGAGAACTAGTTTTTTCAAAATTTTCTCGGAATATTCAACATTCTTTTCACTTACAATTTTTAATAGGTCTATACTATTTCAATCTTGATACATCAATGAATAAATTAATATTCGATATATTTTTGTGGGTGGGTCCCCCTCGAGTTATCAGTTACGCCAGTCACAACTCACAACGTATATGAATGAAACCCTTATCTTCTCATTTATATCAACGAGACCCACAAAACAATATTGCCAGCTCATGATAATTAGACGAGCTTTAGCGCGGATTCAATTTGACAAATTGAAAAAAAAAAAAAAAAAAAATCGGTTCTCCACAGGTTAAACGGCTACAGCTATCAACTTCAAACTTTTTTCAATATGGTTCCTCATCTAACTTAGATCTGTATAGTTTTGTGGCATTATCGGGTGGTAACTTTTTTTTTATGAATTTAAGAAGTTTCAAAAATACCCATTAGAATAACACGGCGTAAAAAAGGAAATGTTTTCATTTTCCAAAATAATGAAATTTTGCGTGAAGTTGAATTACATTTTGATACACATTTTTGGAAATTTTCAGCTTGATCGGCTCAGCCATTTTGAAGAAAAAACATAAAATGTGCTAAATTGGTACCACTCGAAGCAGTTTTACCCATTTCACCCTTTACTATCCGCTCGTCTAACAACGCATATATGGCGTTTTCCTAGTATAATCCAACACACTGTACAAACAATCTCTCCACCACTACATTACTGAAATAAGTGTCATCTCAACTGTGACCTAGGTGCTGACCCCTGAATGAGGAGTGACCTGGAACCAGGTTCGAGACCAGCACCGTACACTATTATATAGTATTGATCTGACGGTTTCCTTACTGCCAACTGGGTTACCAGTCCAACCGATATTGCATGCAGTATGCGATTCGTACATACCATGCTCATCTCATATATAGGTCGTGAAACAGCAATGGGATCAAATATATATGTATAGTATTCTAGAAAGGGATACACAGATTCAGTGGTCCAGATTGGAGTATGCTGCACAGAAAGGGCGAAACGTTCTATCAGGATAATACTACAAAATGTTATATCTATCACACATATACATATACATATCCCCAATATGCTATACTCATAACCGCTTTTTTCAATATTGCTTATTGACCTCACCATCACCTAGGTTATACGGGAGTACGAATGAATGGGTGATAAAACTGATACCCTTTCATAGGTGAACGGTGACAGTATACGTTTACAAAAACATGTAAAATATGTATTGTAGAGATAGAAAATGGATACAGTGAAGTGATTGGATAATAAGTATAACAGGAATTTAAGGACGATTCAGGATCATAACCTCCTCCAGGACCTACCTCACACCTGCCACCCTCCTCACAAACCCTTCGCCCTGAGCGCTAGATCACAGCCTGTACAGTATGTTACAGAGATGAAAGATGGAAACAGTGCAGTGATCAGTAAATTCAGGAATTCAAGAACGATTCAGGATAGTAACCTCCTCCAGGACCTACCTCACACCTGCCGCCCCCTCACAAACCCCTCGCCTGGGCGCTAGCCCATCAAAGCCTGTACAGTATGTATTGCCGAGAATGGATAGTTATGGAAACAGTCAAGTGATCAGTACATTCAGGAATCCAAGGACGATTCAGGATAGTAACCTCCTCCAGGACCTACCCCACACCTGCCGCCCCCTCACAAACCCCTCGCCTGCGCGCTGGCCTATCACAGCCTGTACAGTATTGATTGCCGAGATAACATGGATACAGTAAGGCGAACCGGGGAGAACGGTCTAGTAACCTATATAAGGTGTGCGTGCCATTGCTTAGTATACATGCAGGAGTAATACGCAGCAATTGCAGGGGCGGAAATAGAATACATTATTATGTTGTTATGATAGAAGATCGATGATATGTATGGGGGAAATGAAATGGGTTTTTATACATAGGTTATATAATTCATATGGTACCACCCGCTTATGCGTAGCCCAAATAACCTAGCTGTTTGGTGGGGTCAATAATGATCGACACGGGTTTGATGATGATGGTTGAGCTAGCATTCAACTTATTTATTGCAAATTGTTAACTATAATATAAAGTATAAAAAAGTCAGTATTTGGTCAAAACCTCACCATTGATCTCTGTAGTATATGACTCACCTATCCTATCTCTATGTAGATTTCTCTTCTACTTTTTGCTAACGATATTGTTCACGTGTTTTTTTCACGATTTTTCACTTTGCAGAATTCTATACAAAATCGTTTTTAAAGGATTTAATATAGAAATATGAGTCTACAAAATGTACATGCAAGTAGATCCATTAGGGTATATGCTTGTTGTAATAACTATTCTTAACATAAATTGATGATAATGATTACTGTTTGCTTAACGACCCCACCAACAGTCAGGTTATACTGTGGTACAAATGAGCAGGTGACAATGAAACCATGAAGTATGATTATGAAAGATAGGCCCTTTATAAAAACCTACGTCCAACGGTGACTTCAATTTCTAAAGCAATGCCTGTGCCTTGGAGGGTGGCTACTGGAAATATATTGATATTAAATATTTATTAATTCATAATTTGATATTTTGTATATTTTATTTGAATCTGAACAAAATGCTCTGAACAAAATCTGATGAAAATTTGTGCGTTCACATGCAAATGCTATAGGCCCAAGTTGATACTTAACATTTTGAATAGAATAGCACATAAAGTAAAATATTTTTGACAACTAAGATCCTCAGTTATAAATCACGACGCCAAATAGTCAATTTTTATTGTATTGCGTTTTCATCCAATGTTCGCATTAATTTTATCAGAACAATATGTCAATTGCCTACATACAGTCGTTTGATGCTACGGGGTCTACACAGATGAATAGAAACAGATGGGTTCCTTACAGCGATTATTCAATCAATACTAATTACTGCAATTACGTACAATTGGTCTCAATTGGGCGGAGTGCAGTGGCAGTGTGCAGAACTAACACGTGACCTTTATACACGACTGTTACTACGCACTCTAGTGGGGTACAGCGATATTGTTGGTTTTATTCACGTGTGAGTATACAAATATATACAAATATTATAATAAAAGTGGTTGAAAAAATTATAAGGAATTAATAATAATAAGAATCGATTAAGGAGAAGATTATTTTGGAGATCAATAAGAATAACGGATTCAACTTCCTCTAAAAACAAAATGACTAAATTGATCAATATTTCTTAGCGTACTTTATCATACATTATAGTTCGATGAAAGAGTTACATTATATTAATTATTTTCTTTGAGGAAGTGCTAGAACCCCCTTCTGGTGCCCCATCCGAACGATCCTACCTTGTTATACCCTCCTTATAGTCTTATAATTGGGAAACAATGACTTTATGGCAGTTTTCAATGCGATATGTAGGCCTATTGCGCAGAATCCAGGTCTTACTATCAAAATATGGGGCTTGTTTGCATCGCGATTTGATTACACGTCAAAAATCAAAATGATTCTATGAATTAATTTCCAACAGGTTCCAAAGTTATATAATTCTAGCTTGAATCCTTTAATCGTAAACCAGTAATTTAATACTATATCAAGATGAATAAATACAGAAAAATGAAAATGATATGGAAAATCAAGAAGTTTACAAATCTATGGTATATATATACAAAATTGGAGCGATTTATATTTTGTTTTCATGGATCAATTTGAATCAAGATGCGGATGTAACTACATTCTCAATTATAATCTCCTCTACATATTCAAATTTTGATAATCATTTCGCCCAGCTCTGATTAAAAAGTTTCAAATCCTTTTAATATTGAATCAGATCAACTTGAAAATTAGCCTTCGACCTGGTGTTTTCAAACGGGACTTGTTTTAAGCTAAGAAGTTGAATGTGTCAACTTTTAACACAACAAAAGTTAACTATTCTGAAGAAAACAGCCCACTGTTAATAAAACGGTCTCAACTCGACGTATAAGCGAACGACAGAAGTACTTCGAGAGAGTTAAAAGCCTTTTCTTAAGTGCTCTTTGTAATAATTATAACTTCCAACGTCATACCTAATTGTTGGTATGAAGAAGATTTAATAATTCCACGAGACTAATTAGTAATTAGTGTATTTAAGTAGTTTAGTACTCGTGTACCTAGACACGCAGCATGACGTCACGGATAAAAGGCTGAACACAAGAACAATGCAGGCGACCAACTTGACAAGAGAACAAGTGCAACTCAAGTTGTACATTTTTATGCGTTTCTTTCACAGCCATGAATAAATTGATCTTGACTTTTGAGCAGTTTAAGAATATTTTGAAGATTTTCATTCTATAAAAATGTATTATGATAGTTTTTTTTGAAGAGTTTTATAATTGGTGCATACATACTAAATAACATCATTTTCAAGTAATTATAATATATAAGCTCCATTATGGATACCAATTTGACACTCCAAACTATAACCATACCCAATTGACTTTTAATTTCAATTTCAAGTTTTAATTATAATCTTGAAGTGTAATTGTATTATTAACTTGATTTTAATATTTACTTCCTATAATTTCAATACTCGACTTCGTAGTAGTTATAGATATTATTGAAAAAAAATAGCATCTAACATATTTATATCAATTCATTTACAATGTTTTTGTTTGTGTTTTCAGCATTATGTGTAATTATTTCATAATCTTTTATTCTATCCTTTTAACTGTTCAAAAATTTACTTTTAATGGTTTACTTTTACATTGTTAATCCACTTGCACCAAAAATGAAAATGAATAAATAAATTAAATTGCAGATGGTTTTATGCAGTTCATACATAGACATAATGAATCCACGGGAACAAAACGAAATGTAGCAATAAGAAAAAAATATTCACTTTGTTGGGGATGGACCGACTAAAATACACTGAATCACAGGAAAATCAACTGCATTATAAATACATCTCATACTTGAACCTATATAGAAAGTTGAAAATCATTTCCAAACTGAATAATTTCCCCAGCAATACTAAAATTACGCTGTCATTTTTCAAAGTGAAAACTATTTCTCTATCCTATATTCTCCACATGGTCTTTTTAGCACAGTATATATGAATACAATCTGTCATTTTATCGTGAATTTATTACTCAAGTTCTATGTCAACTCAGCTAGAGATTTTAGGTCGATTTCTTGAACTCCATTCGCACAGCTGTTGGTCTGTGGTCTGCGTAACCATAGAAACCATAGAAACTATATATATTCCATAACTGACAGAATGAATCTTATATGTGTATATATAGGCCTATATATATATATATATATATATATATATATATATATATATATATATATATATATATATATATATATATATATATATATATATATATATATATATATATATATATATATATATATATATATTCACGTCACTGTCGTAGTATAGATATTGCAGTATATTGCCGCATAGCCGACAGACTGTTTCAATTTGTAACGCAAGTGAAAACCGTACATAGAAAAAAAGGCAATTTCAGTGAATAAAGAACGAAATTGAAAACATAAAATCTGAAATAAGTAATAAAAGAGTATTTGTTAGTAGAGAAAGAATTCGAAGTAAGAGTATTGGGTATGAGAATGTAATGTGTCTATGGCAGTTCGATGTACTCAATATGAGTTACCTACAGAAAAAGATTGGTAAAAGAGATGTTATATGTTATATATATATATATATATATATATATATATATATATATATATATATAAATTGTGTTCAACTTTTTATTATACCCGAAAACCTTTATTGTTGAATAGGTATAACAATTTAATATTCTGTTTCCGTAACTTTGATATCTTATTGTATCTTATTTCAGTCATTCCATTCTACACTAAATCTGTTTTATTATCTTAACAAGTACTAACTAGGAAAACACGGCATATGCTTTGCTGTAAGATGAGCGAGTTAGGCATTCTTGTGAAATGTAATGATAAGCTATAGACACACCTTGATTTGAAAACCATTGATGCAATGCGTTTCTGTTCTACTTGTTGTTCATTTTTTAAATCGTTTTTTTTTCAATTTCTATTGATTTTACCGTTGAAAAAAATTTGTAAAAATCGTTTACAATTAAAGGCGTCAATTGATTTTACGGTGTGATCTTTTGAAAAACCTTTTAATTGATCTGGAAAACCTGTATTATATTATTTTCTACAAACAGGCTGTTCCAATTTATGAGAAACTTGACTTTGGGATAATGTGTATCATAACTAACAAAATTCGAATTTTTTCGAAGAAAATAAGTTTCCCAAATTTTCTTCGCCGGATTTCTCTTCGCTTTCAGAATTATTGAAATTGTTTTCCTCAAAAGTTATCTAACCGATTGCACCTCAAAACTTTATAGTATCGAGATAGATGATGACACATATGTGTGCCAAGTTTTAACAGCATGTGTTTTTTCAATGACCTGTGGAGCGCGAAAGAAAAAACAGAGGAGAAAAAAATTATCGTTTTTTTAGAGTACGTTGTAATTTAGTCTTCGCTTCGCTCATGCGATAATTATTCAATACTACCTTCTGAGGAAATATAAATAAATGTCATATACTGTGTATTTGTGTTATAAATGTAAACCAATATTGTTCTGAAATATGCCTATAGCAATAATATGCCCACCATTATATTGTATACTGTTTCAAATCAAAATTTATATTTGAACTAAAATCGAAAGCAATAAATGGAAAGTTATTCATTCTAGAGATTAATTATAGGAATAATAAATATAGATGGGTATTTTCCACAATACAATGTGGATAGTATTTTTCATTCGAGGCACGTTTTATGGAACTAGTGATATTATAGAAGACACTTGCAAAGCTATCACGTATTATATACAATATGAAAAAATATAGTTCAAATTCACTTTTATTAAAAATTACAATTTCATTTTGAAAACTACCACAAAACAAAAAACGTGATGAAAAAAATCCAAATGTTGATACAAAATTGGGATGATTTTTATTCTATACTCAACGACCCCAGCAACAACTAGGCTATCTGGGGGTAATGCAAAAACGATATTGACATAAAAGAAACACATAGGCTACTTATGTATAGGATTAATTCATCGCTAATTAAACCAAAATGGCAGCTATTTTTTTTTCTCAAATACTATAATCAGACGAATGTTGAAAATATGTTTAAAGCACATCACAACCCTGAAACTAGATTTATGAATAATGACGATTTATTTCCCTAATTCCAGAGAAAACTAGAAATCATCATTTCTATTTCAGAAATCTTATTTTTTTTTTTTTGTCGTCCAGTAATCACGTAGAAATTACCGATTCTGTACAGAAACATTAACAGAATCGAGTAATGCCTCCGTCACGACTCGGAAAAAAGTCTGGGTCCTGGTGAACAAATAAATCAATTATAATTTCTAAAATTGAGATGATGATTTCTAGTTTTCTCTAGAATCAGGTGAATTATAAATGTTTTCTCTCATAGTTGTGATAAAATAAATAAAATATAATTTTCTCAAAGTGTATGAAAATACGACTATTACTCCAATATGTATGGAGAAGAAGAACACGTATTTCCTCTCAAAACCCCAACTAACCTCCCCTCCTCCCCCATACCCCCTCATACTCCCCTCCTACTACTCCCCCTCTCCCCTCCTACCCTTCCAGGCCCTGTGACAACAATCAGACGCGCCAGGGGATAAAATACGATGCCAGGAAATGAAGTCTTAACTCCCGCTTACACTGTTGTTTTTCTTCAGCCATATAGCACTGTTACCTCACAACAGTTGGTGAGTCCTTATAGAACCCGAACCGCAATAAATTATCGCACAAGTCTGGAAAAACGCAAATCCTTTAAATATCCGTTTGACATTTCGTGTAAAGTCACGCGAGACATTTTTTTTTTAGTGAAGAATTGAAATAATTTAGAGGAGAGTCAAAGATGTCGACGATTGTTTTTTGGTGGTTTTCCAGTATAGCCAACTTGAATGTAAAAATGGGAAATGTAATTGATTTTTACAAAAGATGTAATCTAGCTTTCTTCAAGAGGGTACTCTGAAGTCATATAAAAATACTGAAGAAATATTACAAATTTGAACAAAAAATAGTTGTAGATTTTACAAAATGCAAATCATAAGTATGGTCTAATACATTTTTGGGGAAAAATTTTGATTTGCAAATATCATATATGAACACTTTCACGAAAGTCAAGATTTTATTTTCTTGTATCAAAATGTCAATTTTAAAATGACAGTAAAATCACATGCCCATCCAGTATATATACACAAATAAATCTACAGAAACAATAAAACGTCCAAACAGTATTATATGTCAACTTTTTATTTGTTATATTGGTACACCCTGCATCAACCGTGAATCGAAGAAAATAAAATAATAAAAGATCCTTTTTCAAACGAACGAAAGAATTCAGCCAATTTGTTAAGCTACGCATCATTTTCAGCTCCAATCAACCGATATCATCCACGCAGCTTCTTTCTTACGCATTTAATGCTAATTGATGCTTCAGAGAGGTTAATTTAGTCAATAACAATTAATCTTTTTATTTTTAGTCAGCAATCGTAAAGAGCAGGAGAGTTTTAATGATGCCAACAATAGTAGGATTTAATTGTGTGTATCTCTTTGGATCTTGAAACGTGCCAAAAATGAAATTGGATTACTAAATCTAATATGTCAAATAGTTTTAGTATAGTTCGTCAATATATAAATAGAGCTCTTCTACACTAACTTGGGCTAACTTAATTTAGAACTAATGTTCTTATAATCTTTCTTATAATGCTATTTTACACAATATGTTTGAAAGTTATAATTATTCGAAAGCTTAAAAACTTAACGCTTGATACAAGTTTTAAAACATCAAGGAGAAGTTATAATGCCCGTGTTGAATTATGTTACAGACTTATAGTTGAGTTTATACTTGATGGTGTAAAACAATGTAATTTAACTCCAAACAGTAATTTACAAATTTCCAGAATTAAAATTATGAATTTTGTACTACACTCGCCGTCAGAAAAGTTCATCTCCCATTTGTATGAGCACTGAAGTTCGTTTTTGTCAGTCAGCAAACATTCGTGAATAAAGTATAGTCACTTGGTCAAATGGTTTTGTTAAGTTTTGTATAAAGAAGTATTCGAAGTATTTTATTATAATCCAAAATAACCTTCAAAGGTTTTTTATACAAAATAACATTCCGATTTTTAATTAAAATTCAGAAACTTTCAATTTTAATACCTCAAAAGTTTTTTTTTTAAATCCTTCATTCACATTGTAGCTCAACTATGTGTTAACATTATTTGTTATAGTGATACTGAAATGTTTTGAAATTCATTTATATCTATGATGTCTCTCACAAAAGTCATTAGTATTCATTCTATTTGTCACAACGTTTTATTTTTCCACATTTGTAACATTTTTTTCCATCTCTTTTACACAACTGTATTCCATCCATGTTCCAACTTCTAACGTTTCCACCTAATAGGAATGCTCCTTTAACGATTATCCTACAGGTATTTGAACGTTAACAAATGCCCAGGACACGATGACAGCTGACAACTGTAATGGCCCGTTCAGACGAGGCACTGTCGTGCCAATCCTATGTTGTTGAGCAATGAAACACCCCGTGTGAACGCGTCAAGGTCATCACTGAGAGCCCGAATCACGTAGGATTTCAGATAGACAGGGGTTCTATATTCATTCATATCGTGTTGGAATTCTACATAAATGACCAATAGGAGAACAGTATTTTCAATTCGAGTTATCGACAATCGCAACAACGTAAATCGATTGAATATGGCCGCTTAGACAGAAGCAAACAGGAGTTCATACATAGCCCTACTTCTTAACACGTTTTCAAATTATAATAATGGCTCCTAGAAAAAATTCACTATGGACCTATGATAGAGAAATGACGGTCATCGAATTTTACAGGGATCATCCCTTCCTGTGGGAGACAGGATCTTCCCAATATAAAATTGGGAAGAAGAGTGTCGTGTTCGATGAAATTGTCGAACGTTTGGGAAATGTTTTTACTGGTAAGCTTGGGTTATCTACGGAAATACTATCTGTGATTTATAACTAGTCTTTAAATTATACAATGTTTACACAATTACGCAGTGTAGGGCTACCAGCTAGGTAGTTCCATTTTCTTCAACTCTAATATGAACTTTATTTTCAGTGGATGAAATTCATGCCCGGTGGATTTCCCTGCGATCCACCTTTCGCGGAAATTGGATAAAAGCAAATACGAGGAAAAGTGGAAGTGGGGCGGATGAGAAGTACATCCCCACCTTTCATTTTTATAATCAACTACTCTTTCTGAAAGACACATACGTAGAGCGGCCGTCATCGTCGACGCTCAATTCAAGCTGCAGTCAGGCAGCAGCACATTCAATGCCTCAGTATGTCGAGGAAGATAATAACAGTGTATGTATTCATGAACAGCTAATACATAGCTCTGCCTGAATTGGTATTCATCATATTGAGATTAAATATAATTAGAAGTACCATAGGTAAGCTCTGTGCAAAGTTCCAACAGAATTTACACACTACGTAGGCCTACTTCATCGGACGTAGGCCTAGCTTTTGATTTTCTATTCATCGATCAGTACACAACTTTTATGTCGGTGACTGGCACAATCAATGGTATAGGTACTGGTTGATATAGGCCTACTATTTAGACTAGTAGGCTATAAAAGAACATCACTCAGATTTAACAAAATAACGTGATCATTTACACAGTGTCAACAATTGAAGAGTTCCAAGATCTTAGGTCTTGTGAGATAATAGGCCTATACAGGAACATGAAGTATTCAATTGTTTTGCAGGAGTTCGTGGACGATTATGGTTTGTCGGAGCAGACAGTCGAAGAATATGTTGTCGGCGAGGGCACATATCTTGTCGAAATACCCTCATCAAATGCCAAAACAAGTGTTGGCAAATACAATGCACGTGACTGCCATTCGTACGCGCGCAAGGAAACGTGTCTGGCGTCGAGTCTTCCGACCCTTTCAAGGATGCAAAAGGCATCGGGCGGAAGCCAGTCATCGGTGGCAAACATGGATGTATCGCCTTCATTATCTCGTTCGTCCAGCGAAGCTGGCCTACGAAAAACGCCGAAATCCCTTACTGGCAGCCGGTCATCTGTTGGCAGCTCGGAGATTTCGCCAGGATCGTCACGGTCGTGCAGCGAGGCTGGGCTACGCCCAACGCCATCGAAGAAAGCTGCTACCAGTACTGCACACAATGATCTTTTGGAATTGGCCAAGGATCGTCTAATGAATCGAAAGGTTCGGAATGAAAATGCAGTGTTTGGTGAACAGGTGGGGATTGCCTTGGACGACATGTCTGCCTTTATGGCTGCCACAACAAGGTTGGAAATTCAAGCAATATCAGTCAAAAACCACAAGGACAACCCTGTAAACATCTTTAAATAAATAACTTCATACAAATTCAAAACAATTGTTTACTTTATTTATTACTATGCCTATCTAATATTCACACAATCATCCTTTCTTGCCACTCACGGGCACCTGCAGTATTAACATAGCAGCAAAGAGTATCCCTCATGTCCCTAGCAGCATTTGCAGTTCTGTTGCCACCTTGCCGTGCCAATTGTAGCATTCCCATTGGTGGAGGTTCCGCTCTCCATTGTCCATTACGAACAATCCCACCAACAACATCCTCCCAGTCCATGTAATCTGATGGTGTGTATAACTGCCTGGAGATGGTGTTTGTTCTCAACCAGTTGTGGAGGGCAACAGTGGCCAAGACTATCCTTGTAGCCTTTTCAGGGCTAACCCTGAGAGGTGAACGATATATTTGAAAACGGTTCGCCAAGATACCGAAGTAATTCTCAGAGCGGTTACGACACCTTGACAACCTACAATAAAAAAATAAGTTGTAGGACAAATCTTCATTTTGAAATAAAATATAGATTTGATTCATGTACCGGTACCTACTAACCTATAGTTGAATATGCGTCGGTTCATGTTGCCTCTGAGCTCGACTAATGAGTATGGTTTCATTAAGGTAGTGGACAGAGCAAACGCATCATCAGCAACAATGTGGTACGGGATGATGTAATCTGGAGCGTATGGAAGAGGTGCAGGTGGAGGAATGTGAATCATGTTCTCATCGATTGCACGTTTCAGGTCACATCTTCCCCACACTCCCCCATCGCTGACCTTTCCATTTGTCCCTACATCTACATATATTGACCTGTAGTCACCATCCACTAGGGCCATCAAGACAATGGAAAAGGTCCCCTTGTAATTATAGAAGTCAGTGCCACTGCCAGTAGGGGGATCTATCACTATGTGTCGACCATCCAGGGCTCCCAAGCAGTTTGGATAGTCCCAACGGTCAAAGTTGTGCTGGGCAACAGCCTAAAAAAAAATAGAAGCACAATATGTAGAGACTGATTTAAATACTACCATAAATCAAAGTAGTGATACTACACAACAAGCTAGACCTAATAAAGATTGTATTGTATTTCAATTCACCGTAGATTGATACATAGGCCTAATGGTAGTAATAATATTGGTTTTCTCAATTAAGCTAGGGCTAATGAAGATAAGTCTACCAGTGACAAGAGTAGGCCTAGGCCTAGTTGCTTACCTTCCACTCATCCTCGGTAGAAGGACTACGTACGTTATCTTTCAAGACTTGCAAGATGGCATCACACACTTCAGGCACAATCTCCGACACCGTGCTGTGTCCAACGCAGAAATTGACGCTTAATTCTAAATAAGATTCTCCTAAAATGACAGATTAAAAAATGGATAAGATTACTAGGGCCTAGACAGAATATTGCACTTCAAATAATAGTGCATGCCACACTAGACCTAGGGCTAAGAGAGTGACATATGACGATTCTCACCAGTTGCTAAAAAACGAAGCGTAATAGCAAGACGCTTGCCAGGACTTATTGCATGCCTCATATTGGTGTTCTTTCGAGAAATTAGAGGAGTCACCAAACCTAGTAACTCCTCAAATGCATGAGTATCCATCCGTAGAATCCTCCTGTACATATTTGGGTCTGTCAATTTCCATTCTTCATACAGAGTCTCATATTGACTTTTGCCCCCATATTTGAGGAGCCAATCCTTAACCCATACGGATCTGCTTTTTTTTTTCTTAATACTACGATTTTGACTTGAAATTAATACTATAGCTGCTGCTGCTATAGATTCGTCACTGTCACTCATTGTTTATACTTTATATTTCAAAATCAAAAACTAATAAGAGATGGACTGATGGATGCTCACAACTAATGCTGATATCTGACAGATTGCTCATGGTGTATTTTCGCGCGCGTAAATGCTAATATTCTATTGGTCCATTTATCACAGCCATTTAGATTTGATTCGAGGTGGCTGTGACTTTCCAGCAATGCGATGCGCGATGCCAGACTTGTGTCTGAATGCCCCAAAGCTCGCATCGTGTTGCTCAGCAACATAGGATTGGCACCGCAGTGCCTCGTCTGAACAGGCCATAACAATCCCAACAGATAAACGCTTGGACACATTTATGATCTAACAAAGGGTCGCTTGAGACGAGAAATTCTTTTACGGATTCTAATTCATAACAATTTTAATAGACTCAATTGTTACAATGAAAAAAACACGCACGGAGAAAAAAAGAATTACATAATTCTCCTAAACAAAGATATTATTATATGTTATTCTGGACTGTAAAAAGAATATATTACCATAACTTGAAATATATAAAGAAAAACGTTTAGTCTACCAAATTAAAGTCTCTAATCTACACTGGGCTAGTTTTAAATAATTTCCATTCTTCATTTTCTTTCATCTACATTTTTGGAGGATTGAAACAACAGTTCGTTAATGATAATAGATATGAGAGACGGTCGATCGGGAATATCGCCAACTCTTATGGAATGAATTGTATTACCATATGTTATAAAATATTCATGAAAAGCCATGTTTAGTCTTTTAATTATTGTAGGATCATTTGAACGAAAGTGAATCGCGTGTCTTTATACATGGTATTATTTTAATCATTTTACAGAAAACCTACTCTAGACGAAATAATAATTAAAATGATTAATTTTGTTATTCTAAACACGTATTTAAGTGTATTCATCCTTAGCGTGGAATAGGCCTGAGCGTATAATAGCTATACTATAACCATGTCATGCAAACTTAACACCTGCCTAATTAAATGGTTTATTACTACATCGCATGTGTCTATATGTTACGAGCGGTTTCGAAAACGAAATGTTTAGCCTATATTTTGTCAAGATTGTAAACTATATAAATATAAAACATATTTGAATATTACTTATGTTTTGACTGACAATTATGGAATAATTTTCGTTTCACGATTTCGTTCTTTTATGTTTCAGAAATGTTGGTTTCATCATGGTTTCATTTTCGATCTATTATTACTTATTACAAATATTTCTCATTTTCACCGTTTTCACCGTAAAATAACGTAGAATACTATTTATTGCACATAAATTAATTGAATCATTTCATTCACTCATTCACTCATTGATTAAAATTATTTCGCATTGCTTTTTGCTGCGCAAAAATATCTGCGACATATTGAAAAATAATAATAATTAATATCAAAAATAATAATTTTAGCAAATAATCTCAGTGCCCCCCCCCCCTAGAGGAAATTTATCCGTTGGCCCCACTGCACCGCTTGCACCGCCGATATTTACGCCACTGTCCTCAACCAATATATTGCACTATAGAATCGTATCAACAGATGAAGCCATGCACGTATTACGTATAGATACGAATTCTATTTATAAAGTGCATTGTTACTGTTCGTCCTCCTCTCGTAGTCTCCTAATAATAGAAGTGCATGTTCTCCTTCTGAGCACTCCCTCCCCCATCATTAGCATCAGTTGTAATGGTGGAGCATTGAGATTTAACCCGTATGGCATCATTAGCTTAATGTGGTCTCTGCTATGCTAGATTATGATGTAAATGTGAGGGTTTGAACTAATAATAGTACATTCACTATAATATACTTCTCTCCACGAAAGGCAAAGGTTGTTTACCATATTAAATAATGGTAAAAATTAGGTAATTACAAATTTCGATGGAAATTAACAGATTTATCAATGTTGAGAGATCAAGTTGAGTTTACTTTCGTAAATCTCGTCATGAAATAACATTTCCAAAAATATCACAGCTATATACATATATCATAATTGTTCGTGTTTCTTATGTTGGTAGATAACCTTCTTATTTCATGGATACAAGTATAAGTACAGATAAATATGTATTTTATCCTGAATAACGTAATATACAAAACAGAAATGCTAATTCGAAATGGTTTTCAAAATGTATATATGCATTAGAATTGATAGAATATGATGGATTGTATAGAATTGTTGATATCAAAACTATAATACATGAAGAAGAAATATTATACTTCAGAAATTATGAAATATCATAAAAAAAAAATCATATTTCATTGAATGAATCTATTATATACCGAATGAGGCTCTGAGCACGAGTATAATTTTTTTTCAATCCCTCCTGTAATATTATTAGGTTCATCCTAATTATCAACTGTTATTTATTTCTTTAAAATCCATAAAATTTGTTCTGTCAACATATTCAGTACTAAAAAAAGCATTAAAATCAATAATGCTTGTTATTATTATTTTTTTCCATCATTTATATTGAAAATTTGTATCACGTATATATCTTCTTTTCTAGATATACAAAAGGAATGTTCATGAATACACCCCTAAAAGTCAACTTTAAAAGGTTGGCAAGAGAATCACCAACTCCCGTAAATTACAGAATACCTAGTTTGATTCACAATACACCCATAGATGCACCTGCATTCGGTTATTAGTCATTCTACTTGTATTGGCGATCCCGATCGACCGTCTCTCATATCCATGGTCACTAACGATAGACGTTTCGACCTGCCAACACTCACTCACTATAATACATACATACATATCCCCATGTGTTCCATAAAATGTATTTTCTCGATTTTCTCAAACATTAAATCCGCTGCTATTAAATCCCCACGTTAAACTGGCTAACACCATATTGGTGTATATCACATGTGAATATCAAGTATATACATCATTCCATTATTACTGCCGGACCGAAACTCTCGAAAACTAATGTTGAAGGATAGGGAAGACACCCAATCGGAACCATAAAAAGATAAATACCAGGTTATAATATCATAGACGGGTCGAAACCTCTAGCATTTAATGTTGTTGTATGGGAAAACGGTCGATCGGAAGCGGCTGTTTTCAGTTGAGTGTACCTTAAAACAACACCCATCCCATGAAGCTGGACTGACTACACAATATACGCCCAATGTCAACTGTACATTATCTAGAATCTAGAATAATCTAGAAACACTATTGGTATGGTTCGTAAGCGGTAACTGAGACCATACACGCGTTATAGCTTAGTATAGGGTGACCGATTGGAGTCCATGGGAGTCGATTTAGAGGAATATCAGGTTTTTGATGATAACTTTTGAACGGTAAGAGATATCGAAATTATAAAAACGAGGAAACATAGATATTTTCAATATCTTTAAGATGGTGTAAATTAAAACTATTTATCTCTAATCAGATTAAAAATGCAATTTTTTTTAGTGTACACGCCTGACAGTTATGTGATGTGAGATAAATAGTTGTTACTCAACCATCTTGCAGGTATTGAAAATATCTGTGTTTCCTCGTTTCCAGAATTTCTATATCTTTTACCGTTGAAACATTATCACCAAAACAATGATATTCCACTAAATCGACTCCCATTGGATTAGTTTTTTGAGTCTATATCCTGGCTGCTCGGGGGCGTTTGACATTTTTTAGGTTTATTTATCACCCATAACTATGATTGTGTCACTGTTTTGACCTCTCATCAGCATTTCAAGTAAAAGCAGGTGAGTTTTTTTCAGAAAAATAGGTTGCTATTACGTTTATTCATCCAAATAAGTTTGTTCTTCCTAATAGTAATAATGATTAATTAATTATTGTAGTACACCTAACAAATTATTTTTAGTCATCAGAATATTCGGGTGGGAGTGGTGGGAGGACTAGACGATTGGAGGGAGGTGGTGAGAAGAGCTGAGATGGAAGAGGAGGAGCAGCAGGAAGAGGACGTAGGTCCAACTACAATGAATTTCTGAAAAATTTCAATATTATTTAGATTATAATTATTTCCAAATTTATATTCATTATGATTAGATCAATATTATTAGGAGTTATTGAGATTACAGACGAGAAGTAATGTGAACCAACGATAGATATTCACAATATGCCTAATGCGGGAATCGAACCTACGCCCAATTTAACTTCAGATTCCAAAACAGATTGTCATTTGAGTCATCAAGTTGGTAACCGGTGGTGCATATAGAAGTGCGTAGAAGTTCTCTCTCTCTCTCTCTCTCTCTCTCTCTCTCTCTCTCTCTCTCTCTCTCTCTTTCTTTATCTTTCTTAAAACAAACAGCTGCTAAATAAGGAAAACTTGAAGCTTGTTGAACATCGTAGGTAATCAACCTTGGTGGTAATAAATTATTTGAGAGATGAGATCATTATAATCACTCCAAGTGTTGAATATGTTTCCGATCGACCGTCTCCTTTATAAATTAACATTATCGGACGGGAGTGTCGATGCGTCAAACACTTGAAGAATGAATTAATGGAAACGAGGAAAATGCTTCTTTGTAACGATACTGACACCAGATAAAAGTAGAAACCATTCATGGAGTGAAAGAAAAGAGTGATTAAAATTATTCGTGTTTTCATGAAAGCCGATCAATAATTGAAATCAAGAACAATAGAACTAAGACTTCGCTATTCAGGTTCCCAACATTGACTTTCTTTATAAAGAAATATCCTCCCTGCTTGAAAATAAGTCGATATTTTTGTCAGTCAATAATAATTAATTTCACTAAAATTTTGGAAAATAAATTTAGCTTGAATTAGTACGTAGGCCTATAGTTTATAGTTCAGAAGCTATTACCAAATTAATAGTTCACTTGATCTATATCTGTCCAATCTTGATGATGATAATTGATTGCTACACAACCCCACCAATAGCAAGGTTATTTGGGGGTAAATTGATTATTGTTTGCTTAACGACCCCACCAACGGCTAGGTTATACGGGGGTACGAATGAGTGGGTGATAATGAAACTATGAAGTGATGATTAGTGTAAGGACGTTTACAAAAACCCATGCCTTATGCGGGCCTCGAACCCACGCCCAACGGTGACTTCAGTTTCTGAAGCAGTGCCTCAGCGGGCTGAGCTACCGAGGGCGGCCATTTGGGGGTAAAAATGATCAGTTGATAAAAGGATGTTTTCAAAAACCCATCACAAATCAGGGGCTCGAACTCGAACCCATGCCCTACTTGATTTGAGTTTCTAGCTGAAGAAGGCACATCTACATCATCTACAATTTCGTTGCAGTATTCAGAGGTGTATATTCAAAGTGCATTCATAATAAACAAGTAGATATTTGCATTCACTATTCAATGCTATTCTGAACACCAGACACAAAATCTAGACAAACCGAAAAAGTAGAATTAAACTCATTTCAACCTTTTTCTTCCAGAACGAAACCATCAGCATTTCGTAAATACTTGAATAGACGCTATACGTATGAAAAACCACAGAAGTTCTCCTCCCAACTATTGTTGGCGGATCGAGACGACTAACCGTTACGGTTAATGAGATGTGTAGACGGTCGATCGAGACCGTTAACCAGAGTATATTCCTCTAACGAGCTCGGCAATCAACTAGTAATTAAAGCCGGGTAATGATCATGAGCTAGTCAGCCGCGAGGGCTCCACGAGGGTTCCATAAAGGTTCCACAACGGTTCCAGGCGTATACATGGGTATGCTGTGTGTAGGTAGGCGAGAGCTATGGAATATATATGTGTGGAGGATAGCGCTTTACGATGTACAAGTGTTAGAAGAGGATAGGGACCTATCGCGTGGGATGGTATTGTAACGATGTGGCGTACCGTAGGTGTTGAATGGAAAGGAAATGGAATGTCAGTCGAAGGGTTAACAACTCCTGAAATCCGGTGTACACTTCCCATGAAATCCCATTGAAATCCCCATTGAAATCCCTGAAATCACTTGAAATCACCCTGAAATAATTTGAAATTCCCCAGAAATCACTTGAAATCCGTATGAAATCTCTTGAAATCCCCTGAAATCTTTTGAAATCCCCTGAAATCTCATGAAATCTCTGAAATCCCCTGAAATCAGGTGTACACCAAATTTGCAAGTTGTAAACCCCTCGATGTCAGTATTGTATAAGTGGCTATAATTCGTGATCCCGAGTCTAGAACGCCACTGGTGGATACATGTGGAAAACGCTATAGATCGGGTCTGCCAATGCTCGTAGCTTGGATTGTATAATTATCGGTACGATAGCTAGGGGACGCTGAAGAGCGAATACCGGAATAAAGATACTCGGTCGTGTGACGTGGGCTTCGGGGTACTTTTCAATGGAATATGGTTAGGGTTCATGTAAGGTTGGACACCCAAACCCATGTTACACAACCGATTAGGCTTTCTTCCGGGATAATTAACAGAACTATAGACAACAGTATCGTTTCAAGAGAAATAATCAACAGAATTATTTATGTTGCACTTCGTCTAGAATCCGTATAAGTCCATATCATATTCGACGCCACTGATGATTGATTGATTATCGTTTGCTTAACGACCCCACCAACAGCTAGGTTATACGGGGGTACGAATGAGCAGATGATTATGAAATTATGGAGTGATGATTTATAAGTGAAAGGACGTTTACAAAAACCCATGCCTTATACGTGACTCGAAACTCCGCCCGACGGTGACTTCAGTTTCTGAAGCAGTGTCTCAGCTGACTGAGCTACCGTGGGCGGCGCCACTGATGATAAGTCCAACAGAATCCTCTCATGTATCCATGGTAACAAATAAACTACGACGACCGAATAAGCATAGAAAAAACTCCCTGCCACTCCACTATATTCAGACGCATACATCGGATATCCGTTCAGTTGGATATTTTAATCGTTTTTTCAATAAAAGTCAGTATACATTTCATTACCGATGACTGTAATGTGTTGACGTTTCGATCGATCGATCGACCTATCGATCAGCACTGAACGGTCGAGTGTTTCGACCTCCAGTTTGGTACATGTAGTTCGAAATCAGGGGTTGACTATTCGAACGGAGACATATATTATCTTGAAACTGACTGAATTCACAAAAATAGAATGGCATATTAATAAAAGAGCGTAAAATTATCTTGGAGATACAATTACACTCTTTCGTGACCATAGGCAAAATAGAAAAGATAAATTTCTCTATAGAACCGTGCATGCATGCACCCCCGTAAGTATAATGAAAAACCACGGAAAAATATACAAGATTTTACAAATTTCCCTGCAGGGCTGTCTTTTCATTTGAGAACAACGTTTTTACAATATAAACCAAATCCCTGGTTGTACATTCAAAAAAGTCTATTTAGGGGTATGAGTTTCAAGGGTCGTCATATTTCTTTACACGGTGCACTTAGGCCTATGTCACCCCTGGTCCATATGGGAATACAGAGGTAAATAATCTGGATACCAATTAAAAAACATTTTAGAGAAACGGGTAATCTGGAATGATATTCCTGGGGGGGAGGTAGATAAGGGAAAGGGATGATTGGATGATAAAAGTTGCTCAAAGTATGTAATCTGAAACTCTATGGAGTTTAGTTGCGAGTATAAAACACGAAAGTTTCAACCAGAGGGTTAAATATAAAACTTTTAGCCGCACAGAAAATAAAAATGAAGTTTTATTATTTAATTATCTACGCTGAAAGTCTTTTTGATGTTTCTAAAACAGATGATATACTTGTATCCACGAAAGAAGAAAGCCGTCCACCAACATAACAAACATATATCACCGTCACATATGTGGTATTTATATAGAGTCAATAAGTTCCCTGAACGGGATTTATAAGATTAGATACACTACTAAATCTTTCAAAAGCATCAACTATATTTAAAGCTGAATTAAGTTTCTCTATGATTAGACAAGTTTTTACAGTTGTTCACTTGGTAGAGACTCTTATCTCGTGTGGAAATAAGTATGGTAAAGCGACAATCGCTATTTTAGAAAAATTATTGTTGACTATAGGCCTACCAACGTAGCTGTGTTGTATTCTTACAACAATTGTTCTTTGTTTATACTCACATTCGAAAGAAGAAGGTATTCTATACACCAAGATAACAAACACAAATAACACCGTTATATTTGTATAGCTGTGATATTTTCAGGGTATCTTGAAAGACAAGTTTCAGGTATAAGAAACGAAAGTTACGAAACTATGTATTTAGTATATCTTTAGTATATCTTTATATCGTCGTATATATTTGAAACTATATCTAATGTTCAAAGTTGAAGAGAGATTATGTAATTACCGTAGTCTTTACTATTATTAAGTTGGTAGACAACCTTCTTCTTTCGTGGATAGAAGTGTATACTATAAAAACGCTATAAGCGTCATTACTGGATGAGCATGATTGGTGACAAAACATTAGCTATAGCTATAATTGATTCATGTAAAACTTTGAAAGAATCCAACATTATAAATACAAATTCAGTAACGAATAAGCGAGTATTATATTGACAAAGAGTATATTATTGCACTGAAATTATAAGTACCGTATTAAAATAAAAGTTTCAACCTTAAACGTGAACATTCCTAAGCTTCCATCCTTTGCCTTTATAGGGAAACAATGGCTTTGTGTCAGGTTTTCAATGTTAATAAAGAATAATAATAAAAATAGAAGTACGGATGAGGATATTTGACCTTTGATCTGAGAACTATACTACAGTATTCTTATTATATTTTATAAATAAGAAGTGTACAGAAAGTTGTACACAATTTACGCGTGAATATGATTATGCCGAAAGGTGAAACGAAAAGAAAAAACACCGAAAAATAACCATCAAAGGATTTATTATATATAGATAGATACTTTATTTGGAAAAATATAATATTTTACGTGATTTCGTTAACAGAAAGAATTGGGAAATACATTTCAGCTCAACAGGTTTGGGTGAGCGTTACAATGTGGCATGAAATGCTGGAGTGATTTATAAGGAGCGTGATAGATTCGTTCAATTGTGTGATTCAAATTAAAATGGTTTGGTTATAATGGTTGTAAGAGCAATTAAATCCACGATAATATATCAACCATGGACGTGATTCAATGTACCCTTCGTCAAACATTGCTGCAATAAGTGGATATTAAGTGGATATTAATAAGTGCAATATTTGCCTCACCAATCGAAATTTGTTAGAAATGTATTGCAATTGATACATAATTAGCTGAGCGAAGAGAAGACTCAATTTTACCGTATACTCGAAAAAAATGAACTTTTTTTCCGTCCACAGGTCAAAAGAGAGTACAATTTTTTTTCATGTGGGGTTTAACGACGCACTTTATGCTACGATCTATTGGCGTTGGAGAACGATACATGAGATGATGGGAAGATGGGATGATGAGATGAAAAGAAGTCGGCCGTGAGCTATTACTAAGGAACCATCCCAATATTGATTGACATGAACAACAGAGGGAAACCACGAAAAAGCACTGTCAGGATGGTCGACCATGGCAGGAATCGAACCGCGGTCTCCTGAATGACGGTCCAGTGGGCTAGCCACTCGTCTACTCATATCAATATACATTTTGTTGTTGAAACTTGGCCTATAATATATGTCGTCATCATCTACCTCGAGACTGTCTGAGTTTTAAGGCAATCGGTTGCTGACAATACAGTTCCCCTGCTTATCGAACACTGCTAATGATTTGTACATGAATCACACATCGTCTCGGATAGTGCACAAAACACATTAATAGAACTTGATTTGAAATCGGTTGATTTCGTTTGCAAATAAAAACAGCGCAAGCGCACTAACAAGCAATTAAATTATATGCGAACAGGTTTCTGACGGTGATGTATTTAGCAGATCGACACTAGCCACCGTTAGTGTTGCTAGATAGGGAAAACGGTCGATCGGGGATACCATTTTGTGAATTATATTTCAATGAGTGATCTCAGAGAGATGTTAGGAGTCAGAGTATGACTCTTATACTTGTATCTAACGAGAGATGAAGATTCCGATCGACTGTCTTTCCTATTCCACAACCACTATCACGCGGGTGGTTCGAGCCTTTATAATGCCGAGAATAGAGTATACCGAGAAACTGAACAAAAAGCTGGTTTAAGGGGTTTTGGGCGGTTGTGATCGACCGTCTCATATATGTGTGTACATCGACGGACGGTAGTTTCGCTCTGTCAACATTCTTTGTATGGAGAAGTAGACAATGGAGCGTCTGATTGGAATCAAGGTATACTCAAAAGATGAAAAGACGTATGACGTATAACTAGGAAAACGCAACATTTGCTGTTGGATGAGGGATGTAGGCATATTTATATGAGATGCAATGGAAAGCTATAATATGCAACTTGAGTTCAAAACAATCATTTGAGTGCTTTTCTGTTTCGTTTATCACTCTAATTTTAATCGTTTGAATTGAATTGGTGGCACTTGTTGCTTGGATAGTTTTCTTGATAGCTTTAATTGATGTAATACAATCACAATATCTTATTTTTTTTCATCAAAATGGATTCATCAGATTCATGTGAAAATTTGGATTAATTTTTGTCATTATTATATTACAAATCTATGGAAATTTAAATAATTTAGTCGAGGAAAATATTTTCTACGAATTTTCTTCTCTGGGAAAACTTGTGTACCAGTACTTTGTTTGTTCAACTGAATTTTTACTTTTATGTATAATTTATAATACAAAAAGTCCACTCTGGGATCAACCTAACTGTTACATAGAACTTGTGCATTTTTGACAACAATGCTAATAAATATTAATATTAATGGGAGATCATTATAGTAACAAAAAAAATGACATGAGTAGGCCCTACCATGCAACTTGCGGAAATGGGTGTCAAAAAACACTTTGTCTGTAATACGAATAAGTCTAGACTTTTGAAATGTTTAATGAAAATCATTTATAGGCCTAAAACATAATTTTATTTTACAAAATATTCACAACGAGATTAATCTATTTTCTTATTGATATCATTTTCTACGCCTTCTCTTAAATGATTGTAAAAAAAGACAGACAACAACATCAATCAATTGATTTACAACCAATCACAATCTTTGCTAGTTCCCAATTCAAATTATTGCTATGGTAACAACTGCCAGTCAATTGTTATGATTGAAAAAAAATTCTGTATCGATGAAACCACAAGAAAAACGTATGAATCAATTACGTACGTAGCCGCCCCGGTGGCTAAGTTAACTATCGCTAGCGGTAGTAACAGAAGTCACCGTTGGGCGTGGGTTCGAGTCCCGCATAAGGCATGGGTTTTTGTAAACGTCCTTTCACCTATCATCACTTCATCGTTTCATTATCATCCGCTCATTCGTACCCCCGTATAACCCAGCTGTTGGTGGGGTCGTTAAGCAACATAAAAAATAAAAAAATAAATACGTATTCCAAAGAATGTTATAGAATCAAATAAAAAGTACTTCGTAAAGAAATATTATTCAACAACCAAGACTTATTGCATGATGAAGCACGCGTGTAAAACAACAGTTCATGCAGGATTTACGAGTGAAACCGAAACCTTGTCTATTCATGGAAATATAAAAATAGCGTGTATTCAATACACATATGAATTGTTATAAAACGTACAGAAAAAGAGCATTTCAAGAACATGACATTAAACTTGATATTCCATAAATGGGCACAAATTATTTTCTCGATTGATTGATTTCCAACGCCCATTACATACTTTAATTCTGTTATATTGTAACTTATCTACCAATATAACAAATATAAAAATCTCACCAATCACCCGTTTTCTATACTATACATTTCGAGAACTTTCGAACTTTTTTCGCTATTAATTGATTTAAAATAAGATAACTAAGACTACATATAACATTTCAAATATAAAGAATTATTATTTAAAATTTCAAGTTGTTTAGATTGGTAGACAGCTACCACTACGATTGAGCATATACTGGTATTTGGCTGGGTATTGAAGGTCAGATATGCCTGCAGGTATATACTACCATACTAGGTTAGAATATGTCATCTCGTCATATCGAAAGTGTTAGGTGATCGCAACACCCGACCGCTTATGTTAGACGATAGGAGAGACGGTCGATTGAAACCACCAATACTTGCAGACGCTTCATATTGCCAGGTCGAGACAGCCGACCGGCTATGATAGAGAATAGGGAAAACGGTCGCCCGGAGGATGTTCGACTCGATGGACCAATAAGAAGCTGTGAAGAAAGCGCGGGAAACAGCTGTGATGGGAGTCACGAGATGCTGAAAGGAGTTACTGTTATGGAAACTTTGTTATTATAAAAGTTTTACGATAAAAATGCAATAAATCTTGTCAGGTTTTTGGATGAACGACGTGAATAAACGTGTTTTTTATTTGATGAAAATTGCCTTGCAATCGACTAACTTTATTTTATCAACATCAAAATCTTGAATGATTTCGCTGAGGAATTAATAAGACCGATCTAAACGACATGTCTACGTTGTTTGAAGACATCGAAACGTGTCTTGTCATCAAAACTAGACGACAGAAACCCTTATGACGAAATTACAAACTCAATGCTGATTATTCTATTCTAATGGCACGCATATTAAAATACCACGCCTGTTTATTAATCTCAAAATTATCGGATGTATAATATGATAGATTGGATGTGAGAGGGGGGAGGGGGAGGTAGATCACTCGTCACTATACATATACATACTACGCAGTGAAGTATTTAAAAAATACTTTCATATTCATTTAAATTCAAATTTTTTAATATTCCCTTTTGTAATTGTAAGATCGCCCTTGTGTGCATAGTCTGCATGACGCTACCAGTAACTCGTCATCTTTAGGGAACAATGGCTTAGTATCAAGTTTTCGAAGTTGATAAAAAATGTATTTAAAAAATGTCCGCCAGACAATAATGATAGGATTAGAATATATAAACGATAAAACGATTAACCTAACTACGTATATACAGTCTTCACCTGTCCTATTTATTGTAACCACGAAAAAAGAAGGTTCCGAGCGACCGTTCCCCCTATTCTACAGCACTAACAACTGTTGGTTCGCACCTTCTTCTTTGGCGGATACAAATAGGTCTATATATAGTTGGTCTCCTCAACTGGATGGACCACTACTTGTCGTAGAGATGCTGTAAAGAAGGCGGGAAACATCTGTGGCTAATGCAACGAATGTTTGGGTGCGGCAAAGATGAAAGGAAGAAGAAAGCCCGTCTCTTATTATAAATAAGTTAACTACATGAGTATAATATGATTCAGGTGCAATGATCACCTATCATTATAAAGCTAAGATGACACCAAAAGGTGGAGTAATCATATGAATACTAACCACTGAGTGAAGTGAAAAAATGTACGGTCGTATGTATATGATATTGAAACAGGTAATTAATGTGTTTAAACAGTAATTCTGATGATTAAATATATTTAATCTGAGGTGAAAAAGTAATAGTAATACAACAATATATACCGATTCAATAAAATTAATAATCCGATTTTAGATGATATTTCAGAATATTATAATACTAATAAAAATATCTGTATATATTAATAATATTTTTTTAAATAGTTATAATATCTAATTTAGAATGGTTTTTAGAAAAATATATTGTGTTGATACGTTGATGTACAGAACGTTGTTGAATGTAGGTAACATGTTCAGGTAACACATCTGAAAGGTGGTACATACATCCTAACCTTTATCCACTCACAAATCAGATTATCCTAGTTTTTACATATAAATAACGACGAGCCCCATCTTGCCGAAACGCCTTGTCTTCATAGAGATTTGAAGACGGCAGGTGGAAGACGGCGCGTTAGTTCCACGGGGGTGGGAAGGGGTGGGAGGGGGCCTTGAGGGGATGTGTTTTGTGGTGAATTAATAGCTCAGTGGCTTCCTTGCTCGACATAACATGCGACAACCAGATGGGTTTGCTTAGGTTTAATTACATGCAAGAGAAGGGGACAGGTGAGTCCAGGTGTAAACGTAGGAAGACGGTTAACAAAAACACTGGGAAACTTTGAAATGAACGGAAAGGGTAAGTTTAAGTGTTAACAGAAGTTTGATAATATGTAAAGCATACACGAGGGTAGGTTATTATACTGATTTTAAACCAATATTATGTTATGTATATTTGAAGGATATTATAACACTGAAACTACATTATTACGAATAATGACGATATTTATTTCCCTAATTTTAGAGAAAATTTAAAAATCATCATCTCAATTTCAGAAATTATAATCGATTAATTTGTCCTCCAGGACCCGGCTTTTTTTCTGAGGTGTGACGTAGATATTATTCGATTCAGTTTATGTTTCTATACAGAATCGGTGATGTCTACGTCATGACTCAGGGTCTCTAGAGAACAAAAAAATTATTCATCTTTAAATCATATTTCGTTAAAAATTGTCTCAACCTTTCGTTAAAATCTAGTTTCAGGGTTGTAATGTCCTTTAAGACCATGGTTTGTTCCGTAATTTGAATTTGAATTGTAAAAAATCTACGCATATTTTACAGCTAGTGTTTTGTTATAGACTGTATATATTGTGTGCGTATTTGTATGTTGTCTGCTAGTTTTAGTGTGTATGCTTTAATATCAGTACATTTTGTCCAGGACTAATTTTAATGCGGTTTTATCAAACACTTTATATGATACGTTAGTGTACGTTTTAGAACAACTTTTTGGGGTTATAAAACTATTTCAAATCTACTTTAGTCTTATATCAATGTGATTATTGATTTTGTATAATACCTTTGTTCAAATGATTGTGTTAATATGTTAATGTCTTTTTCATTGGATACTATAATAATTATTCGCGTCCAGTTAATTAGCCCCAATTAGTTTTTGTGAGGTTTTTTTAATATTATTTAAAAATAAGTCTGACAATAGAGAACAAAGAAACCGAGAAAAATAGAAGATTCAAGTTGAGCTATAACTATTGTAATATATATTAATAGAGTCAAACAAACTTATATAACCACATTTTTTTCTATATCTAATTCCATACTAGATTTAGTTTCTTCATTTCCTTTTCAATATCCTTATAAATAAATATTCACATTCTTTTCTTTACCAGCTTTGTTAGAGAATTAAAAATACTGCGTTTTTAAATTAACTTTGGTGATTCACAAAGCAACCTCGAGTGGTTATTGAAATATGTGAAAACAGGAAATTGGGTTCATTTATTTTCTCTCTGACTTATAGCTAGTTGTAATTGTCGTTGCCATGCGCAGAATGCATGAATGTAGATGTGGAGCCTAGACAGATGTAGACAGACAATTTTGTAATAATTGTATCCATTTATAATCACAATTTCAATTTCATTCCAATTAATCGCATTGAATTCTCGTAATGTCGTTCTACCTTCATTAACCACAGAGGAAACTACTATAACCACTACTGTGATATATAAGTTTCGTCGATGATTCAACTATATAGTATGTGTTAGTTGTACCAATAGGCCTATAGAGCTTATACAGATGTTGTGATTTTTTATTCAATATTTTAATTTTTCAACATATATTGTATAACGTTTGTGTTAACATTTGTGTTTATTCATGTTATTTTTCTATTCCGCGTAATGTTGTTCTACCTTAACTAACCATAGAGGAAACTACGTACCACTACTATATGGTATATAACTTTCGTCTATGATTCAACTTTATGTGTTTATTGTATACCAAAAAAGAGGTTACAGATTTATTGATTTTTTATTCAATACTTTAATTTTGTTTGTGTTAACATTTGTGTTTATTCATGCTATTTTTCTATAAGTACGATAAGTTCATATGTTGCGGCAAGGGTAATCATTATTTGTATAATATAATTTTTAATGTGTCATTCATGAGATCAAAATGAAGGATAAAAATGCATTGATTGAAGTAGAATAATATTGTCTTGAGGTTTTTACCAAGTTCATATAAAAATGAATCTAGCTAAACTATAATGTTACTTTACTCAAGTTTGTATTTAGAACAAGAATTCATCAAGTTGAAATATGCCGTTTAATTCACTTCACCCACCTAAACTCCCCTACATAAAAATAACTGACAGTAAGCACGTTTTGACTCAACCCCTCCAAAGTAGAGCAATTAAAAAACCAAAACAATAAATCAGTATTTAGCTCCACATCCCGTTATTAACCACGGTACACAAGATAAATTGATTACTTAAAAAATACCTCGGGGCTCCCAGCATCACAATTAATATTTGAAAAATATCTCCTCTCTTATTTCATGATTAAGCTTCGGTCGAACTACAATACACCCTTAACCTCACCAACACCCTCTAGCGACAAGACAAGAATGTTAATTTCAATTAGAAGATTCCTAATTTAGGGGTCCACACAGATTGCATGTCTAGCTTATTTACATTCAAGCCTTGTGAGACGTTAATTATAATTAATGTGAAAAACATTGAAACAAATAAATATGCCTTTAATCTCGTAAAGAATTTTGTATTTAATTTAATTTATACTTAATTGTTGGTTATACGTTTCATCCTCGAGGTTTTTATTTATCATATATGTTCAAATTATTCTCCAGTTCGTGAAGGTTGCATTTAATTTTGTTTATTTTTTTAATGAAAACCGATTATTTTTAATATAAATAGTTAAATAATTCATGGAAGTGAATCGTGTACAAGAAGGGCTTTAATTCAGGTGCAGCACGACACGTTAATATCTAGGTAAGGCGATATTTATTTAGGAAATTAGGCCAAGTGCATGGTACAAGAAATACTATGTACGTGAAAAACCAAACGTGCATATTTTTAATTTTTAATTGATACAAGAAATTCCAGTCATTGGATAGCGAAGAGACTTCCATCCCACACTTATGGAGCTTTATCTGTGTGAGAAAGAGAGAGAGAGAGAGAGAGAGAGAGAGAGAGAGAGAGAGAGAGAGAGAGAGAGAGAGAGAAGAGAGAGAGAGAGGGAGGAGAGGGAGAGAGAGAGAGAGAGAGAGAGAGAGAAGAGAGAGAGATAGAGAGAGAGAAAGAGAAGAGAGAGAGAGAGAGAGAAAGAGAGAGAGAGAGGGGGGAGAGAGAGAGAGAGAGAGAGAGAGAGAGAGAGAGAGAGAGAGAGAGAGAGAGACATTTTCTACCACTTTAGGATAAATTACGAGTAAAGAAGCCTATAGGAAGCACCGTGTTCAATGAATTATGTAGCTAAAAGGTACGAGTACGAGATTTACAAATGTATAGATAACCACACAGTTGTTTTGTTGCTGAGAAGATATATTATCTTTACAAAGCGTTTAATACGGATACATCGTTGCTGGGATTGTGTGGCATTATTAATATAAATACACGTAAGAAATGTATCCTATTCAGCTAGATATCTCGGCTAGATATCTTAGATACGTATAAAAGCCAAGAGAAAACGCGATCAAAGTTAAAACCATACAAATTCATTCGAATCTAGAGCTTACGAACCGTGCTTTAAATGCAGCAATTATACGGCGGAACAAAGCTGAATTAATTGAGAGCTCATCAGAGTCGATTTAGCGTAATACCACTTTTTTATGATAACTCTGAAACAATATAGGCCTAAGCTATCAAAATCCTAATACAACAGAAACACAAATATTTTTAACACCTCCAAGACTACTTAAAAACTATTCAACTTACATGCATGAGTTGTAAAAAATATATTTTTAGCTGTATACTTGTGAAAATCATGCGATATGAATTGCTGATTCAACTATACCAACTAAATCAACTATAACTAATCCAATATAATACAATTTGATGTGCTATGACCCTGAGAAAAAAAAAATCGAATCAAAATAAATCCCCGACATGTAAGTATATATTTTATATGTGATCAGTTTTGAGGTGCTAAAAATTAAAATTAGTAGATAACCTTCAACTAGTCGTTTATTATTACTATTACGAAAACGATTGTATTTATATTCAGTATAGGTACATTCACTTTTCTTTATACTACACCGTACCATCTATAAACATACACCATCAACAATCAAAAGAAAAGATCAATTCAATTCGCACTGCGTATGGGTAGAGGATTGAGAAGGTTTTATAATCGCAACAGTCCTTGACCTTTCTGGGCCCCTATTCAAAAGCATTATACTTTGCTGCCTCGACACACCCCCCCCCCCCCCACCCCCGCGCGCGGGCTGTTTACTCGCCGGACACAAAACTTGTTATTTACAGCCCTAATTACTAATTAGAGACTAGCTAGTATATCACTCCCACACACAAAACACACACATCTCAGGCACGTATACTCATGTGTTTCATCCCCTATTTAGAGGTAGTTAACCCCACAACGTTGTATTGGCTAGTATTAGAGTAGAAATACGAGATAAAGTACAGCCGTGGAGATAATTAGAGATGCTATTGGAATGTCCATTACACGTAATTATACGTGCTCTGGTGACGTAATTTTGTGCGACGTACGTACGTGGGAGGGGGGGGGGAAAGTGAGGAAGGGGGGGGGGGGGTGATAACAGCAAGGGTGATTATAGTTCAAACGTGCGAGGTCAAATGTATGAAAAAAGTATTAGGTTAATTATATTCCTTTTCGAAATTTCGAAAAATTCTCAAACCCCACTGTGACTAGAACTAAATGTAGGCCTACGTTAGCAGTCACATAAAGTGGTCGATCAGAAGTTACACTAAAATTAATTCTGATAGAATATACTGACACACGCACTAAAACTGGAAGATAATGTGCATACGCACTCCACGCATAATGCTTTAAAAAAATAAGCGGTTAAATATGCGAGGATGAAATTATAATTATAATTTCGGATGAAACCATTTATAGGCCTATGACCTCAAGTGTAGGCCTACACATATCATATTTCAAATGTAATTATCCTGTAACGTATCATCAAAGATATAATTATTATATATATAATTATTTGTATATATATACATATATTTATACAAATAGAAATAATATCATTTTGAAAACAATCTGACCCAGTGAAGAACACATAAAAATAAATCCCACGGATAAGATTCGAACAATTCATGTACAAAACATGCAACGTAATCGCACGCAAGCTGGAGAAAAGACAAAGTTCAAATCTTACAAGTCCATATGTTTCAGTCATTAAACCATGTAGGTTAACGAATAGAATGACAACAGTTCCCATTACCTCGATTATAACTCCGAGATAATCACTAATACAAGTCATAATAATCATTAGTTGTGATGACGATTCGTTTTACAGATAGGCGTATGTCACAATGCGATAGCCATTTCACATCACGATACTATGCCGATGATGATAGGCCGTGTAATGGTAATTACCGTTATGACTTGTGTGAGGGGAGGGGGGAGAAGAGAGAGAGAGAGAGAGGAGTGGGAGAGGAAGGGAGAGAGAGAGGGAGAGAGAGAGAGAGAGAGAGAGAGAGAGAGAGAGAGAGAGAGAGAGAGAGGGGAGGGAGGGAGGGAGAGGGAGAGAGAGAGAGAGAGGGAGGAGAGAGAGAGGGAGAGAGAGAGGGAGAGAGAGAGGGAGGAGGGAGAGGGAGAGAGAGAGAGAGAGAGAGAGAGAGAGAGAGAGAGAGAGAAGTTAACGTGCGAATGGGGTGAATTATCATTTTGTAAATTAGGGTGTCCAAGAATATATCTATAGCTCTCGGATATACGAATCCGAAATATCATTTGGTCTTCTCAACGACTCCATCTACAGCTTATAGGCCTATACAGACTAAACGGGAGTACGAATGAGCGGGTGATAATGAAAATAATAAGTGAAGAAAGGTGAAAGAACGTTTACAAAAACTCGTATCTTATGCGGGACTCGAACCCACGACCAAATTGAACCATTAGCTCCGCTGAATGAGCCACGAGGGGCGGTAATGAATCAACGACACCGTGGAAATGAACAATTAAGATTTGCTCTTCTAGACTTATTCAATTGCGTTGAAAACCACAGAACTAAAACTTTATAGGCCAACATATTTTGAGAAGACACGTAGGCCTATGTGGATCTATATGGAGCTGCTTCAATATTTTCATTTACTTTTTTCTCGACCAACTCATTTCAGGCAGCCACACTAAATAAAGTTCATGCAAAAGTTTTTTTCCGTATGCGAGTTTCTTATTTCATTATTATTACTTATCGATTACTTCATTTTTACGATTTCATTTCTCTAGTGCTTCCTAACATTATTCACAATTCATGTCATGAAACAAGAACAAAACGATTCAGAAATAAAACAATAAGATAATCTGCGAAGTTGATTTGACTTGCTGGAACGTATATCCACACCAACACAAACAGAGTAAACCAGTTCAAGTCGATTAAAAGTCATCACTTCTCTCACACATGCACACCCCTGCGAACAGCTCGTAATAATAGTACTGCGGTTAAAGACGATGATGCATGTTATTACCTCATCATTAGCCTATATTGGACGCCGCCATTACAGCGATAGACTCGACATGCAGTATGATGGTTCTTGCACGAGGTAGTAATGTAGTAAACAGACTTGATCATAACTAGGCAAACGCAGTACCGGTATATGTTTTGTAAGATGAGCGAGATATCTATGTAACGTATAATCTAAAAGTCGACACAATCCCATATTGACTCATATAAAATGTACTTCATTCGGTTACTATCGAATCTAGGAAGCGGTGAATCCATCTCTGCAACATTTTTCTGCTTTTATTTATATCTATTTGATGAATAAAAAGCTCTATGAAATTATTTTCTTCAAAACGGCTGGTTCGAATAGCATACAAATTCGTGATGGGGTGTATCAATTTTGTCTTTACATTCAGGGAAAAAATGAATTTATTTGGGGGGATTTTATTTTGGAAATTACCTTGCCAGCCTAAGCTCAAGGGGTTTTTCGAAGCTTATTTCTAAACGACAGACTCCTTCCCACTATCCAAAAACAACTAATAAAATAACCTTTCATCTCATCATCCCACCATCTCATATATCATTCACCGACGCCAATAGATCGTAGTCATCAGTAGATCGCGTTGTTAAACCTAATATAAATAAATAACCTTCTTTATATTATAGTACAGTCTGATGGTATACATCGTGGTATTGCGGTGAAAGACGATGTTATTACCTGCATCATTAGCCTATATTGGAAGTGTACAGTGACACGCCGCCATTACAGCGATGGACTCACCATGCAGTATGATGTCTCATGTATGCAGTGGAACAGATGTCATCCGAGGCGGCCAGCATCATTCATGCGATGCGTTTGCGGTCAGAGCGAACATCCCTGGAAATTATCGAATACATGTTGAAAATGACACCGTCAATGTGGATGTTGACGACCCAACATTTAGTTAGGTCATTTGGGGGTACGATCAAGTGGGTGATAGATGTGTGCACTGGCGTCGGAACCGGGGGGGCAGAGGGGACATTGCCCCCCCTAGTTTTGACCAAGAGGGGGGTAAGAAAAAGGTCCTTAATTTGTCTCGTTGTTTCCTGTTGAAACCACTTTGTTAAAATTAGCTGTCATTTTTTTTTACTTTTATTTGCTGATTAATTTATTGGTTCCCCTGCGGGTCTCAAAATGTTGAGCTTGCCCCCCCCCCCCCCTCCCCCAACTTTCAAAGTGTTCCGACGCCCCTGGATGTAGTCATACACACCCGTTTGTATAGGAGTCGAACATAGCTGACCATTACTACATTATAATGTTAGTGATACAAAGTTAAAAAATAAAATGGTGCTATATAACCTATATGTCTTGTAATCTTGTAGTAAAGTCTTGTGAAATGTGTCGACAAATACTTATTTATTGATTTTCTGTTTAAAAGTGCAAAAACATGATAGGCCTACATTTGAGTATTTGACGTTGATTGATGGACGAAGTTTATTTTTATATTGTTTTATATAACTTTTGTATACAGAAAAAGCCAGGCCTGATGATTACTCTGGAAGTGTGTATAAACTTGAGCGTATATGTTGACTGCCCTTATACTGACAAAATATTTCAAATTTGTTAGAGAGAGATACAATTTCTCTATAAATTGGTAAATCTGCTGGATTTTTTGTGATCTTGGTTTTCTGTGCATCGATTCAACCGATTGAACCCAAAGCCTACACACTTTAGACTTTACACATAATTCAGACAATTATGGTCAACAATCAAATTAAATTAAATGATGGCTTTAAGAACAGAAGCGGTTCCCAATTCGCTCGAATGAGAAGATTTCGTAATATTCATCCAATAAATATTCTCAAAAACAACAAGGAAACATTGATATTATCAATACCTTCAAGACGGTCAAGTATATCATTATTAATTAGGTTCAATTTAGAAAGAGGATAGTTGACGAGAAGATGGATCCAATATTGAATTGTAAATAAGTGATTATTCCTTAATATAAGTTCAAGTTTTTAAGGATTTTCAAATGTAAAAAAAAAAGTCATACATTTTAACTTTGTAAATTCAGGAACTCGCCACCGTGCTGCGTACAATTGCGATGTAATAAATAATAATAATAATAATAATAATAATAATAATAATAATAATAATAATAATAATAATAATAATAAGTAACATATTCATCACAAATCGCCTGGTTGTCAGGCGTATACGGTTAAAAAAAACATTGGTTAACCTATACGCCTGGCAATTATGCGATATAAAATTAATACAGTTATAACTTACACCATCTTAAATGTATTGAAAATATATGTATTGCCTTGTTTTCAGAATTTCGATATCTCATACGTCGTTCAAAAGTTATCACCAAAAAACTAATATTCCGCTAAATCCACTCCCATGGCCTCTTAATCTTAGTCATGCACTTGGTCTCCAGTTTCAGCTTACGTAATCCTCGCCGGGCAAAAGATGAGATCAGGAGATCACGTGACATCATAGATATGAAAGTGAATGATCCTACAAGTCAGGGGCTTGACCTGACCTTCGAGGAAGACTAACCGTTGACCTCGGATAGTACATTGTAGTCTTGGTGAGAGATTGTCAGTATTTAAGAAAAGCAGGTTATGGGGACAGTTTGTAAGACGAAATAACCTAATCTATGATAGTAATTATATAGTTTATGAAATTCATTGCGAAATAAAACCGGAGATTATAATTTATAATGTAATGTAAGATGAGTGAACGTAGACATAACTCCGGTATAGGTTATATTTTTTAAAAGTAGTATAAATTTGTTTTTGTGCGATAGAAATAGAAATGTCATTTATGAAGACTATTGGTATTAACGAATTCATAAATATTTCAATTCCTAAAATTATTAGTTTTTTGATAACGGAAAATATTTTTACTCGAGGATCTCGAAATCAATATTTATTTCCCACTCTCAAGATTATTGTATACTTATTTCTTCATTGCATTACTGTAGGCTCAAGGTTTCACAGTGATTTTCCTTGATCTCTTAGTATGTAAATAAGAATTCAATAAGAATATAATTAAATAGATATGAATTGAATTATAATTTAATTAAATGAGAATTATTCTTACTCAGTTATGCCAACATCGAGTCTATCAAGAATTTTTTTCACCAAGATTCACGTATCAATCACTAACAAGGTTACACAAGCAATACAATCATTTTTAAACAATTTTATAGATAACAACATTAAGTAATAATACTGCCCATCATCTACCAAGCTTATAAACGTAACAAAATAACCGCACATAAAAATTATAAATCAACTACATTATACACTTCATCCTTACTTTTCTAATTAACTTTTTTTTTCTAATCTTGCAAACTTAATTTTCCTTTTTAACGCTCCGCTTCATATTACTGGTTGCTATTAAATTACGCATTTACTTTGCAAGACGTCGTCTTGAATTACTAAAGCTTTACAGAGAATTCAATGAGAATCTGCTTTCTATTCTGGTTGAAAGGATTCGGTGTAGTCTGCTGTACATGGATCCACGAAAGAAGGTTCCGAGTGACCGTCTCCCCCACCCCTCAACACTAGCGCACGGGTGGTTCAAACATTCATATCTCGTGGATACAAGAATATACAGCATCCACGGAAGATGAAGGTTCCGATCGATTATTCCGCCCATCCCACACCATTGTCGCACGGGTGGTTCGATTCTTCCTCTATCGTGAAATGTACTCGAATCATTAGCAGACACGGCGATAATGATGAATATGCTCGTAATCAACCAAGATGGTGGTGAGATATTGGGGAACTTGTACCAGCGCTGATTTTGTTGTTATCAGACTTGGACCATAACTCGGTTCATGCATACATGCTTATGAGAAAATCGATTAAAATCTGTTATATGTATAGGCATCAACACGAATGATGTGTACTACCCCCTCCATATAGGGACAAAATCACACCTGGTATATCGCTATTTATTTTTATAACTAAAACCCCCTAATTTGTACAGCAAGTCAAGTGTGTCATAATGGCTAACATTCCAAGAGGTCAAAAGGTTTGAAGTATGTTCTGGACCACTAGCATTAAGGGTGGCTGATTTCTTAGATCGTTCTGGAATACTAGATATATATTTAATTCAGTCTATTTTTCAACCTCCAACTGGCAATTGAGTGTTTTGTCTCCACTCAAACCAACATCTATAACTACATTTGTACCCCATATTCAATAATTACCATTTACATCTGCAAGTGAACCACATCAATCAATAAAACAGTATAATTTGAATCTATCTTATGAGCAGTGTTATAAATTTGTGTTATAAACCCTCTATCATCCACCACGGTTCCATTACAGATGGAATACATGAATGGTACGTGGATGGTGTTATTGGTACATGGATGGTCATACATGAAATGACTAATATTCTATCAAAGTGAACATATTGTTTTGATAAGAAACAATTAAACGATATGTGGAGAATTATACATTCATCACACAAATTTGATGTGACTTGCCAAGGAATCGAGCCCCGCACAAATGTGGTGAGGATGCGTTTTGGGTGGAATTTAGCGGCCACTATACGGATATATGTAAACACGATCGGCGTCCGTCCGTGTCTATGAACATAGACCCCAGCGTAGTTGACCTGCCAACTACTGACAGTAACAGGTGACTTATACAAGACTGTAAACTGAAGTTAGGGCCTACATTTGGCGTGGGTAATCTCACATAAGGCACAGGATGCCCGGGCCTAAGGTGCGAATATTGAAGGGGCGTCAAATTTTCAGCAACTTGTTGAAATTATAATATATATTATTACATAAAGTTGTATTTACCCCAAAAGAAGTGTAAAGAAGTACATCGTGAATGATGAGAATACGAATAACAATGCTAACAATTATCATTAAAATCTCTGTATTTGATGGTGAATTGTTTAGGCCTATATATAAGTGAATGGGGGGGAAAGGTGCCAAAACATTTGTGGCCTAGGGCCGGGGGCGTGAAATATCTTGACACGGCCCTGATAAGGCCTAGGTTCTTTAAAATGTCTGTTCAGTTATCATCACTTCATAGTTTCACTATCACAATGCTCATTCGTAATCCCATATAATCTATAGTTGTTGGCGAGGTGGTTATAAGCAACATCATAAAAAAACATAGACAGCCTTCAGCCTTCAATTTCTTCTTGTTTCAGTTCAAGTGTTGTTTAAACAATGATCAATAGTAAATAGTAAGTCTTTTCAAATACCGTTAATACTCCATGTTTCACATCCAGTTCAATCCACCTGTAATATTGGTCCAAGTAAGCCCCACTTTACTGATAAGTAGAACGATAACAATATAAATATTACAGTTTTGTTTCAGTTTCACATACCTAGCTTTGTCATTGCGTAGCTCTTATCTTCTGATGGTTTGGTGACTCAATGACACGTTTTGTTTGCTCCGGGCTAGATTCACTGCGCTGACGGCTGACGGGTCTAAACTCACCAGGTTAATCACATGACAACCCCTGGGAGAAGATTCGAATGATTAATGACACCTTTTTCCCCTAATTTTAGAGAGAACTAGCATCATCCCAATTCCAGAAATTATAATTTATTTATTTGTCCGTCAAATTACCGCTCAAGACACACCCTTTTTTCTGAGACTTGACGTAGGCGTTCTCCCTATTTATTTTTACAGCGTTCACGAGGTCAAATATTTGCAGATATTTACGGTATTACCAACGAGGGAGGAGCTCTAACTGGCAGTTTGAAGTTGTTATCACTAAGGTTACGCTATTTGTTTCCACAAACTCTCAGATAAGGCTAACTGGACTTGGTAATACCGGGCCCTAAATCAATTAATTTTCATGTACCTTCAAAAATAGAGCTTCAGTGACAGTTTTAGTACAGCTGTGTGTGACATTCGGTGTGCCGTGAACCAAGGCCTTCTATATTATTCTTGCGTGAATGCAGTGAAAATAAAATCGAGTAACGCCTACGTCACGACTCTGAAAAAGGGGTGTGTCTTGAGTGGTAATTTAAGGGACTAATAAATTAATTATAATTTCTGGAATTGAGATGATGATTTCTAGTTTTCTCTAAAATTAGGGGGAAAATATTGTCATTATTTATTCGAATCTACTCCCAGGGTTGTCATGCCCGATAATGATAATTGAGGGGGGAGATAGACAATCGGAACTGTATATATTTCTAACTGTACGTTGAAAAGTATGAACACACGGTGTACCACAATTTTTCTTGATCTGTTTTCCATTTTTGATTTAGACTTATAGATTACGCGTATCATGTATTATTCTCTACTTGAAAGAATATTGTGTTATTGTAACATGAAAAATGTTATGACATTCTCTGGTATTTGGAATGAATTTTTTTATTCTGAAAAAATAAATCTGCCAAAACGCCTGAGTGATACCAGAATCATCTTATACTCGTAGCAAAAAGTAAAATTATCGTGATAAAGGAATTATTAGTTCAGTTCAAAAGTATGTAATTAATTTTAAAACAATGTAACTGAATACTTGAATATTTATAACAACCTACTAAGTCGAAAAAAATCTTCAAATCCAAAAAAAGTCATCAATCAAAAATTGAAAAAAAAAAAAAAAAATCGAAAATTTTCGATTTCTCAAAAGCAAGAAGCTCTTTCTATACTGATGTAGCTAAAGTATACTAAATTCTTACATTCTATTTCGAATCTTCCTAATTATTCTTAGGCCTATAATCCATTTAAAGTATTTTGGCATTCAAAATAAATACATCCACAAATTGTACTCCAAAAACTCAACAAAGCAGCGTTGCATAAATCAATGTATTGTTATTCATTTTGCCAATTACCATCCATAAACTCGGGAATTTACTTTCAAGCTTTGATGTTTTTTTGTCCTATTGTACTACTATTTCTATATAGTATATAATGTGAATAACGTGCAACCAACTTGTAGCTTACCATAAAATAACTCCTTTATAACATCTTTGAATAATTCGATTTTACTAATCCCATTTCCCCAACACTTTGATTCATGTAAATCCTATTATAACTACTGCTTCTTCGTTCGATGGTTTCTAATTTAACTTCCCTTAAATCCGTCTGCCGCCAGCACATTGCTTGATAATATTATACGTACCGTATAGGCCTACTTAGATGCAAGAGTTACGTTGTCTCGAGCGACCATTCCCATTAGCACCAACATTAAAGGACATCACAACCCTAAAACTAGATTTTTATAATATTGACGATATTTACTTCCCGAAATTTAAAGAAAACTAGAAATAATCATCTCAATTTCAGAAATTATAATTATTTTTTTGTCATGACCATGAGTCATGACGTAGGCATTACCGATTCTGTATAGAAACATGAACAGAATAGAGTAATGTCTACGTCACGACTCAGAAAACGGGTCGAGTCCTGGAGGACAAAATGAATTGAAAAATTAATTTTAATTTCTGAAATTGTGATGATGATTCACAGTTTTCTCTGAAATTAGGGAAGTTCAATATATTCTATATATTCTATATATATTCTATATTCTATATTTTATATATATTCTATATTCTATATTCAATAGATTCTATTCTATATTCAATATATTCTGTATTAAACACCACATTGAGCTTATGCATACAGAGTACTCTGTTCAATTTCTAGTCCGTGATTTTTTTACACCAAAGCATCTTCAGGATTGTTGAGTCCTTTGAGGAGTGTCGACTCTGGATGAAATACAGTGTCAGAGGGACGCTGAAGAGCGTATACTGGAATAAAGTCAACTCGGCTGTGTGAGATGGGTTTGGAAGTACATTCAGAAATTTATTTCCAATGCTTGGTCAATGGGAAAGGATGGTTGTAAAATGTGGTTAGGGTTCAGGTAAGGTTTGCCACCCATACCCACGTTACACAACCGAGTATAATTTATTCCGGTATACGCTCTTCAGACACTCCAATGTAAGCAAAGCATAGTCTAGAAAAGGTCAAAAAAGGTCCAAATATGCAGGATCATCAAAAAAAATTGCATTTTCAGGTTCAGACCATAATAAAGTTGAAACGAAAGTATCATTTGATACATAGTGAAAGTCGAACAAAAATACTATATCTCATGAACATCCTGGCCGCTCGATCAGCCTTAATGTTATCAATTCTTTAGAAAAATTGATTTTTTCAATTTTACACTATGAGCATATTAATTCGGTGTTTCAATCAACTGAGGGTCAAGCGAACTTGAAGGGTTTGAGATACAATGTAATTTCGTGACTTCATTATTACATATCTTTATATTTTGCACAATGGTTTCGAATTTTCAGTTAACATTTTCTTCATTTGGTATCTTTTCATTTCAGTCTATTATTTATCAAGTGCTCAAAAGTAGAATCAATATATGTATAGATATTGTATTGCCTCACACGAATGCATTACAATTTGCAATATCTCACCCTATTTAGTTAGAGAAGCCGTTCCAATAATCGAGTACTTCACACTCTCTCTAGTGACTGTACACCACCCCCTTCTATTTTCTAAGATCCAATTAACTACCCCGTGTCTATAGATTTAGGTAGAAGTTGAATAGAATTATACGCTAGTACATGGTTAGCACTCTTAACTACGGTGCCGGGGGTGGGGGTTGGGTGGGGGTGGGATGGGGGGGGGGGGGTAGGTAGGTAAATAGTAAATACCAATAGGATGCAAGGTTTTCAGGCAAAGTTCGAAATGTTGAATTAGGAGAGGGCAAGGCGTTGGAATCAATCACGCACCAAGTTCAGTACATCTATTTGATCAACATTTCGTATTGTCAACATCGAAAACTTGACACAAAGCCATTGTTAAGGATGAAAGTTCAGGATCATTTGAATAATAAAGCTACGATCGCGAGAGTTCACGGGCGGGAAACATCAAAGGACATCACAACCCTGAAAATAGATTTTAATGAATATAATGACGATATTTAGAGTCTTCTATGGGTTCAACGACGCACTGTAACGATAGCGAAAATCTATTGGCGTCGGATGGATGATCAATGAGATGATGGGATAACGGTTTCTTGGGTAATGGGGAGGACAGTGGGAACGAATTGGTCGTGGCCTATATTGTGGGAACCATCCCAGAATTAGCCTAGACGGAAACCACGAAAAAACTCTGTAAAGATGGTCGGCGTTGGAGATCGAACCGGGTTCGAAATTCTGCTCGCCTCCCGGATCACACGAAGCGAGCGCGTTAACCACTGTGCTACATGTGCCGGTCGATATTTATTTTCCCAATTTTAGGGAATACCGTACTAGAAATCATCATCTCAATTTCAGAAATTAAAATTAATTTTTTGATCCTCCAGAGATCATCAAACGTGACGTTGGCATCACCGATTCTGTATAGATATAGAAACAGAAAATACTCAGAAGAAGGGCTGATGGGTTCTGGAAGTCGAATGAATGATTATAACTACTGAAATTGAGATGGTGTTTTCTAGTTTTCTTTAAAATTGGGGAAATAAATATCGGCACTTTACAGTTTCAGGGTTCATTACTACTTCTACTACTTCTTTACTCTATTTTTTACATATATATTTTATTTATTCATTACAGATTGTTCATAAAACTATGGTTGTGATGCCCTTTAAACAAGCCGAGGGGTTAACAACTCCTGAAATCCGGTGTACACTTGCCATGAAATCCCTGAAATCCCTTGAAATCCCTGAAATCTCTTGAAATCCCTGAAATCACGTGAAATCTCATTGGAATCCCTGAAATCTCTTGGAATCCCTGAAATCCCTCACTTGAAATCCCTGAAATCCCTGAAATCTCTTGAAATCTTTGAAATCCCTATAAAATCTCTTCAAATCCCTGAAACCTCTTGAAATCTCTGAAATCAGGTGTACACCAAATTTTCACCAAATCCCTCGAATCAAGCATAGCAATTCTTCATTTCGCTATCTCTAGATGTTACATTGAAAAACCTTCAATAAGTCTGTCATGATAAAAACACTCGGACTATTATTAAACACCACATTGAGCTTATGAAGACAGAGTACTCTGTTCTATTTCTAGAAGAGTCCGTGATTTTTTTACACCAAAGCATCTTATGGGCCTTAAAGATGACGCTTGAGGTTGTTGAGCTATCACGTACGATCTGCTCTGTCAGTCTTTGAAGACATTTCATTCTAGTAAAATACTTCATGTCAATAGATGAAGGCCTATTTGAGATATATTTATGTTTCATGTATGGCACGGCATATATATATATATATATGCATATTGAGTATAACTATTATTTCGGGTATAATCATCGTGTTGAAATGAATAAGACATTTCAATACTCAATATATATATATATATATATATATATATATATATATATATATATATATATATATATATATATATATATATATATATATATATATATATATATATATATATATAGGCAGTGGCGGCTCGTGTGTAAGTACTGCAGAATGGCAGCACTCCCTACGGTTTGCCGGATGCTTTGCTATTTTTTGATCAATTTACATTGAATACATCATTTCTTCCATTTCGTAGTATGTTTTATATAAAGCCATCATTGTTGACAAAATACAGTTTTCAAAAAATATATTTGCAAAACAAAAACGTTATTATTCATGGTTAAACGTCCACGGCTTCGAACGCATCATGAAAACCACGCGCCACTGAACGCCTGCAGCAGCAACGCTAGGCAATGTTTCGTACATCCTACGTACTGCATGTTTGGTTGCGCGAAGCAAATCGTAGTAGGATGACCAAGGGAGAGCGCGGTGAAGGAAGAATTGCGAGAGTTAAAGCCTAAATGTGTGCTGCATTGCTCGTATCTCTGGCAAGCTCGAACTTGCCCGACCATGCCGAGTACCGAATTTGAAATACTCGGAACACCGCACACTCACGACTCCCGGCTCTCGATAGAGTTTCGTACTCATTTACTATACTAACCGAGGGGTGTTTCGAGCCGCTCGGTCACTCGGCAAATGTATTATATATATGCAATATATTATATTATGATTATATGTATTATTATATGTTGACTTCTGTCTTAGATGTCATAAACTATGCCCCCATTCATTCCTGGACGTTCATATTATCGTATCATTTCACTTGTTTCGGCTGTCGCAAAAAAACGAAAGCTCCTAATTTATAAGATCATTTTCCATTTTGCTCATGGAAGATTATTTCAATTTGTATGTCACAATCGAATGACACTATCCTAAGTCATAACTACTTATGCAAACGCAATAAAATACATTCTAATAGACCATGTAATATTACAGTCGATTTGATTCTGCTAATAAATACTTCATACCATTTGCGTGAATACATTATTAAATTTCAGATAGTATTGTTCATCCGATCTACGCTGACAAGCCAAACGGATGGTACTTGAGTTATTATAATATGAATGAATATTCGGATCTAAATGTGGACGTAAAGCGAGGAAATTTGCGTTTTTGTATGAGACGTAGAAAATGTCACCCTTCAAGGCTCTACAGTCTACACCCATTGTTCTGTGGCTTCGTAGTTTTGTGTATGATATCTTTTATCTAACTGCAGCACCCCCCATTGTTCAAGTCACCGGCCGCCACTGTATATAGGTATATTATCCTCATAACATATAGTCCATATCATAGTCTATACTTTCCTAAATTTCTAGTGATATATTCTATATGAGTATCCCAGGTAGGACCCTCATCTATTTGTACACCGAGAAATGTAATATTAGAGATTCACTTGAATGTCTATATTTTCCTTCATCTTATTTACCAAATTGTAGATAATATGTTTTGTTTCGTTTTCGTTTAGTTTTAGTGTATTTCGTATTTCTGTTGGAACCATTGTGTAATTTCATTTATTCGTATATGTATATCTATACTTCTAGTGTGTTCACGTTTGTGAATCCGATATACTCCAAGTGGAGTCAGCTGCATAATTATAATAAGTTTATTAATTGACTAATGATATACAAATATTATCTATGATTAATTCAATTTAACGAGAAATTTAATTATTCCACTACGATTTCGTACATAGGAAAATGTTGATTCACTGCAGTAACATAATAATTGTTTATCTTGTGTAATGTATCTATGTATTAAGTGAGTTTCTAGACTAATTAATTTCATCTCGCACATCAAAGGGGAGCCTAATAGCGTCGAATGTCACGAATTATACTACAGGATAGAGAATGACGTCACAGCGTCATCGGTACAGTCATAGACTAAAGAGATACAAATACAGTTCACCCAACATTGAATTAAGATTCTTACCCACTCCTTTGTCTCTAACTTCCCCACACCCCCTTACCCTGTAGTAACGTTAATCACCGCTGACAGTGCTGAAAATCGTTTCGGCGATTGTGCTCAGTGAACGGTAAGACGGATGCTTGCCTGGGTTGTCTGCCAAGTCTTCACCTTGACTGCTAGCAGCGCTCTAGGAATGTGTAGCGATGAATGACGTAACTTCAGGTTTTAATGGAAGGGTTTTGAATCTCGTGAAATAACTTATGGGACGTCTTGAGTATCTCTTTAGTCAATGGTACAGTCTTGGATTGTAGCTATCGTACCGATGGATAGGTAACAGCGTTCCACAGCTGTGCAACCAGGCATATTAAAATCCGAAAATGGTATGTTACCGCGGTAAAAATTACACTATTCTCTTATATATTGCTGTACGAATTCTACATCGTTCAAATTACATACTTTGTATATGATTTTTTATACGAGTGGATGTAATTTCCTCACTCTCAGCATTACTGTAACCTGAATTGAACTCTTCTGTGTATAGAAGATAGCTTGTACAAATCGGGAAAAAAACAGTACCCTACTCTATCAAGTAAACGTCGAGGATGTCAGTAATCGTATTCCGAATATAATTGAAACTTCAATCACCACGCAAAACTGAGAGATCCAACAGTTCATCCTGATGTTTGTAGGTCAGAAAATTCCGTGCGAAATGCATACTTTATCACTTGGAAAAAAATTACTTCCATTTGAATTTTGAATTTTATGTAGGCCAAAAATTTCACTCAATTTGTGCACACATTTTTGTTGTCAAATCGGCTGACTTATATCGTGCTTTCTAATTATATTTCATATTATTTTTCATTGCTGAACTATTGAAAATAAAAAAGCAATATTTCTATAATGCAGCATTAATAGAAATACAGAAATATATAAAAAATCCTTCACGTCGTAATTATAATTGATCCAATTTCTAATGTTGCAATTTAAAATGAAGTTCTTATACAATCACGTATTCTGTAATAACTTATCGGATCTGAAACGAAACACAAGTTGATTGATCAAATATAAATAATAATGACGTAACTAGATAAAGCAATCCATCAATCAAGCAAATGTTTTGTTTTGAATGTTCATTAGCTTCATTCGTCACAGCATTTCTGTCGGTCGTTAGTGAAACACCAAAGCAAAAACCCTTAACCTTTGAATAAACTTATATAACCTTCATTTAAAAAAATATTATCTAAACCTACTACATACTGAAGTCCATACACAATTTCAGATTTTATTTCAGCATAATCTTTAATGTGTACAAAGATACTAATTATATTTCTTTTTTCTGAACAGTTCTTGTTCATTTTACAATGCAAGATATTTATGTACATTTAAACATTTTTTTGACAAATCAGAAATAATGTGCTTGTAATGTTACTATAAGGTAACTAATGAATTAATGTAACTTGTTTCTTCATACTTTTGTCTCTTTTCTTTTATATACATATGCGACGCATTCTATAGCATATTTGTACATTCGTTTTGTGAGATCCTAGACTAAGGCATTTAAAATGCAATTAAAACGATAATTAGTAACATCTCTTTTTTTACAAAGATTGTACAGGAGTAATCTGAATAATTTTGTTAATATATAAAACATCTCAATACGACTTCTTGGTCAAATTTCTACGACTGTAATTAATCAGATAAAATTTTTATAACTTCCCAAATTAAAATTTATGTAATTCTAACATTTTTGTCATTACAGAGACATAAATTTAAACCCATTTATACATTTGAATTTAATTGTCTTTACAAAGCAGTATTTGAAACATTATTTTTACTGTGTTAGTACTGTCATTTCTAAATTAAGGATGTTCAATGAAAATTTTTTTCTAGCAAATCTTAGAATCTCATAGAATTAAGGCTTTTTTTACAATTCACTATTATTAACTTATTTTTTTCATATGTCAAGGCACCTTTTTCAGGACAAGATTGTAATGCTTAAATAAAAAAATACGTAATATTGATTATATAAATCTATCGATTTACCTTCACCTATATAAAATATATCTGATCCCAATGTTTATTTTCAATTCCTATCGTTTCTCCGTTATCTTCGGTAGAAGTAAACATTGCACAGGTATCTATTCTAGAGTATTGGCGCCTTATATATTGGACTTGACACACTGTTATAGTTATTTTATTTACTGATTACAGATTGTTCTTGAAACAGGTGGTAATGATTACTATCATGAAATTACAATCAAACATACTCAATAAAATTATACATTTTTATTTTTTCTCAACTCTATCACTGATCTTCGTTATATTCTTTATATCTTCTTCCAATTCATTCCATTCCCGCGTCGTTCTCTGAATGAATCCATATTTACCTACTTCTCTATCCACTTTTTCCACTTCTATTCTTACCCCTCCCCTTGTAGGCCCTACTTCTTTGTAATCCCTACTTCTTTGTAATCCCTTTCCAATTCTATTGTTTAATTCATCCCATCCTGCATATTTATTATTTATTCTTGACTCTAACAAAATTTCACATTCTTTCTATTTGTATTCGTTTCGCCAAATTTTCCCATCCCATTTCCTCAATCATTTTCAATCATTGTAATAGATTTAATTTTTGCTACAGTATAAGTTTGAAAAGCCACTTGAAAAGTACAGATTTTTGCTAGCACAAATATATTCTACAATGTCAAGAATTAAAATGATCAGTATATTCTTTATCTAACATATGTGTGTCAAGAAGGCGTTTATCACGATTAATGAGTTGCTAAAAGCTTGTTGACAAAATACTGTATAGAATGATATATCTACTATTTCATAATTTTTTTTTTTTCTATACAAATCGCTTGTATATTTTAATGAAATAACAATCAAATATGTTATACAAACTCATTTTGAAGGAAAAAAATGACTATAATTCGCTAGATAATAACACAAAAATATTCGTCGTATTCAACTATACAGAATATAATTTGCTTTTTTATGATTTAGCAGGATGCTTAAGACAGTATTCTAGAAAGAAATACTTAAAGGACATCACAACCCTGAAACTAGATTTTAACGAATAATCACGAGATGTCGCTGGGAGCAATGTATTTGCTCCCAAAAGGGTCACCCATGGCGATAAGGTCTGGAGTGAGGCTCCAGACTAAGTTCGGACCGTCTCGGTCGAGTGGAAGCCTTTGGTGACCGGAGTATATGGAGGGAGTACTGAGCCTTGCGTTTGTATTTTTATTTTATTTCGTCTTCTTGTCACTTTTCTCTTCATCTATCGCCTTATTTTATTTTATTTTGTATCATCTTATCTTACTTTTCTAGCTCTTTCTATCCCGCTTCCCGCTCCCTCCATATGCTTGAAATATCCTCAAACGTTGACAACTATGGCAAAGTACACGGACATGAACATAGACGCAAAGGGAGAAGTGACCTCGCTGTCGACGCGCCTTTAAACCCTACTATAACTCAAAAATCACCTCCTTTGAGAACGTGTTTTTTGAAGATAATTGTATACCTCTACGGTCAACTCGACTCAGCCAAAGGAGGCAAACTCGCAATTCTGAACGGCAAAGGACTGATCTCGCAGACTGCATGAAACCACAGAGTCCCTTGCGGGCTGGAAACTTCTGTAAACTTCATCCTAGGATCTTCACTGAAGTTGATTTGTGACTTAATTGAGAAGTTTCAGTTGAACGTTTACTTCAGGCCACAACTGATAGAATAAAATATAAATTATCAATAGTAACGTGAAACTTGAAAAGTAGAATGTAGGCCTACATCATCAGATGTAATAGGTTAGAGCTGGTTGTACCAAGTGATAATTAGTGAATGAAGCAAAAAATTAGCAGCTTAACTTGTTATCACCCTTGGTTACCTATGTTATTTGTGTACCTTAAGTAATGATTAACTAATTAATATTTAATAATCACTTGGTACAATTGGCTCTTGATAAATTAAATTGATAATTAGGGGTGAACTCTCCACTTCCTACTTAATTCTGATACTTTTGTTTAATTAATATCTATTTATGGGTATCCCCCCCTCCTGCCTCAAAGTATGGACCCAACATTCAGTTACTTCTTTATCTATTTTATACATGTGAATTTAGTTTAGTTTAGTTTAGTTTTTACGTTGTCAATCTGGCATTAACTTTCTATAAAATTATAATCGTGTAATTATATTACTTAATCATGTTATATTTTGTTCAAATTGACTTATAAAATATCTTAGATGGTCAAAGACTACTTAATCTACTTCAATATACCCTAACTGTTACTGGGGTCGATTAGCAAACAATATTCATGCATCAAAGACTACTTTAAGATCATTTGTTCATTTTCACATTGTATGTCCAATTTTTAGTCGACTTAATTATCAGTTTTTTGGTGGTAACTTTTGTACGACATGAGATATCGAAATTCTGAAAACGAGGAAACGCAGATATTTGCAATACCTTCAAATTGGAGTAAATAATAACTATTTATCTCACATCGCATAATTGTCAGGCGTATACGCTTATAAAATGTGTATTTTCAAGCGTATACGCCTGACAAGCAGGTTCTATACTATATTCTCTAGTTTCACATTATCTCTATAGTACGAATTGTTCTACTTTTTCGTGTGAATAAAAAAAATTATAAAAATTGTATTACACAAAAAAATGTATAGAAATAATTTCTTTTCTCCATTCTTGCAGAAATAAACAATCACCTCGGTTCCAACCACCAATATACGTCGTTTCACTACGCACGCATCTCATTGGTCGATTGATTAAACAATAACAATTGAAATCGGTGAAATTAAACCCTTCTCTCGTCTCGTAAAAGCTGTAACAACGGGCAAGGATCGATCGAGTGGTTTCAACACACACATGACTGCCCCATATGTTGTAGGATTTCCGGTGAAAAACAATGAAAAGCTTCGTGTCAAAAACGAATAACTCCGGAAATGTTTAACCCTATATGATAACGTCAACAATACCCTATACACAAATTATTATTAGATTTGTTTTTAACTATTTTTGTTGAAATTGTTGAACACATAAAAGTTGATGGTTAGGTGGATTAAATGATTAGTTATTACCTAGGGATGTACAGTTTAATTTAAATTTAGAAAAATAAGGCAAATAATGTTCAATTTTGTCGTAAATAGAGATACTACATGCCTATGAGAGTATTATTATCAGATTTATTTCAACCTTTTTTTAAACGTCAAAAATATGATGATTTTCAGTTTTTTTGAGCGTTAAACTATTTATAAACCATAATGTATCGTTCATTTTCAGAGTAAAGATATATATATATATATATATATATATATATATATATATATATATATATATATATATATATATATATATATATATATATATATATATACATATATATATATACACGATCTACGAAGATATCATAAATAACTTGAAGAACAAATGCAGTACTATTTCATATTTGAAATCCATGTATTCAGAAACAGATATGCAATCTCAATTCTCAATTATAACATTCCGACCATCTACATGCTGAATGAATGTTTACTGAAAACACTAATGCAAATACCATTGTCTCACATTTCACCATTGTTAAATAGTATCTCAATCGACCGTCTCCAATATGAATCATCACCACCGAACGGTAGTCTCGATCCGCCAATAGATATACTAGGCCTAAGGTAAATCGCTTTGTCGGCATAAGACTAAGCCGCCTATTTTTATTGCTATGATTAAATCCATGCTTGAATCAGCATCAGCGCATTTCTTCCTTGCATGAATTGCGTTGGTATTGATGCGTAGCTCAAATGAAGGTTCGATAACCATGAAATAAATGCGCTAGCTTGATCTCTACTCAATGTTGGAGGATTGGAACTACCAACCGTTAGTGATTATAGATAAGTGAGACGGTCGATCGGGTCATTCAGGGAGACGTTGGATGGCGTGAAAACAATAATATGGCATTGAAGGGTATTGAAATTGTATGGTTTTAGCTGATAAGCGAAAAGGAAGATACTCGATTTCGATGGGCATTTATTTTTTATTTTTTTTTCTGCATCAGAGGTCAATTCTAGGGTCGAATATACATTTTGACCGTGTGAATAAACAAAGACAGATACCAGATAGAAGTCGAGATGACATGGTAAAATTGTTCGGAATTTTTATTAGTATCAGTGAAATGAACGAAAAATTCTGTACTCCATTTTTCAAAGAGTTGATGTAGAGTATTAGGAGTTTTCCAAGTATCGCAAATGTGTGTGGACTGAATTTTAGAAAATATAAACATGGTCTTGGGCACATGATCAAACGTTGTCTCTCTGTAGGCCTACCTGATAAAACTGACAATCTCTGTTCAGTTTACTGCATTGTTATGGCAACGATTGTTAGTATAATAAGCAATATGTTTTATGTTATAACTCATTGTTGAATCAGACAATGGCAGACAACAATGTCTATCCAGTTGGAATTATTCAATCGCAGTTTGTTAGTTTCCTATTTCGCTGTATTGTTGCTGCAACCATTGTCAGTCCATTTTTATTCAAAGAAGTCTTTTTTCAAGTGGTTGACAGGGACAGGTTCTCCAATTTATCTCATCCTATTCTAATCTGTTATAGTAACCCAGTTTGCTGTATTGCTATGGCAACGGTTGTTCGTTATTTATTACTTGATAGCATTTGAAATATTGATTAATTAGACGAGCTTTAGCGAGGATTCAATTTGACATACTGAAAAAAATTGGTGTTCGTTTTTATGTTTTTTGTTATGTTTTTTTGTCGGTTCTCCACAGGTCAAACGGCTACATCTATCAACCTCAAACTTTTCTTCAATATGGTTCCTCATCTAACTTAGATCTGTATAGTTTTGTGGCATTATCGGGGAGTAACTTTTTTTTATGAATTTAAAAGAAATTTCAAAAATTCCCATTAGAATAACATGGCGAAAAAAAAAGAAAATATTTTTATTTTCCAAAAAAATGAAATTTCGCGTGAAGTTGAATTACATTTTGGTACACATTTCTAAAAATTTTCAGCTTGATCGGGTCAGCCATTTTGAAGAAAAAACATAAAATGTATTAAATTGGTACCACTCGAAGCAGTTTTTACCCATTTTTACCAATACTATTACTATCCGCTCGTCTTACAACGCATATATGGCGTTTTCCTAGTGAATATGAAATAGTGATTTTGGTAATATGTTATAGTAACTTAGGTGGGTCACAATAGCTGCTCATTCCAACTCCATGTTCTCTAATAGTTCGAAGATCTGTTTCACCGCCAACCTGAAGTATTATTTTGCCTTTAAAAGTTTGAGTTTCAGTGGCAGTGACATTATGATAACAGCTGTCAGAACAACAATTCATTTTCACTCTCACTGAGAACCAGTTAGTTTACTTGAAGATATAGCTCCTGACAACTTCTGTTGGATTGACAATTTAATTTCAAACTTGATACCAGCGTTAAGAATGCCTCAATGTTGATGAATGGTAAGCAAACTTTCTGATTTTACTTTGCAAAAATAAAATAATCGATAACCAGTATCCATTTGACTACAGTAGAAAGTATAGACTACAGTATAGTGGATTGCCATAAGGGTTATAAAGAATAGTTACATTTATACCATAATCACTATACCACAGTTTCTTTCTTTTTTTTTTTTTTTTTTTTGGGTGACACCGACAGCGTGGTCATACCACAGTTTCTATACAGTTTCTATTATAAACGGTTACACGGAAATGCCACCGGCACATGTAGCTCAGTGGTTAACGTGCTCGCTTCATGTGATCGGGGAGACGAAGGGAATTTCGAACCCGGTTCGATCCCCGCCGCTGACCACCTTAGAGGGGTTTTTCGTGGTTTCCCTCTGTAGGGGCCAATGCTGGGATGATTCCTACATTATAGGCCACGACCGCTTCCTTCACATTATCCAAGAAACATACATCTCATCATCCCATCATCTCATTAATCATCCATCCGACGCCAATATATTCACTCGCTAAGTGAACATTGCCTAAGAGACTTAGTTCAAAGTGAAAGATATCAACATTAGTGTGTTTGGATTTCCTAATACCAATATTGGTAGTGTCCGGATACATCGCAAAAACGGTTTAAACTTATTTGTTCCGGACTTTCGGCAACTGAAGACTTTTATCTGCGGCGAAGAAGTGTGGTCACGGACAGCGTACACCTGGTGTCAAAGTTCATTGTTTCTAATCTAAAATAATAATAAAATGGGGTGGTAAGATCGCCCTTGTGGTGCCCCGTCCAAACGATCCTACTTTCATCCTTAGTCTTAATAGGGGATAAATGATTTTGTATCAAGTTTTGATATTATTGAAAAAAAAAATGTAATGATTATTAGCCCTTTGTTACTTGAAATAAGTGAAGAAGTAATACAAGAATGCATATAATTACGTCATATTATGCACCACACTCTTCGGTGTGAAGATTCTCACCACGTGCATTGACTGCAAACAAAGTGTGAGGAAAAGAAACGGTTATGTATTCTGATTACTAATTAGATCATCGGTGTTATATGTTAAATTAATTATCATTGTGTACATTATTAGTCTTCTTCTTTGATTATAGAAAACAATAGCTAATTTACCATTGAATAGAATTACATTATGTGTGGGGAGTGACGTCATTTCCCGTCAGACTGGAGTAATAAGCTGGGACTGAATAGGGATCCGTTAGATTAGATATTCTGTTACGTTATTGTAACGTATAGCTTATTTTTATTAGATGAGCGTTAGAGAAGATTTCCATCCCACTCTTATAGAGCTTTGTCTTCTTTTTAAGCACTGCACAGGTCGCAGGGTTTGACCGTTCGACATGACACTTTTTCTGTATTCAAACTTATTCAACTCAAAACTGTATAGTTTTTGGGTCAAATCTGTTGAGCTATTTTTGAGAAACATCATCTCAAAGTTTCTAAAAACTTCATAAGATAAGGCCGAGAGTAAAAAATTGAAATATAAAATCCCTCCAATATAGGCTAGTTCAAGTTTTCCTCAAATATAAATACGAGAATTAAAGATATTGTGTATACAATTCGGACCAGCCGTTTTTAATAAAATAATGTAATATATGTTTTTTATTCATCGAATAGATAGAAATAATAGCAGAAAAATGTGGCAGTGATAGATTCACGGCTCCTTAGATTCGATAGTAAACGAATGAAATTCACCTTATATGATCAAGGTTTGTAAAGTTGTCGATTACACTTTATATATGTTGCATTGTCGAAGTCACGGCTTTCTAGATTCATTGACATCGGATGAAAATCATTTCAAATGATCAAGGTTGGTAGAGTTTTCGATTATACTTTATATAGACATCTCGCTCATTGTACAACGCACATCCTGCGTTTGCCTAGTTATTAATTAAACGAAATACATATCTTCTGGCATGGTATAAGATCATTGTTATGGAGCTCTGTCCGAACGGTGTCCTACCTTGCCATTCTTAGTCTTAATGGGGAACAGTGATTATGTGTCAAGTTTAGGTTAATTTTTTTTGAGATGAATTTTTAGTACACAGAATATTAGAAATGGACAGATATCGTAGACCCACAAAGTCATAACAAGACTGTGGGCACAAGTCTATTTCCAAATTGTTGGGAATAAATTGACTTCCTTTACGAATATTTCGATACCCGTAATATATTGTATAAACCAATGAAATCTCAATAATTATTCCAAACCTCGATATCGCATGTAACTTCCACTTGAGTAAGGAAGGAATTTTATTGTCAAGGAATTTCAGACATTTTTAGATCAAATTCAGTCAATGCACTCAGCTGACAATTTTCAGATGGAAATATGAAATATTACATACATTCATAGAATACCTATCATCTATTGTATGTCAGTCAATTCCAATGATTTCATATTTCTATATCTATAAAGAACGATGTATTGTTAAAATATGCCTCGGAAGGTTCAATTAAATAAGTTCCCATAAAATCAGAACTAATTTCATTTAAAAATCCAATAATGCCAATAGTATACAAAAATCATTTCACTACATATTCCATCAATTGAAAATGAAATATTCTTCCACATTCTTCTTATCACCTATATTATATATCAGAAAGCCACGTGTTTTTTCGAGCGCGAGAATAATCCTTTACGACTCTTCCATAAAACGTCTGCCCTGTCACGACGAGAGGAAGGGGGGGGGGGGAGGAAGGGGTTGGAAGGTGGCCGCCGTCAAGTCAACTTACGTGACGCGTGAAGAGCGCTTCCGCAAGCTCGCACACTTCGTATGTCGCATCGAAACTCTCCAACGTTACTGCTAATGGATAGGAAAGACAATCGTTCGTATCTGTCAACATCGTGGTCTATGACGTAAACATACGTTACTTCACTGACATTTTCATGGATAAGCTGAAAAACGCTGAAAAAGTTTTATATACGATATTTCATGTGTTTTGACAGGATAGTGAAAAAATGGAAAAGCGGAACAATGAAATACGTAAAGTAGGGGTTAATTTGACTACGTCACTCAATGGGTGAAGTGAATATTGGATTTCATATCCGAATTGGGGTATTAAATGGTTAGTGGTAATTTATATACGATAAGAAAAGAAATTTCCTACAGAGAAAAATACGGCACCTCCACCGATATGTTTTCACTTGCTGTAAGTTTTACGGTTTTACGTACTGATAGTTAGTGGATTAAGCGAAAGTTAGCGGATAGTTGTTATTACCCTAGGTTCCGTATGTTATTTTCTTACCTAAACTAAGAGTTACCGTAGCTTATAATTATTACTTGACTAGGAGTTCGTAAAACCGGCTTCTATCAAAATAACTGATCCAGTCATCCCTCTAATCTAGCTCAATATTGACTCATTTTGTTCATCTCACAAGATTAATCCAAAAAGAACGATTATACCTTTTCAAAGATCTCAATTTCCAGAAGAGAATCCAGAAATTAATTCAAGCTGACATATAATTATTTCACGTTCACAAACCTATTACGAAACCGTTGCTATAGCAACGTGTTTTTTTCATATTATTATTTTCAACGAGTTCCATTCAATGTCCTCGTTGCTACGGATTCTCCTATCTAAACTGTCGGCTAAGCAGTCCAAGATTGCAATCGTTGTGATGAAAAAGAAAACCAGAAAGATAAAATAGCAAACTAAGCTTGAAATTAGAATTCACCTCGTGTACGAAATAAAGTAAATTGTAATTGATTTAAAAGAAAACGCGGACGAGTTGCCTCAGTTGCACTAAATCAATCACAAATTACATTAAATCAGTTCCAGGGTGTGTTAGATATACACACACACACACATACCATACTATATACATAAATATATAAATTATCTATATATATATATATATATATATATATATATATATATATATATATATATATATATATATATATATATATATATATATATATATATAATATATATATATATATATATATATATATATATATATATATATATATATAATATATATATATATATATATATATATATTACAAAGATTACAAGGATTATACAAACAAGTACAAGGGGAGGGGTAAGAATGGAAGTGGTAAAAGTGGATAGAGAAGTATAGGTAAATATGGATTCAATCAGAGAACGACGCGGGAATTGGATGATTTGGAAGAAGATGTGAAGAATATAACGAAGATCAGTGATTTAAGAAGAGAGCCAAGAAAAAATAACAATGTTTAATTTTATTGAGTATGTGTGATTGTAATTTCATGTGTGTCATCATTACCATCTATTTTAAGAACAATCTGTAATGAGTAAATAAAATAACTAACCAACATATAACCTTGTAATTTAAATGGGATCTACGAACCGTACTCCCACATAACCTTGTATTTAATGGGATCTACGAACCATGGCGACGTGAATGAACTGCTACACAACGTTGTACTCTGTGTGGTATACGTCATGCCCGTCTGGTCCACCACGATGGAGTCAGTCATAAGCCAATAACTCAACTCGAGAGCCGGATGTGCCAGGAAATTACACGTCTTTCAAATATTGATGTTATCTACATTTTATACAAACACGAGTGAGTATCGAATTAGAAACAGCTGTAATGAAATCATGAGTGTTTCATCAATTTTATTTTTTATCAATATTTGTTATAAAGACTGAATGGCTCACCGTCTTCGACATCCCAGGCAGCCCTAGAAACGACGGTGGAGTCACCTCCACCCCTCAAACCCGACATCGTTGGATGGGGAGATCGAAAATTATATATATATATATATATATATATATATATATATATATATATATATATATATATATATATATATATATATATAAATAAAATATAAATTTATCGTCTTTATTATTATACAGAAATACACGGTGGAAAACGCGTATACTTACGACTTGCGAAATATAAAAGATAGCATAATATGGCATTTCTGTGGTTTTCCTACATTAATACAATACATTTCGACATTTTTGCTTTCCATTTTTTGTCAGTTTGACAGAATACTTTTGTCAAATATGCAATATATGCATTCTGTAAGCTATGCACATCACCACGCCGATGTGTATTATTTATACGCTTCTTTCAATTGAGTGATGTCACACATTGTTGTAATGAGTAGACAAGAATGTTCCCCAAATTGTGGTCCCCAATCATGACGTCAGTATAAATTCAGATGTAAGTGTAAGTTTGTTTGGGGGGACGGACAATGCCAGGAGACAATTTGCTAGGTTTCTATATTGAGGGTAGGTTAGGTTATAAGAACAGGTTTGAGTATAGCCTGGCGAATTATCCCCTGGCAAATATTGTCCGCCACTCATTTGTTTGACCCTAACTATTCTAGCAGCTTTGTAACCCGACTATAATAAGCTATCTCCTTATATTCAAATGCTGAATATTGATTAGCATGCAACTTACAATATTTCAACAGCTAAATTTTACATAATTCGATGGATAGATACTTCAATATTATGAAGATTTAACTTCCCCCATTCCAACTGTTTCTGCAAATAAAATATTATCGACCCTTTTCTACCCCTCTCTAATTCAAATCCCTTACACTGACACTTATAGGGATTTCCTATGTGAATACTTAGATAACACGTAAGTAGACCTTAACTTATTTATTAACCACTTAACTTTAATAATTTATATACATGAGAAATTGAAAACCCATGATCATTGATCACTTATTCAAACTAACCGAGCGGCACTTTTCTACATAAAATATTTAAATGATATTTTCCCTACGTATCCGTCATCCATCACCGCTTTCAAATACATCGTTTTCCAAGTAAGTTATTACTTATTAGATATTCACCAATGATGTACGTGATCCGTGAACACGTGACTGAAGTGGTCTATTCGTGGTCTATTCTCTATTCCCACGCACTGTTTGGTGTGCCTATAGCATTCATTCAAGCAGAGTGCAGATCCAACTCAAAACCACACACTATACTATAAATCACGTGCAGGAAAATATCGTTGGTGTTGGGTATACTTGTATCCACGGAAGGAAAAAGTTGTCTATACCAACAAAATCATTGTAAATACTTCGGTAATTAATGAGAACTTAAGAGCAGCTTTAAACGTGTAACGAGTGTGAAAGATGTAGCTATGTTTACAATCGTAAATCTCATCCTGAAAAATTATTGATCCTTAAATTACCATAGATATAAGGGTGATTTTTGTGTTTGTTATGTTGGTGATAAATGTGTGCGATGAATACATTAAAATGTGATAAATATCTTGGCCCAACCGGGACATAAGTATGGATTTTATCGTTGACTCCTGAAAATAAAATAAATTGTTTTTTCTCAATTCCTGAAATATTTATAAGAATATCAAAAAATGCAATCATAATGACCATACAAAAAAAATCACCTATATCTATGCACATACAAGCTGAAAAGGTATAGACAACTTATTACGACATTATTAAAAATGTATTCTCTCAAAAAACAAACGCCAGAACTCTTGATTTCTAGTGTATTTACGACGAGCCTATAAGGTGAAGGAGGTGAGGGTAGGGGGGGAAGGAGAGTGTCAAGAAGGGTTGACCGGGAGGTGTGCTGCGGTGAGGACTCGTGGAGATTATTACACGGAGGTTCCCGTGGGAGACGATACGGGAGAGGTTCTAAGTCGGAGATTACAACCGTGGTCGAGGTTGAATTGAAACAAAAAAAATAGCAAAAATATACGTAGTTTATACATAAAATATATAAAAATAAGATAGAGAAGTACGAGGTTGATGAGCTCATTCAACTGTGAAACACTGATGTAGCGTCGGGCGTGGGTTCGAGTCCCGCATAAAGTATGTTTTTTTTTAAACATCATATATCATTCTCTCTTGCAAACCGCCATTAAGGATTTTAGGATTAGAATTAAGGATTTGATTTTTTACAAGGTGCCATTTGCGGGACTTGGGAAAAAAAGGCCTGAATTGAGTTCACAGCCAAACAAACGGCAGGAATATTCTGTAAATTAAACTAATTTCAAGCAAAATAACTGAACCAATTTTGAATGTGGCCTACATTATAGCTGTCAAGTAAACAAATACCTATAATGTACGTTGTAGTGCATACACTTTTAAGCAAAGGCTGTATACATACAAATGGATGTACATATATTTTTTTAATAACATCGAAACTTGATACAAAATCATTGTACCCCTATTAAGGCTAAGGATGAGAGTAGGATCGTTTGGACGGGGCACCACAAGGGCGATCTTACCACCCCATTTAATTATTATTTTAAATTAAAGCAATGAACTTTGACACCAGGTCTACGCTGTCTGTGACCACACATCTTCGCCGCAGATAAAAGTCTTCAGTTGTCGACCGGACCACAATATAAACTGTTTTTGCGATATATCCGGACACTATACCAACATTGGTATTAGGAATAATCCAACCACACGAATGTTGATATTTTTCACTTTGAACTAAGTCTCTTAGGCAATGTTCACTTCTTCCTATGACAGCAGGTGCAAAGTTCATCATTATACAAAGGATAAAAAAAAAATATGGAATATGAATATGGAACAAATTGAAAAAGACTTTTGAAATGAAATCGTTATAAATAATAATAATGACCATGATTATTGTTAATTTTTATTATTTTTCATTACGACTTGAGAAGAAAAATATAATTAGTATGCCGTAGATTCGTCCATAAAGATGAATATTAATTTAAGTTAAAACACAAGTCATAAGTGGAAAACAAACTGTTCTCAGAAGATGTGTGTACGATATTCATCAACTGAGCAGGTTTTTTAAATGAAATGTTCCTGTCATTGTCAGTAATTCAACATGAAAACTTTGAACAAACAAAAAAAAAACATGTTCGTTATGATGTAGGATTATCTACTTGAACTTAATATTTGTACAACACTCTGATCCTTTATTACTGTATTATGACACATCACGTGCTAAACGCTCTACCGTTTGATCCTCATATCATGTACATAACAAGGAAAATAATGATCATTACCAATAGCCAAGTCATTTGGGGGTACGATTGAGCAGCTGATAATGTAACTATGCAAAGTGCTGAAAGAACTTTTACAAACAAGTGCGCCTCGTGCGGGACTCGAACCCACGCCCAACGGTTACAGGTACCCGACTTAAGTAGAAGCTAGAATAATGATTAATCGTTAATAAACAAACAACGTATTTGTTTGTATTGTATGTTTGAATTATGTCTTTTTAGGGATATGTTTTAATTTTTTTTTGAATTGTAAACAATTAGCTTGGACCTGATAACTCATTTTATTTCTCCCGACTGTCTTACAGCGATGTTTCGAATAGGCATCAATAAAAATAATAATAAAAAAAAATGTGCATAAATAAATGAATACTTTTCCCGTTTCATTTCATCCATCACAACTTCTAACTGGACAAGTTTCTTTTTGATATTTTTTTTGTAATCATTATATTATGTATAGTTGGTTCACTCTACAAAATATTCCAATAATATATTCCCTGGTTATATAAGAGTCACACGAACGATTTTTTTTCAATGACACATGTATACGTTTTCGAGGACGACCTACACACTTGAACTTCATAAAACCATATTTGTACTGCAATACAGTATATATTTACACAGCGTGTAAGTCGTGGTCCCGAACGACCGTCTCCCCTATCCATTAAACTAACCACCAACCGTTTCGAACCGTCAATAGTATAGTCTATGAAAGAAGGCGCGAAACACCCGTGCGCTCATGATGATAGATAGAGGAGACGTTCGCTCGGAGCCCTCTTCTTTCGTGGACACATATATTTTTGAATTGTTTCACTGTTTGTTACAGGCTGTGTGTTTGTACAAATGTCGTTGACATGCGTTTTACAGGTTTACCTCAATTCGTGAGTTTTTGTTTTTTGTTTGAGTTCCACTTCCACAGAACTGAAACGGTAAGGCCAGTTATATTAGTAAACACAATTTTTTAAATGTAGTTGTAGTCGTTTTAGTTTTATGTATTTTTCAAAAGTATTGGTTTTGATTCGCATTAATGGTATATAAAAACATCAAGTTTTTCCGTCAATATATATGGATATAATATGTATATGTATGTATGGACTATGTATGCTTCATTGGTTCATGGGAATTGACACCACAAGAATGTATGAATGGAATACTCAATTTCATACGCTTAAAAAGTGTGTGTGTGTTAGTGTAACTTCCCATGATAAAAAAAAGATAACTAAAAATATTAATTTCAAGAAAGCTATGTAATATCCTGACGGTATATAGTATTGGTATATATTGGTGCTATAGATATATAATTCAAATTTCATCCCAATCACTTCAACTGTTTTCGAGAGAACGAAAATTGACACTAATTCGTCCCCATTCATCATTCATTTCATGACAGTTCCCATTCATCTTACGACAGATATAGTGAAGCTCCACAAGCATATTCTTCCTTCAAAGAGATTTAAAATTAGCTTCGTTGAAGTTGAAGAAAACAGTTCATATACATATGCTACATGGCACTAAATGTTCACTGAGCCCACAAAAAACTCCTAAAAAGCAATTCCAAACTATATGGCAACCTAACCCACCATAATTCATAATTCATATTGATTCTGAAAATTTGCATTGTGTAATATGGACAAATGAAAGTTCCATAAGGAATTTATTCGTCAAAAAAAAACGCAACTGGCACACATTGCTCACTGTACCCTATCAAAATTGTCCAAAATTTGTTCAAATTGATCTAATATGACAGGTTATTTTAAGTCAGATTAGATTAGGTTTCGACAATTTTGGATAACTTCAACATGTGGGTAGTATAACAGTGAGCAGTGTGCTAGCTCACCGTCAGTTATATCGTTTTCCTATTCATATTCGATAATCTATCACGTACATCTCTAATCATTTTCGATAGCCGTTTCGAACACAGATTATCAGCCAGTCCTATTCATCACAATCACATATTGCACATTTGCATGCACTCTTCACGCATGTGAATGGATAATGCATCATCATCCTCTTCATTAGGCTGCGATCTTGATTAGTCCTGCATTAATTACACCCGTATATGCCACCACGGTCCATAGTTAGTGTGGAGGTTTAAAGGCGCGTCGACAGCGAGGTCATTTAGCGCTTATGTTCATGTCCGTGTACTTTGCCATAGTTGTCTACGTTTGTGTATGTTTCAAGCAGATGGAGGGAGCGGGGAAGAAAGAGGTATAAAAGATGATATAAAATAAAATGAAACAAGACGATAGATGAAGAGAAAAGTGATAAGAAAATGAAAAAAAATACAAATACAAACGTAAGGTTCAGTACTTCCTCTATATACACTTCGGTCACCAAAAGGCTTCCACTCGACCGAGACGGTCCGAACTTGGTCTGGACACACTCGCTATATAGGTGACCCTTTTGGGAGCGAACAAATTGCTCCCGACGACAGCTCTGGAGATCACGGGGTCACGTAAGCCCTCACACCACGTCAAGGTGTCCGTACCACGGTCCATGGATAGCAACTATGGCGACGAATATAGATGGAGCATTGACTTGATAATGATATGCGTGATGTAAAACCTTTATTATCATAACTGATTGTTGTTATATCATAGCCGAAGCTCACTTCCTATATAAGGAAGTGAGTGATTGAACGAGGCATGTTTCATTGTAGAAGTGTTGGTGACAGTCTTTCTTGTTAGATGAGCGAAAGATGTATTGAGGGTTACGTTTATCGGCCGGCCAAGTAGGCCTACGGTGCTATTAATTTCCTCTATGCTACCAATGTTGAAATAAAATAATGCATCTATATACTGGACCCTTACCGCGACTGCCAATTAAAATAACTTCCTGGGCCATGGTAGCTCCAAGAGACTACAACGGATCATATATCATCAGTAGAACGAAATTCTAAGGCAACATGTCCAGTTCTCTTGTATTTCCATTGGTCATTGGTGTCTAAGCAGAAAATTCTATATAGCGCCGCTTATGAAGTGGGCTACGAAATATGAGATTTGTTCAGGCTAGGACTATTTATCTACGATGGATACGCAACTTGAACTTATCCCATGGTCTCCCAGCTAACGATCATCTCCAGTGCTAAGAAAATTTTCGACGCCATCTAGATACGCCATCGACGTCATCTGTGATCGCCTAAATAAGCTAGCTACAAGCTCTAAAGGACTCTGATGGCCTGAGTATAGTCGATGTAAAATTAAAACATCGACGCCTAGATCGCATACAACTGAATGCCTGAGTAGCCGATCTTAGTGGCTTATGTAATCGGTTTCATAGATCCAGAACAACGTTGAGCTCAGTCGAATTATTGTCCTAGGTTTAGGACAAGTTACAGTCTAAGAGACCGTGACTTAGTTATTATCTCATATTGTCATAGTATTCAGGTCGTCTAGTTAACCATAACCAATCAAAGTCCTTAGTGTCTTGGAGCTAGCTATGGCCTAGGACATTATTTTCAGTGGCAGTCGCGGTAAGGGTCCTGGATTATATTCTGATCATGGCTGTACCATGATCCTTCGCGCGCATTACCGCCATTAATGCTTTCCATTTATTGACAACAAAACGACAAAGGTCAGTTTAGCACGAAGCGAATACGGCTACCGGTACTGTCGAATAAAGTTATTTGATGGTTTGTCTGATTGTTCGCATTTTAATTTGAGTGGGAAAACGTTTGCAGTTCCCACAAAAGTCATGAATAAATGGAATAAGGAAATATATTCTGAACATTCTGATGAATTATATGAAGATTGATTGACCTTGCTTGAAACCAATTAGACCTACATAGTTATACAGTTTACATAGGATTCCAGAAATTGAATTTGTATCGAAAAGGTGATAATATTATCGTCCAAATCTTTGTGTCCACCAATTGAGAATTATCTATATATAAAAGTAGTGATAGAAGGAACTATAACGTTGTTTATACAAATAATCACCAAAATCTCAAAATTACCTTTACGTCGGCTCAGCTGGTCCTTTCTCGTTCACCTCCTGTGAACAGATAAGCAAGATTTCTCATTATCATCCAAGTTCTTTTTCTACAAAATAAATTGCCAAATCTAGATTTTAGATTTATATCTTCGAGGATTTTGAAGCAAAATTACTCCCAACACACAGTTAGGCCCGGTTTTCCAATAGTTTGTTAAAAGCTAATTAACTGTTGACTTATCGCCCTTGGTTACCCTTGTTATTACGTTGACTAATCAGTCGAGTAGCCTAGCGGAGGCTTAGGGCTAACTACGGCAATCCAGGACCTTGGTTGAACATCCTTCCCGAATCCTCCCACGATCTCATTCCCTGCTTCCCCCATTCGTGTTGTTATTATTCATTATTCATCCCCTAAATAAATAGTTATATAATCATTAGAACATTCACAACAAACCCGTACTAAATTCTTAATTTTAATGATCATGAATTTACGGCCAAGCTGTTTAACCTCCCTCATAAATAAGGAAAGATATATTACACATTATACGTGTTATCTGTTTAGGGTGCAAATTTCCACACTTCAATCCGTGCCAGTTTGCTGGGTCGAGACTCCCGAGCTATCGTGTTGAAGAATAGGGGAAACGGTTGATCGGCGTACCTCCGTTTGTTTGTGAGACTGATTATCATGTAATGTGCCACACATTACACTCTCTCTCTCTCTCTCTCTCTCTCTCTCTCTCCTTCTCCCTCTCTCTCTCTCTCTCTCTCTCTCTCTCTCTCTCTCCTCTAACTCTGACTCTCTCTCTCTCTCTCTCTCTCTCTCTCTCTCTCTCCCTATCCCTAAAATGAAGCCCATATACACACACACACGCACACTGACATATGGGGGATAAAACATCATCTAAAAATAACCATTTCTCCTATAATTAGTTCAATGGGGCGACCAGCCCCCCCCCCCCTTCCCGTCTCTCTTCCTCTGAACAGGATGCATTAAGCCCATCTCCCCTCACAGCATCCTTCACTCTTCATCATCTCGTATGGACCACGCCGTGACGTGTGACCTGAATATTAGGGCATGAATACCGTGGGAAATATTCACACCAATAGGGGTACTTTGACACGAGTAGGGTGCATGTGTTATCTAACAGGAACACCCGTGCGGTGTTATGACGAACAGGGGTGTTGTATGATATTGTTAGCGGATGTGAGTATAGTTGCATTCATCTGATCACCGTGAAAACATTTTTATTATGATTGTTGTTATTCGGAACGTCCGGTCGATGTTATGGTCGGATGTTCCGGTATGATTGTGACAATTCGATTCGGCTCGTATAGATAATGTCTCTATACAATAGAAATGGGAAGGGGGAGGGGGAGGGGGAAGGAAGGGGATATGAAACTAGACCAGTGAGACTATCACAAAACTGTATCGAATATGATTAAAACAGGTTTTCATGTATGATATGTATTTTTGGGAAGAAAATATTACAATATTTGTCGTTTTGGAACATATTTAATCGTATCAAGAGCAAATTTAGTCATTTATTTATTTATTCCATTATTTACATTATTTCTTGAGTTACTACATACACTGTCTATAGACAAATAGCACACCTACATCTATTGAACATGATAAGTTTTATTTTAAAATTAATAAGTGATGAAAATTAACATATAAATATTTGAAAAGTTTTTGGCCATGGTCTTGGTCTTCTGATAACAACTGATAATAACTTTATAATTATTCTTTTTCATTTCGTCTATCCCAGTTTCTTCATTGTTTCGGGTAGGTTATTTTAAAAATGAGTCCACGTCGCTCCTTTTGCCTCTTTTCCTATTTGTTGTCCCATTGTTGATGTTGATACGTTGAATATGGTGATGTTGGTTTCGAAGCCATTCTTGCGTCTTGAGAGAATTTGGTTATTGCATACAATTGTTGGATTTGAGAATGTTTCCTTGGTTATTATATCATGCATGAAGCTATAACGGTCAGTCGGTTTTTAATCAGTGGAATCGGAAGAATGTGTGGGTCGTGAAACATGTCATATATCTATGCGAATGTTTGGGACAACCAAACGTATTACGGATGGCTGAGGTTTGGAAACGTTCGAGTTCTCTCAAGGGGAGTGCATGCACTGTGCTTATATAATATACAATAGAGACATTCAAATCTACTATTTTGTATCTTGTTCATAAAACAACGTAATGGTATATAAAAGTGTACCAACTCCAAGATTATGTTATGCTCTTTAATTATTATTTCATTAATTTATTTCATTACAGCTTTGGACCATTGGTCTGGAGGCAGTTTATTCTAAATACTATTCTTATTTTAATAATGGCGAATTTTCAGTTCAAGTATACAGTTTATAAAAATTTGAGTAGATCGAGCAAAAAGGGAAAAAGGGAAAAAAAAAGGAAAAAGTAGTCAAGTGTCATTTTGGAATGTGGGTCTAGAGATTTAATAGAATAGTTTTGAAAGCAGAGTATATTTTGGTAAGGTTTCAATTTGTTGCCACTCTATTTGTGTGAATTCAATCAGTTATAAGACAATACATGCATGATTTGCATCACATTCTTGCTACTCATTTACGTATCATCTTAAAACTGGTTGAATTCATGTCAAAAGAGCATACAATTATATTGGAGTTGGTAGGTACTGATTATTATTCGATGACAATGGTTCGTGAACATATACAGAATAGTAAAGATGAATCGTGGCTAGTAGCATGGCGGGAATCGAAACCCGGGCTTCTGAATGACGGTTCAGTGTGCTAGTCACTGGTCTACTCGTTTCAGTAAAACATATATTTTGTCCTACACACTTTGATAATCGAACAATTAATAACCCAGATACAGTATCATATATATATATATATATATATATATATATATATATATATATATATATATATATATATATATATATATATATATATATATGTACGTTATGTCCTCAATTATATGTATTTTCTGGGTTATCGTTACTTCATAGCTTCAACCGCCTTATGAAACTACATTTATTTTATACGACATAATATTGAAGAACAATAAAAATACTACAATGTAAAGTTGTAAAATATAAAATGTTCAAATTGTGCCATTGTTTTATTGTGAAGTTTACGACCCGATTCGTCTTTTAGAACACAATGATAACCATTTTATTGTCGTAAACTTCTATCCACTAAAGGAGGTTTTCTATCAACAAAACAAACAAACATATCACCGTTGTACTTTTATGTCTTTGGTATTTTCAGTCATAATGTATTTTCAGGAGGAGATTTACTAATTGAAACGCCGCTATATCTTTCACAACATTTCATCCCGCACTGTTTACAAACTCCGAAGTTTTTATAGTTATTTGGGGGTGCTGAATAGCGTATACCGGAATAAAGTCGACTCGGTCATGTGACATGGGCTTCGGGGTACTTTTCATTGGATGACTATAAAATGTGGTTAGGGTTCAGGTATAAGGTTGTATACTCAAACTCATGTCAAACAAACGAGTTGACTTTATTCCGGTATATGCTCTTCAGGCGCCCCAATTATTTAGTCGGTAAACGACCTTCTTCTTTAGTGGATGCAAGTATACCACTATCAAACAATCAGCTGATTTGTTTCAAGAAACAATCTATTCTAATAGAAGTAATATTAATATTATTAAAACAATGAAGATATTTTTATAACTACAGCCGTGTCATCGTGATTATTGCGCACGTCAATCTAACCGAGTCGACAGTTCGAAACACCAGATGTTAGTGTTAAATGATAGGAGAAACAGTCGATCGTAACCACCACTCATCGACTGTTGAATGTTTATGGGTCGACACTATCGATCGTTAGATATAATGGATAGGGGAGACAGCCGATCGAGACAAATAGACGATTGGAACGAATTGGCTGTGACAATATAGTTTGGTATGACCTATTTTGGTTGTCATTTTTTAATCTTTGGATGGATAAAAGACCTGTGTATCATGTTTTATATAGTCAAATAAAATATAATTGATCGTTTATCGTGCACTATGGGATGCTGAAAACTAAGAATGTCATCAATCATCGATCTCTTGCGGTTATCTAGGACTAGAAGTCAAGCCAAAGCTGTAACCGTAAATTTAATTCGGACTATCATTCGATTTAACTGCACGCTAAACGAAGAAAACAACAAAATTATAGTATAGTTTGATTCACAAATAGTTATTTAATTCTCGTGAAATTTAACTTCGCCAATTCAAATGCTTTGAAATGAAGAATCAGAGAAAATCATATATTTTTTACTCTCGCATTTTCGCATATGGTACATAAATATAATTTCAAGTTTTGGAAATTTGATGAAAAAGTCCTACTTTACTTACAAGTCAATCAACAACTGTAGAGAGATGTTCAATTAAATCAAAGAAAACGTAGAATTGGAAAAAAGTTTAAAAATCAGTAACAGTTATGATAATAGTAATATAGTAATATTGTATATAAAAAGCTTGTGTCACATGTTAGAGGATGAACTCCTCCGAAACGGCTCGACCGAGTGTCGTGAAATTCCTCACGCACATTCGATAGGGCTGGTAGAAGGTCCTAAAGTATACGAGATCTTCCGCCAAGCTTTCTCCTATGAGCAATATCCAAAAATTGGCACTTCAAGGACAACACCAGTAATGGCGTTGTTCAATGACATTGCCGGCGTACTCAAGGTCCGCCGCACTCGGCAACACATTTGCGGGGGTACACGCTAGATAGCGCCTAATCCGCCTTCCAGCACCTTATTTTTACATTAACAACCAACATTCACTACAAATCACTTCGATGGCAGAACAACGTTTGCCGAGTCAGCTAGTATTGTATAATATTCATATATTGCATGACCATTATTTCAATTTGTTTTCTAATTTATCCTCGAATGCTTCGATTTTGAATCATTAACACTAATCTACACTACACAATATATATTGCATGACTAATCTATACTACACAATATATATTGCATGACAAAATGCAATTATTATGCAGGTATGTATCACAATCAGTCAGATCCTCATCTACACGACAGGTATGATTGAGTAGTTTGAAACTAGTGAGATCAATTTATAGTTTATACATATACCCAATGATTTATCCGTGGCGAGTAGACGGGGGTATACAGAGATTCTGAATTAAAACGATATGTATGGCGTACGCTCAATTAGCAAGGATGAATATGATGAATATATTGTGAAAAAATGGAAGATGGAATGCTCAAAACAATAATAGAATTACATAAATAATCAAATATAACCATGGAGAATTTTCATGAAGTTTCAATGACGTGTTTAATTCAACTTCTCCAATTTGTTCAATATTCAGTTTTGATTATTTATATGGGTTGATTTAATTTGTGATTATGGCTGAAATAAGTGATCCATGACCAAAAAGATTCAAAATCAAACAAAATTAAATAACAATATGATGGGAAATTGAATTGTTGTATGACTCATTTTAGAAGAACATTGTAGTTATTCAATTTTAGTGAAGGTATATTCATAGTTTTCTCTTCATAACTATAATAACTTACTGTAAGTCTGATCGAAGAAACTAAAAGAAATTTCACGTATTTTGTGTATGTAGACATAATATTATAGACATAATATTTTACTTTTTATATAACTTAAAAACACCCAATAAATCATTTTTCCTCGAATGAAAAAAATTGTTTTCTCTCAACCCCAATTCCCATACTGAGTACCACCGGTTTAGTGTAAGCCCTGTAATGTATCTCGTCTATGTGAATAGATTTATGTGTCTCTATAATGCACAGTACCTATTACGGCACTGTATGATTAAAACGAGTTCCATCTGTTTGTGCAGCAAGCATCAGTTGAATGCTGTAAACGTACATCAAAGTGTCTCCGGCAACGGTAGAAGTGCATCTGTATTAAATACACACACATCCTGCGCGGCTAGCATTTGGTACACACATCTATTTCTCTCTCTCTC